>OX463841.1:22086092-22176358 GCA_949825065.1 Odontocerum albicorne | reverse complement strand
CCAGGCCACGAAGGTCGTGGTAATAATAAAAGGAGAAGATTAAGAATGTTCATCTAATTCTTCATTTTTATCATTTATAATTTTCATTACAAGTCATATGTAATAATTATACACGACACCACAAAGTGAAACAAGCGTATTTTCTAAGATTCAAGGAATATGTTATTATCATCATATAGACAACCTTCATGGATTAGATCGTAGGACGTCTGTTTTCCAGCCCAAGGATTGGGGGTTCAGTTACCATGATCACAGTATAACAAAATAAGTTAATTGTATAGATTGTAAAATACCTCACCAATAAAGCACTCAGTTATTGTATGTAGATAAGGACTTTCTCATTTTATCCTATCATTTATAACTAAGTAATAACTTCCGTTTGTTGTTCTGTCCTAATTATTTTTATATTTGTCATTTAACTTACATAGAAAACATATTATAACTATTAAGAAGGCTCCGTAATAAAATTTAATTAGTTTTGTTTTCAACGGAAATGATTCTCTCTGAGATGGTTTGGACACGTGGAACTAACGAGAGAAGAAAGACTAACAAAACAAATAAAAACCTGCAAATGTGTGTGAAAGACATAGAGAAAGACCAAGGAAAGTATGGTTGGATTTAGAGAATGAGGTTTTGAAAGAAGGAAATGTAAGATGTAAGTAAAAATCGTATATGATGTATGAGAAAGTGTATGGATGTTATAGAAGCGAAGGATGTGTATTAGAGTAGGAAAATCTTGCAGTTTTTACTTTCTACCTACGTCGATGGAGAAATGGCGTGATGGTATGTGTGTATATTTATTTTTTATCAATGGAAATGATTGTGATATTTTCGGGAAGATTGTTGAAATATTTTGTATCTAGGTATGAGTAAGTGTTTAATATTGAATTTAAGAATATAACTTTTTTCAATTTCTCATTAATTTAAATATTGTAAAAACCAAACCAAACATTTTCAAATTCTACTTTACGTGAATCTTTAAATATGTTATAAGAATACTTGACTCCTTACCAACGTGACATTCCTACTGTTTTTAGGTTACATGTTGCGTGGAGTCAGATTAAAGACTTAAAATGAATTACGACGCCAGTAAAATCTTGATTAAAATACGTAAAGAACAATCGCCGCCCATGTCGCTGCCCAATTCAGCTTAATTACAGGCAATTTCATCAGTTTTTATAGTTATTAGGAGAGTTCGTGCAGCTTTATGAAACCCTCTCTATTTGTGTAATCTCGAAATATGATCAATTGACACAATCTACCACCAGACGAGATATTGTTCAGACTGTCAGCACAAATATTGACCCGAATCCGAGTGGAAATGTCCTTCGATATACAATTCATGTATGTTATATACCATTCTTAGACGTTTTATCAGAATTTGATAAACATTTGTACAATCCAGTTTTCCCCCGTTTTTTTTAAACATGTATTCAGAAAGGCCTAGTTGGTAAGACGTAGGTCTTCCACCAAGGAATTTCGTACTCAATTCCCGATAATAGCAGTGCCCTTACTTTCTGCAGCATTGTAGTACTAGTCTTCAGATGTTGTAGAAATTAAGTAAATGACCAATCCTCATTTTTAAGAATTGCCTTATCTATTTGTGTCTTCAGTCGGCACAAGACGTGCAAGAATCAATTCCTTTGAGACGTAAGATTCCCATGAACCCTATATGGTACACTAAAACAATATGCTAAAATGTGGCCTGTAAGATAATATAAAAATATTTAATTATTTCAAGTACTACACTCAATTCAAAAGAGTTTTCCTGAAGGAGCTAAGCGACACGTAAAATACGTCTATATGAGGACACACAAGGTTAAACAGTGTGATTGCTCTACCTATCGGCATCTCCAAAGGCATATTTCTTCGACTTATAGGTTGATAGAACAACCTATCGGAGCATTGTCTCACGTAACGGTACAATTCTATGGCGTGTTGGTAAAGAGGTACAAGTCATCAATTACTTATTTGTCAGTTTGAAGTTTTGCAACACTTGTATTCCTGAAATACAGACCTCAGGTAAATTTTAAAGGTACACTTTGAATACAAAAATTATTTATGTATTCAAAGTTTACCTTTAAAATTTACCTGAGGTCTGTATTTCAGGAATACAAGTGTTGCAAAACTTCAAACTGACAAATAAGTAATTGATGACTTGTACCTCTTTACCAAAACGCCATAGAATTGTCCTCTATATGTAACAGTACAATTGTCGTATGTAACGGTACAATTGTTCTCAACATGCTTCCAGCACATCATGCAGTTTTTTGCAACATTCCAGACGTGAGCTAGATAACCGGGAGAAATTTATGGTCATAGTAAATGTGCCAGGAAGATGAGAACGAGCGCAAACAAAATGGAGTAATTAGGTGAAGTAATTAGTGAAAGCATGTACACTGCCATACAAACGGCAAGTGACCGAGAGTAGGGGAAACATATCGTAACAACCTGTATCACTAACATCATATATAGATCACGGCCCTTTGTAATGAAGAATTAGAGAGAGATGATCATGATAAATAAGAAAAATAAATGTGAATATCGTCAACCAAAAAAAAAGAAAGGGATGGTAAAGAGAAAAGGAAAATTGAGAATGAAACTATAGTCTGTAAAAAAGTTAATTGAAAAATATGTGCATGTCGTAAGGGAAATTGATATTAAATTGAATAACGCAAGTTGATTAGGGGTGATTTCCACAAACAGTCTCTTCACGGAGTGCCTAATCAAATACACAGCCCGAGCTCTGGTACTATCTGCCACCCGCTGCTTTGGGCGTCTCGATTGCTCCCTATAGCAATGAAATCCACTAACCAATCAACACAATACAGATTATGTAACTTCTTGATTCAGAGTCAGCAGATTAGTTTCCTCATAATTCATCTTTATATTTCTAGTCTATAATTATTGCTGAAGAATTGTAATATTTGTTTTATTGGTTTCTTGAACACTAATCTAAAATTCTATACAAGTATGACATCAATCACATCATAAAAGGTTCGCAGTGAATTAGAGTGCGGCTCAATATTATGAAGCCCGAGAGGAGTCCGGAGCTCTCTGATAGTTGAGTGAGTCCAAAAGAAATTTCTGTTAATACCTTTGATGTAGAGAGTATGGATTTTGCCGAAAGCTTTATTCCGTATTTTTATTGAGTATGCTGGAATATTATTCCTTGAGCGTAAGGGGGGATTGGCGCACCTGTTTAAACATAGGGATAGATTAAAGGCTGCTAATAGAAAGCTATATAGGTTGCTGATAGGAAGCTGTATAGGTTGTTGATAGCTATACAATTTGCTTGTATAAAGCCATAAAGGCTGCTGATAGGAAGCTATTGCGTATAATTTGCTGATAGGTAGCTGATTGTTATATAGGTTGCTGATAAGAAGAATGGCGAATCCTTTGCCGAATGCTGTAGAGAGCCGAATAAATGCTGTAGAGATGCGTGCATTGAAAAGAATACACATAGTGACAATGTGTAATAGAATAAAGAATGAAGTGATAAGGAATGAATGTAAACTTAAGGCTGACGTGTTAAGTAAGATGAATAAGAGTACGTTGATATGGTTTGGGCGTCTAGAAAGAACGAATGAAGAAATACTAAATAAACAAATTAATAGGGCAGATAAGAGTTGAAGGCGTGTGAGATAAACACAGTAAAATATGACTGGATCAAGTAAATGGTATTCTGGAAAAAGGAACTACAGAAAGTCATAGAAATCGTTGAGGTAGTATGAGAAGGTGTATGGATTTGGAAAAGACTAAAGATGTGTGTCGAGTTAGGAAAGTATGTCATTCTGTCCTCTCTGCCTACTCCGACAGGAAGATGGCGTGATGTTGTGTATGTATGTATAATTTATTATATTTTTCTTATTATCTAATGTAATTATGTTAAACATGTACTCATATCAGATGTAAAATAAAATAAATAAATTAATTAACGACCCCTTATATTTCATTGTCTATTGGAGTTGATGATTTTTTGCGGTGCATGTGTACCTTCATCGCAGATATTTTTACATCGTCAAATTCAATGCTTCAGTGTTTTCACAATTAATCCCAAGTCACAATGATTTCAATCAACGTTATAAAATCATAATTAAGTGTTCCACCATTTATAGGCGCAATAAAAATGGATTATTTTTGTTATCGGAATTCTTTAACAGCGTTAACATCGTCAACGGTGGTAAAATATACTTGAATAACTATAAAATAAATAATATTTTATTGCTTGGATAATCCCGTAAAATTGCGTCGTCGTTTACTTATTTTATGGCATTTTATTTTTCTAATCGAAAATCAACCGAGTTCTCAAGTCTATCGAAATTTAAAGGGAATAATTGTATGGTATGGTAATAAAAAAGTCAATAATTTTTATCTATAAAATATTTATTGGTGTGTATTTCAGTTTACAAACACATAAAATTTATTTTTGATAAACTTTATGACATCGAAGTTTTTTGATTCACATGATTTTTTTATATTCTCTACTAATCTCGTCAATATGATATATTAGTTTAAGAAATACGAAAGACGACTATTAAAAGAAAACTCGAAATAAATGTAAATCTTAAACAAAATGATTCGTTTTTTTTCAATAAGTGTGTAGATTTTCTGCCTTATTTTTCCATTTCACTAACTCAATAGTTCACACATGATATTAAATTTGAGTTTCTCTAAGGTGCGAAAACATTTAATTCTTAAAATAACTGTAATATAGTATATGCAACGTTGTAGTTGAATTGTAGGACAGATAAATATATTCGATTCGTTACTTTTTAACCGCACACTAGTAAGTGGTTTAATTCAAAATATGAATAGATAAAATAAAACGTCTGCGATATTAATTCTGAGAATGTGTCTGAGGAATAACAGAAAGCAATAAGTTAATGAATCCAGCCGAGTCGGTCGCTTGCACTTCCCTCGTCAAAAGCTTTTTTTACAAGAATAGCTTTATACATGTTGAGCAAAAGTTGTACAATATTGGAAAGGATATATATTTAAATATGCCGAGCAACAGCCTTACAATATTGTAAACATATTTATTTATAATTTTAATACGTATTATCACGGCGTATAATTTTAATACATATTATCCCGGCGTGTCCCTTGCGGGATAAGAAGAGAGAACAGATCTCCAAACGTTTCCCATACACACCATTTTCACCTCCTCAAGATATCACGTCATAATTTAACGTAAATAACTTATGCATGTTTTTTAACCAGAGATAAAGGCCGAGTGTTAGGAGGGCGTTTTTGTCTGTTACGCGCTTGGCAAAGCTTACGTGGGGCCTATCATTCCCTACGAGAAAACTATAGGATAATGTACTATTTTTGGACATTGTATACAATGCAGCCAGGTGTGTTGGCCCACAGAAGTTGGATCTCCGTTGCTAATAGAATGTTAATGTTATTGTTGGCGCTATTGGCTATCGCGAAAGCTTATGTTATAGGACAGTCTCGGTGGAAGCAATATCGGTCTCAAAGAGGCTCGCTCCGTTGAATCTGGAGGTGCAGCGTCGAGTCACGATTATTATTCTCGGTATGCCCAGGAATAACCCTAAATATGGATTTGTTCAGAAAAACATATTTGATAAGAAAGCCGCAGAAAACTTATCAAGAGAAGACGAACAACAAATAAACATTTGAAGATCTTCCGATATATGATAGTAACACATTCGACTTATGGTGTATGTGTTTAATGTTCATGTGTTGTATAAAACTTTGAGAGAAATTGTATAATATTTTATATTTTTAGTTGTATTTTGTTGTCTTGTATAGTTGATTTTTTTTGTTGGGCATATTGATATGTTCCAACTGTTCGGCATTATATTTTGAAAAGTATATGTATCACCAAATGTATATGTATCACCAAATGGAAGATTTTTTCGGAGGATATTGATATGTTATCTATTTGATTTTCAAGTTATACCGTCGTATTTGAAGGGCTCTTATGTATCATTTCTTACATATAAGTAAATAAAGAAATAAATGTTAATAAGACATTCCAAAAGGGTTGCTTTCAAGAGCTTTCTAAAGTTGTACACGCCACATATGTTATATCTCTAACACTTAGAGGCAGAACATTCTACGCTACAGGACCAGCATCGACAAACGAACTTTCATATTACCCCATCATATTGAATTGATTCGGAACAATTAATTTCTTCGATGAAGACGAAATCGACTACAAAGTTCTATTTCTCTCCAAAGGAACATCCCTCAGACACAGATTCGAAAGATACAGTGAAAACATCCCATTAAGGGGCATGAATACAAAGAGACATTTTTTTAAATCAATCCGTTTGCGACACTTGAGTCAGTGTAGAATTTTTAGAAGCGGACAATAAATCTGATAATAAATATTAAATAAATAGTACTTTTGTTGTGCCCTATAATGGATAATTACCCAGCCCCCTCCCCACACTCATTTCTATGTCTCATCAAGAGTTTACGAGGTGCGGGTACGATTTTTTTAATTGCTGTTGTTTTTTTATGATATTTTCATTCTTTGTAGCTGTCATGTTCGGTCGCAGGGAGCACGAAATCCAAGTAGCGGGTCATTATACTAATGGCCCGTCTAATACCAACAAGTGCTGGGGAAAAAGTACGATGGGAAAATCATAATTCTGTTTGTTTTAATGAACTTTTCACTTTGAAATGGGTAAACTAATTATTTACATTTTTAATCCTCAAGGTATTTATTTAATATGCATGGTAATGGTATATGTCAAAGTCAGCAAAATGAAAATATAAAGAATGCCTCTTGATATAAATAATGAAATGGTTGAGCATATCAAACAATACAAATATCTGGCACGTTAGCTAAAACATCTATGGGGGCTGTTTCCAGAGATCAAAGTAAGAGCGAAAATGGAACATAGTTCCATATTTAAAATACAGAATTTGCTCTGCTACAAGGATTTCAATTCCGAGTTACGTATTAGAATTTCGCGTTGCTTTATATTATCCTTAGTTCCCTGTGACGTGTTGAAGAATGGAAACTCACTCGAACAAGAGGCCTTTGAAATGTGGTGCTATCGAAGAATGGTGAGGATCGACAAGCCCGTAATCATGACATACTAAAACGAATTAATGAAGAAAAAGTCTTATCCAACATCAAGAAGATACATTTAGAATACTTTCGAGTTTCGACATATTATGGGAAGATACATATATGAAACCCTTTAACTGATATTGCAAGGGAAAATTCAGTGCAGACGAAGTGCCAGCGAATGCATATCTCCTGGTTGATGAACTTACGGGAGTGATTTCACTGTGGTACCGAATATTTTTTCACAGTTACTACCTCAAATGCCATGACAGCCAATCTTTCGAAGAAGAGAGGAATCTTTAATAAGATAGTAATAGTACTATATAGTACATCAGTATAAAAATTCTTAGCTTCATCCAGCACAGAAACAATGGAACAGGTAATATAAAGCAAATCACTCAGTGACCTCTATTGTCAATTTAGTGCATATCAAATATTTTACTTGCATATCAAATATTGTATAATTTTCATAGTGAACGTTATAAAATACCTTTAAAAGTAAAATTACACGATAATATTCGTTAACTTATATTTATTTATTTTTTTATATTTTTAGAATAGAATAAAATAAAATAGAATAGAACATGTTATTGGCATCACTGAAATTTTGCAGATTTTAATTATATTTTTGATGTATTATTTGTAAGTTATTTTGTTTAAATTGAAATATGATAAAATTTCTAAAAGCAAATAATAAAGTTTTAATATATTTCAACTCTGTAATAAACAGACAAGTTAGTTTTATTGTATTGCCTCATATAATTGCACAGTGCCTTTAATTTGGTAGCACAAATAATTTGTCTTTGGGATTGCCTATTAAAAAGAACCAGACAAGTAGTGATGGGATGGGATGCACCCAACCATCTATTCTATCTCGTCCACCACCATCGCGTGCACAGTTCTTTTGTAGGTTTTTTCAACACAGCCGGGCCGGGTAAATAATTGTGATTTTATTGTTTAGTTTATGGCATGTCTTGTTTTATCTCAACTTGCAGACATACGGGCAGCAGATTGCATCTAAAATCGTTATTTTTTGTCAATCACAAAATACGCTCTCAAATAAGGATGCCATTAATTTGTTCAATTGAAAGTTGAGCCGTGTGGTTCCATTTTAAAGGAAACTTTTCAAATGATTAATTGATGTGTCAGAAATATGTACATTTTCAATTATCATATACAAGACTATTATTTAACTTAAATTATATTTTGAATGCACGAAAAATAATTGGGAAAAAACATATTATTATTATTAGTTAATTAAGCATTCCATCCTATAAAGAGGATGATTTGAGCCAATAATTAAGCATTTAATCCTATATAGAGGATGATTTGTGCCAATAATTAAGCATTTAATCCTATATAGAGGATGATTTGTGCCAATAATTAAACATTCCATCCTACGAGTTTCATCCTCGTATAAAGAGGATGATTTGTGCCAATAACGATTTGAAGGAAATTAGGCAGTATGAGAATATGTAAGAACTACTGTAATTATAAATATTTAAAGAGTTTAGGACAATGAATGCTACTATGATATAAATTAATGGAGAATTGAATGCGAGTATGTTAGGTAAGGGACATGTTAAACGGACGGATATTTATTTTTATTAATTGAGTAAAAACATACATTCGTGCTGTTTTTTTCGTACCCTTCAACATATTAAAATAAGGGTTTCAGAAACGTTAAAGAGCGTGACCGGGAAACTAAATTGTTTTCGGCTTCAATAAGTGAAAATTCGGGTTAAGACCCTATGGAGTAGGCACGGAACTCGCGGTTCGTCAATGAACTTGTCGGCAACACCACCACTTGGCGTGTGCAAGTATTCTCCCCAAACGAATTTTTTTACCACCCTTATTTTTAGGTACATTTATTTTCTACGATTTTTATTGATAACAATAAGGGTGACATTTTTTAAAAATATCTAGTTGTAACGTATATTTTATTTACTGATAAAATAACCAGCTAAATTTTGATTACTATTTCGAATAATATAAAAAGTAATGACGTTCTTCTTTCTGTTTTTTTTTTGCCGTTCCCATCAAGTGTTATTCGGCATTATACAGTCATAAATAAATATTACAAAAAGAACATTAGAAGCTCTAAAATTTACAAATTAATATTAAATAATTTTTATCACATATTACATGCAATAATCTATATTAGACATAAAATAAATATGCTTTAAATAATAAAATAAAATTGAAGTGTATTGCAAATTATTAAAAAAAAACATGTTTAAGTAAAATACTACATAAAGTACCATATATTTTATCACAGAAAAAATATTTTAAGAAATTTAGTTTAAAGATTTAAATGGGTTAAAAGAGTCATAATAGTAATTGATACAAATTTACTTTCAAAACGAATTTACATTGAAAAAATATACGTTATAGTAACATAGTAAGAAAAATTATGTTTCATTGTTGACAGTGTAAGAAGTATATTAAAACGGATGCTTTTAAAAAATATAAATCGGGACAAGATTACAAGACTCGTAATTGTGAAACGGATGGAACTCACAACTCATGAAACATAACTCAATCCTTTATTTACAAAAATATCGAGACAATAAGGTTTATTTCATTGTTACATTACGTTTAAGTTTTTTGTCATATGAGCTCATACAAAGTTACAATTATCTTAGATAAAAGAGTTCAAATGTATGTTGGGTAATTTTTGCATACTATATATATTACACATGTACACGTCTAATTAGTCAAATTTGTATTTACATAAATATTTATATTGCAGACAAAATATTTTTTCTCAAAAAAATGCTTTTTTTATTTTTTACAACTTATGAATATTTTATTATAAATCACACTTTATTTAAACGTTTTAGTACAGACAACCATTAAATGTCTAAGGCGTGAAATATTCTAGATAGAATATTCGTCGTTGCTAGGCCTCGTAGTTGAGGATTCCCTCGCCATTCTAACGTTAATTCAGTTAGAAAGCAAAACTGTACCGTGGAGTTTTATTTTAAGTGAGTGAGCTGTTGCCCACCAGCAAACTCACCGACTATACCACTGTACTGGATCCGATGGCACACCGTAGTGAGGCGATCGGAGCATACCGGCATGTGTTTGTTTCCTTTTTTTGGAAGAATAGATATGACCGAAGTCATAGGTATTCTTACACCCTCGAATACTAGGCGATCTTTTAAGATAAAATACAATTGAAAACACTCCGGAATTATAGTTTTCAAAGTATTTCTACGTAGTTATTTTTAAAAGTGATTATGTTCAATGATCGAGGAGGATAATAACACATAATAGCTTGTTTAGAGAACGATTGCACCGAGCGGGATTAATTAATATTTCCATGATTAACACTTCCCATTTAATGGACTTAGTTTCATGTTCACACAACTTTCAGTGCTTTGTCCATTCAGTTTTGTTAAATTGTGTTAAATTAATCACATCCTTTCTCATCACTTCTATTTACATTATTGCCATCACTGAAACGGAATGAAATTGATCTGAAAAGAATCGTCGACCGCTTTAATTTCGCTCAACAAAACAGGAAAATTTGCTATGAAAATTCAACTCATTTTATTGTAAATAAATTGAGATGATCTGCCACCAGTCAACTCATTAATTGAAGTAAATCATAAATTCTCAAGCATATGCACATATGCAGAGCTTTAACCTCCCGATCAATTTTCTTCAAACTGATCAGTCACTCGCTGTTTCCTCTCACTTTCTCTTCATCCCCAACCTCCTTAGATCTTGTATTGCGTTATCTAAACACCTCTATCTTGGTCTATCAAGTGGCTTTCTTACAAGATAGACCCTTACAACAAAATAAAATACTATGTAAATAAAAATGTAAACTTAATCATTATTTCAAACATATTACTTTACAACTGAAATGTTTACGATGTATTTTGAGTTCCTTATTAGATTTTGAATGTTTTCTCGTTACTAAACAATATTCTTGAAGTAATTTTTATTTGAATATCTCAAACAAAATATTCATTCGAATTAAAAATTTATATTTATTGATTGGGTAAGTAAATCCCCCTAATAAAATACAAAAACAAAAATGTGATTGTCGTTAAACTTCTCGGGAATGGCGGTCGCTAATGTAAACGATAGTGAATCGAGATGTTCGAGCTGTCGGCAACGCTTCCACTTACTGAATCTATGTTTTAAAAAAAACTGACCCCTACGAAGACGCACAGGTGTCTTTATATCCGAAACCGAACCGGTAACAGCCCTCAAACACTAGGCGGAAAAGTGCCTGTGTCGTTTGAGGGGAGTAGCACAGCGCGGGTTTCGAACCGACGACCTTCCGCACGGAAGTCTAGTGCGTTACCGCGCGGCCATGCACCTCATTAATATTTGTATTATTTTATCTCGCTGTATACTTGACTATTTTGAAATTTTTTCTACTTTATACTTGACTACGAGTATTTTGAAACTATTTCAATTAAAAAAAGATTGAACTTAAATTAAATATGCATTTCATATTTAACAAAAGATACACGTAAAACTCATAAAAATATACACACTTTATATTTAAATATTATCACACCTCCAAAGTTGCCCGTTCTTTGATCAAAAAAGAATTTTATTAGTAATTTGAGAAAATAATTAGTAAAAATTAAAAATACCTCTTTTATAATTTATATGTTTGCGTGAGAATGAACCGATGGGGACTCTAAAGTACGAATTAATTTATCACTTACACATCTGTGAGAATCAAAGAGCGAGCAGTTTGGGCAGAAACAAGCATAACATTAAGTGCATAATACAATATTTTACAGAGAATCCGTGTACGAGTATAAAATGTGCCTCGGTTAAACAATATTTATTGTGTATATTGTATACATAGTAAATATAATATATTGTGTACATAGTAAATGCCACATGTGGGTGAAAAATTGGAGCAAGCTAAGGAATTTTGCTATTTGGATAGTTTTTTCTCAAATGATGGAAGAGTTAAGAGGTATATCGAACGGCGTGTAGTGATAGGAAACAATGTCAATCGGGAACTACAACATATATACTTGAACCGCAATTTTATTTTGGTGCCAACTTTGATTGTTTAGAGTGAAACGTGGATGTGGAAAAGACTGAGAGGACCCTTATAAATGCTGTGCATTTAGAAGAACACATGGAGTGACAATGCATAACAGAATACGGAATGAAGTGATAAGGGATTAATGTGAACTTTAGGCTAATGTGTTAAGTAAGATAAAGAAGTGTGCGGTAGAAGCGTATAGTTTGGGCACGTAGAACGAATTAATGAAAAAATAATAACAAAACAGATATACGGTGCAGGTGTAAATGGAAAACGTGTGAGAGAAAGACCAGGGAAAGTATGGTTGGATCATGCGAATGATATTTTGAAAGAATGAAACGCTGAAAGTCAGAGAAATCGTAGAAGTTATAAAATAAGGTGTATGCATGGGGAAGAGGCTGAGGATATGTGTAGAGTTAGGAAAGTATGATGATCTGTCCTCTCTGCCTATCCCAATAGGGAGATCATCATGCAAAATATCAGCTTTATCATCTCAGTTTGAGGCAAAAATGAGTTATTCCTATTTTTGATATCAGAGTAATGGAGTTTCTATTATCACAAAATCTATTTAATCAGATCAGTGTTCAATTTATAAAATGTAGCTATTATTCTTTAATTACGACAACATTTTCTTCGTAAACTCCGATATTGCGATATAATTATCGCAAATCGAGTTTCGAGCTTATTCACCGAGGTCTTCGTCAGGCAATTTATTGCATCTTAAACTACAATACATATAATATAAACTCAATATATTTTTTTTAAATAACTCAGTAATGAAAGAGAAGGAAAAAATAATCACATGACTTGTATACTCGTATTATATGACTGTTAATTAAATTTACTAAAACAATGTTAAAGATCTCCCCTCAAGTGACATGAACTGATATTACATAGTTTGCGCTTAAGTTGAAGATACATATATTTAATATAGGTTACAAGTCACTCAGTGTTCTTATTTATTTATTATTTATTTAACACTTTTATTGCAAATATATTCTGGCGGGCTTATTGCCAGGTGGCAATCTCTTTCAACCAACCTTCTTATTTGCTTGTACAAAAAAATCGATTAAGGGTAATTATTTATTATACACGCGACTTTTCTATGGGTTTCGTTCAAAAATTTGACATAATTTAATACATACCATTACGCCGCCTCCCTATCGGGGTAGACAGAGAGGAGAAAGCGCCAGAATTTCCTATCGCGACACACATCGTTCGTCTTATCTACACCTATACACCTTGTCACACAACTTCTACAATTTCTTTGACTTTTTAGATTTCGTTCTTACAAAACTTGATCCAAAAATATTATTTCGACCATATTTGACGACGTTTCGTTATAATGTTTCTCTAGTTTAAAAAAAACACATGTCGTTTTATGATAAATTGATCTTGATGTGTTGAAGACGCGTCATTAATTAAAAAAAAAACAAAAAATATTCCCCCCCCCCCATAGAAAAGAGAAACTTATATTACAAAAGATAATTCAATGTACCCAATGAGCGTGAAGAAGATTTCAGAATTAATGGGAGTGGTTTCATTATGTTACTATATTTTTATTCAAAACTGCTGCATCAAAGGCCAAATGTCCATGGTGATTGCCAACCTCCGAAGAGGGGAGGAGCTTTAAAGAAGTAGAGATCAAAAATTAAGAATTACGTAAATTTTATAAGCAGACAGTATATCTTAAGGCATCAACACACTACTTTTTTGTTCATAGCTTAGTAGTAGGAATGACCTTCGTAACCTTGTGATAAATTGCTTGACTATGTAAAATATTCAAATTACGTTGGTGACCAAAAAAATTACCGTAGTCTATATTCTCTTCACGAAGCCAAGCAAGGCTATAAGCCTGTCAGACAACAAAACTCAAATATATACACACAAAAATATTAAACTGGTGACAAAGTTAGTACTAATATTTATTTATATAATGCATTATTTACCATATAAAATATGACAAGTTTTTTGCTTGGTGATAAACTCTTCAAATCATCCATACAATTGTTTTAAAATGTTTTGAGTTCAAGTTTGAGAATTTACATTTTTGATGCAGAAAAAATACATATAATAACAAACACAAACAACAAAAATAATTTTAAAATAATACTTTTTAACAACGTTATCGATGACCAAGAGATTGGATAGATGGATGATGGAAAACCAGGAAACACACTCTGTGTCACTGAAAGGAAATGTAATGCCTTATACTCGTATCTCATAGCTGGTTCCAAAGTTTAGAATCATGAACAGTTAAAAATCATATTGAAGATTGAGTGTTTTAGAAAAGACCTACATCGTTCTACCATACACCCTTATAGAGATTAAAATATAGTAATGGTATCGCAAATAAATCGATCTTCAATAATACTTGAACCCCGATGGTTAGTTTTGCAACATTAAGATGAAAGTTAAAATCTTAAGTTAATCTCTTAAACGATATTGACAAAAACTCACATTAAAAATGAAGAAACAGATCAAGGGCGGAAACTGCCATTTAACAAATCAAGTCTTGTTGTTTATTCTGCGAACAGGAGTACTGGTATGATAGAACATATTAACTGGAAGTCTGATCAGAGCTGCACTCCGCCCACTTCTTTCTCGCTGGGCTGGATTATTTTACTTGATTCGCGTCAATTCTGTCCTCACCGGAATTCCAATTAGTACAGTAGCGGGAGTAGATGGATGCTGTGAAGCCGAGTAATCTGGGGATCTAATGAGGGCGTGAGAACTGCAATGTTATACACTACATTAAACGCTTTACCATCATTTTATGTAGACGGCGTCGTAATCTGACAGTGAGCATCTATGCTAAGCAGGTTAGCAATCCGGAATCGATTCCTTGCGGATTTACTTCCAAATCAGTTTTATTTAAAGATCTAATCATGTTTGAATTAATGTTATTTATAGCTTATTATAGCATACGTGTATAAGATTTCCATCAACTGATATTGTGGAGGAAATTAAAGGCAGAAGAATATGGGAAGAAGACGTATCTCCTAGTTGAAGAACTAATGGGTATACTCGTAGAATGATATTTATACCATACATTTGTTCAGAGCTACTGCCTCAAGAGTCAAGATATCCATGATGGTTGTCAACTTTCAAACAGTAAAGGTACTATAAAGAAGAAAAAGAATAACGTTTCATTTAAGAGCACAGTTTAGCAACAAAAAATAGCGTTAATAACCATCACATGAAAAGCTGTAACAAATTTAATCTATCGATCTTTATGAAAAATGTATATCTTTATATATAGACCCGTCACATTTGATATGTCAAGACTGTGTGCTTATTTAAGTGCAAAAGAGTGTAAGCAATATGTTAAAATAGCCTCAGACGTCATCCATTGCGGTTTTTACCCGTGCTCTATCCTACAAGATTCCTTCTTGGTAAGTTAGGGTACTACCTTCTTAGCTTAAGGAGGAATGTGAGAGTCTCTTCTTATATTTTAAAGTTGCTGACCGGAGCCACACCTAATCCTACTATGTTGGAAAAGATGTAGTATTATGCTGCTGACTATTCATTCGAGGTACAGAAATACTATTACAGAAATATTGACGTATTTAAATCCCCAATAAGTAGAACTTACCTGCCATATGCTCTCCCACTGTATCATGGTCTGTCCCTTTTAAATAAAGCCGTGGATGTTGACATTTCAACATTTCCGTTAATGTTTTTAAAGAAAGCATTATGAATTTTCTTAGTAATGGAAGTTATGTATATAGTATTTATAGTTAAGGCATTAACATTATGGAGGTCTAAAGACTTGTAATTTGTTTATTCCACTTCATGTAACGGTATAACCCTACCCGTTTCAAGGCTTTCGCCTCATCATCAGGGGAGAACAAACAAGACTGAATTCTGTTCGAACTGGTACCTGAACATCTGACAAACACATATATTCTCAGAATCTCGCCGCTGCTCGCTCAAGTTGTCTCCTCCCTTCGTCCACCTATACCCAACCCGAATGTTTACCGTTAGAAATGTGTATGTCGGTACCAGTTCGAACAGAATTCAGTCTTCTTTGAGCTCCCCTGATGATGAGGGGAAGAAAGCCTTGAAACCGGTAGGGTTATAACGTTACATAAAGTGTAGTAATAAACAGTGTTTGATAAAACAAATTATGATGGAAGTTAGTTTTTTCGACCAAACTAATAACTATTAACTTTATATTTTTGCTGCTACGAGTATATATAATATAACGTATGTTAAAGCTTTGTATGTAAATAGTATTATTTCTGCTTACTGTACGTAAATTCTTCTTTCAAGCTTTGTTTGTAATTGGGTTTAACCTGTACATGTAAGCTTGACAAAAAATAAATAAATAATTTTAATATTTCACAATCATCCTCGATAACAAGGAATACCTTGATATTTTTCGTATCGAAATATTCACATATTTGTACATAAGATAAAAGTTTTGGTAAGTTATTAGTACTAGAATTAGTTTTGTTCTGAGACAGCTGATTTACACCCGCGAAATGTATACATATGTTAAACAATAGTATATGTTACAATGGCTAACCGAGTTACAACCGCTCGTGAGATGATTTTTATTATTGTATTACTATTTCGTTGTATACAATACAATTTATTAAGCTTGCTTAAATTTGATACAATAGTTCAAATATTCTGCAACCTTTTGCAAATAAAAAATATAAAATTCGCTCAAAAAAATACTGGTCAATTTAAAAAAATATATGTAGGTATGTGTTGCAATAAAGAAACATTAAAAATAAAGTAAAATAGCTACTTATATGAATATATTTTTTAGTATGTATAAATTTAATTTTTCTCAAAGAACCTTAAATAATATGATACAAATTTCGATACAGCATAAAAAATAACATCACCTTCTTTCATTTCCGAGACATAAAAAAAGAAAGTTATTCAGTGCCGTTACTGAAGGAGATGAATCATTATCTGAAACATCTGGACGATAATACTCTCATGTATTCGCTTAAAATCTTGTGGCGTGTTCATGAATGTCACGAGATATTATATCAACAGACAGATAAAAAGTAATGTTAAGTTAAACGATATGTTGAAAAAAAAAATAAACTAAATATTTGAAAAAGACACACATACATACATACGATCACGCCGTTCGCCTGTCGAGGTAGGCAGAGAAAATAGAACATAAGATTTTTCGCTTATTTTTCAATATATCGCTTCTTCCGATTAAACGTTCATTTTCCTTTATTTTTTACTCTTTTGAAAGGACTACTTATCGAACGTTTAATGGAAAATGAAATAAAACAAAAAAAAATGCAGTTATAAATAAATGAACACATCAATGTTACTTACCGGGGAGCGGTAGGTTCACGCGCACATTTTTCTGTGTAGCAAAATAATAATTTGAAAAAAAAATCTTCTTAATATTGCGGCAAATATAAACCAAATTTAAATAAAAATAAATGACTCAATAAGCCAAATTTTATTGTAATAAAAATAAATGGATTTTTTTTCGAAAATACTACATATACTCGTACATATGTGTACATATAATCACGCCGTTTCCCGACGGTGTTGGAAGAGAGGAAAGAGCACCAGACTTTCCAATCTCGACACACATCTTTCGCCTTTTATACATGCATACACCTTCTCATACAACTCCCATTATTTCTCTGACTTTATATTTACTTCTTTCAAAATATAATTTACTAAATCTAATCATACTTTCGTTAGTCTTCCTCTTCCACGTCTTTCACTCATAACAGCTCTGTGTATTTGTTAGTTTTTTTTTCAATCATTCGTTCTACATGGCTAAACTATCTCAGAGTATTTTTCTTTATCTTACACATTCATCCCTAATCACTTCCTTCCGCATTTTCTCATAGACATGTCACCACATGTATTCTTCTCAGTGCATGCATCTCTACAGTATTTTTATTTTTTTTAATCGTTTTCTATGCTCACGTTTCTATGCTCATAAATTAAGGTTAGAACTAAAATACTTTTGTGAGCTATTATCTAGGCAAACTTAAAATGCACACATTTGATCATAATATTATATATGGATATTACACTTTCGTTTAAATGGTATAACCTGATAAGTTTATTGTCAGGTGGCATTCTCTTTCAACCAACCAGAAAGATTTTTAAGAGGACTACAGTGAAAAACAAACTGCAACTCTTTTTCCAAATTATTGTATCTGAAATACATCCCACTACCCCTACGGATTGAAATACGGGTGGCGTACTATCTAAACCACGGAGGTCATCAAGGAAATATTGCGTCTGTAAATATAAGTTTATATAACCTGATTGAGTGTCAACTGCTTTTTCAGAAAGAAAACTCCATTTGTTTATGACATAAATAAAAAATGTATATACAAAGTTCAATAAAATTGGAGAAAACATACATAAAATTATTTAAATATTTTGAAGAATATTTTGTATTATAAAAAGGATAATTGATAAAACGCCATTTAGAGAGCCTAATACCCTCAAAGTCGTCCCAACTTAGGATTCGAACCTACTATTATTGATAGATTGAAAATATTACTTAATAAATATACAAGATGCGTGTAAGGATAGGAAGGTGGTGGCAGCGGCCATTAAATTAGGAACTTCTTCGCATTTGCATACGTTTAAAAAAATCATATATTGTAAGAAAACCGCAGAAAATTTGTCAAGGGAAGACGAGTTACAAAGAAAGTTATGTAGATCTTGCAATATGTGGTAGTAACACAATCAGCTATAGGTGGAGTCTAGTGTGTGCGCGTGTGTTTGTGTGTGTATGTGTAAATGTGTGTGTATAGTGTTCATATTATATTATACCATATATGTTATATTCATTAATTTTTAAAAAACCTTCCAAAAAGGGTTGTGTTCAAGTTCCTAAATCTACACACGCAACCGTATCTCTAACACTAAAAGGCAAAAAAAATTATAAATCCTAATTGACTTCCAAAGCAAAGAAAACAAATCGTGTCTGGCAACTAGAGCAACGCCCGAGAGAATTAAGTTAACGTATGATATTGAACTAATGTAAAAATCGCAAAGCGACTAATGAATAAAAAAACGAAACAGCAATTCTGCACATAAATAAAATTCATTAGGCATTAGGCACAAAGAACTGAACTCACAAACTGTTAGGAGAAGAACTTTGATATTTTCTTTTGGTAAGGTTCGAACGTTTATTCAATAAAGAGAGTTCTTTGTGAATTTAAATTTTTGAATTAAAATAAACCAAAAAGAAGCAACCAATTGAAAAATGCGATATCCGTTCTGTTAATAGTGTATTGTCATTAAAGCATATCGTGTGTGACATTCCATTCCAGTAGAAAATCGAGTAATCACGCAAAAGCAAAGACAAGAAGCACGGAACCAACAGCTCATCCCAGACGGGGACAACGCCAGGGACAACGACAGTGTAGTTTGTGTTCTGAAACCAAAAATGTCGCCCTTTTAAATTAAAGTTATACAAATTAGCACATTTTTTATACTAGTTAAAAAGTATATTTAATAATCAAATCTTCCTTGGCGAGGAATTCATGTTTGAGGGTCGTGTCCTTCCATTATTCTTACTTCTACAATTCAACTTACTTTTCCTCTCTATCTCTACCGACACATCGCAGTCCGCAGCACTTCGATCACTGTTGAACCAGTTGCAGTGTTTACTGTTTCCTTCACTTTTTTGTAATGACCAACATGTTCAAACTGTTCTGATCTTGCCTTGCATTATGCCCAAGGTTCCCTGTGTCTACTTAAGCAGAAAAATCGATTGAAGATGACTCTCATCAAAAGAGACTAGCAGAAGCATTCATTCCGAAATAGTTGTATTAATGCAACAGCAAGTGTTACAAGATGAAATCGAAAGAACTAGAACAAGGTGTGGGCTTTGGCAGAATTCAAAACCCAGTGTTTTGAATTCTGCACGATCATCTTGGCATGATTTAAATGAGCACAAGATGGATGCCAAAGCATCTTGAGCAGCGCTCTTGAGCGCTGTCCAAAGGAAACTACGTGTTGAATGTTGCAATGAATTATTAATGCTCGTCCGGGATCTCCACGGCCCTAAAAAGTCAAGGTGGCATAATCCCAAAAATATTATGGTAACATTTTTTTGTTTCGAATTATTAGAGTATTCTACCTATAGATTAAAAAAAATTAAGACTGTTGTTATTGACGAGTAGTATATGCCATTAATATACAATTAAAGGATACCACAATAACAAAACGACGAAGAAAACTGTCACAAAGCGTGAGATTATTGTATGACAATGCGCTAGTGAACACTTTTGTTGCTGCAAAAGCTGCCATTCAACACTATGATTTCCAAGAATTGATTTACCCACCCTATTGTCCGACTTGACCCCTTATGATTATTTTTTATTTGTAAAATGAAATCCGATTTGCTTGGAAAAAAATTGACAATGACAAAGAAGTGATCTCTTCAGTGTTACACCATTTTGAGAACAAAATATTAAAATATTGAGCTGCACTAGAATGACTAACTGTAAAATGTTTTTTTTTATTTCATTCTACCCCTTTTTTTATACCCTTAGCTCGAAAGCCTTACAAACTCATTCTTTGGACCTTACAAATTCAGTTGATTACCTTTATTATGTCGGTTATATAAAATTGTAATATACAATTTAACATATAATGTAAAATTATTAGTATAGTTGCCACTTAAATTGGCCGCTTGCGTGCACCGCATACTCGTACATTGCACATAATATGGATGCAGCGGTCCTGAGCAAAGGCTAGAAGCACAAAGACGACAGCTCATCGCAGGAATAAAGCTCAATACATTTAATTTGTAAGATGGCCGATAAACAACAATTAAGCAACTGCCCGGTCAATTAATACAATCACACTTAAGTTGATGAGAGCTAAATCTTGGCGCGGCCGAGATCACACTTTTCGCACGCTCTTTGCTGCCTCCCGGTGACGTCACCCGCCATGACGTCATACGTGACTGGTCAGATGGTGGAGAATTCGCCGTTATTGGAGTTATTAAGGTGAGAAATGGTTATTCTAGTTACGGGATGATATAATGCCATGTGTAGGTGTTGTGGAGGAAAACTTGACAGCTTTACTCTGTCATTTGTGCATCACTTTTACCATTGTTCTAAATTAGTCATTCTAGGAAGATGAATACTGTAGATTTTTGTATCAACAAGTGTTTTTGTTTAAACATTAATACGCGTATTCATAAATCAGCATTTGTAATATCAACACCTGTACTAAAAAAGAAAAACAAATTGTTTAAACGGAATTGTTTGAAATCTACATTGTTAGTGCTTACATCTTATGCATTAAAACTTTACATAAGTTTTCAAACGCTCAAATCCTGATTCATAATCTGAATGAATCTTCCTTTCTGTGTTTCAAAAAGAAAATAAATATTTCATATTTGAAACTAAGAAAATACCTGTTTTCATGTTAACTCTTTTGAATTCCCTATTAAGTTATCACTAAAAAACTTAAAAATATTAGAGTTGAATACAATTCGTACCCCTCAAAATAAAATTGGTAAAATTAACAAAAAAACTATGATATCTTTCTTCATTGTTGTATAAAGTACAAAGTGGCAGGTTTGTTGCCATGTAGTAATTTCTTCCAGTCAACCATATAGGTGCTAAACAAGTTCTTAGAGAAAACCAGACTGGCATTATTTAAAAAATAAAATAGCGTACCAACCGGAATCAAATCCGCATGACCCGGACTGGAAGATATGTGAGGAAAACAATACCCCAGAGATCAATATGTTGAATATATATTGTAAATTGATTGTTCAACAATCAATATAATGACATTAAATGAAATAAAAGTTTATCAAGTATTCATTTTGTAGTATGAATTAGGTCAAATATGAGTACTATTTTGATAACAAATAATATCAACGAAAAAACATCTTCAATATAAAAGAAAACAAAATGTTTAAAAGGATGAACTAAGTACCTAATTAATGTATTTATATATTGCACTGTATAACGCTATCGTTGTATAAAGCAAAACCTAGCTGGCTTATTGTAGCAATCTCTTCCAACCGACCAAAAATATATTTTATAGTTGAGAAATAAAAAAACAGATTGAAAACCTTATTTTAAAAAATTGATTTTCTAACGGTAATCGAATACCCAACCCTCGGATTGGAAAACAGAGGTATTTTTAACTAGGATATGGAAGTTGTGTATATAAACGGTTGGAAATTTTTTGTATAAACTGTTGGAATATATAAACGGTTGGAAAAATTTTGTACAGTGAAAACAACTATTTTAATACAGATTAGCGTATAAATAAAATTTTAAAATTACATTTAAATAAATAGCGGACGGACCTAAAAATGACTACAGTAGGCATTTTGAAACAATGGAAACGATTGTTTACACCTCACTAATAATAAATAATACAGCTCTTTTATATGGTAATAGAGTTGCTCATGCCTTAATCAACTTGACGTCTTTCCACCCATCGCCACCAACACTTTACAGTTGCGCATCAACAACAACACTTATCATTCAACTCATTTACACATAAAATAGTAATATTATACTATTAATAACAATAAGAATATTTCTCAACGCCGTTTTGTATGGTTTAGTGGGGAATCTATAAAATGTCCATTTCGATTTCCTCACCTGTGCAATCTTTTGATGAGTTAAAAGTGAGTTAAAATAATGTGTGCTTCATAACTGCATTGGAATAGTTGATGTTGACATGTGAGCATTAATTTTAATTTAGAAAAAAAGAGTCAGATATAATAAAGGGAAAATAGATACACGTTGTCAAAAAAACTGTAATATGATTTAATTGAAATATATTGACATCACGAGAGTTCAATCTAGTGTTGGTTTTTAATTGTCATCCACATTGTGCAGCTACATGGCTCATTGGGCATGAGTTACTGGCAATTCAGGCGTGTGGTGTACACTACATTATGTCGCATGGCTGGGATTAATCCACTAAACTTAGTATCCGTTTCAGTAATTAAAGCAGTTAAGCGGATGCTTATCAAACGTCACACAGCAGTTAATTAGTGGTAACGCGCTGCGGCCCCGGCCAGGCCGAATGCGGGGATCTGTTAACCACCTCAACACCGCTTCATACCACCACCGCACATCAGCTGCCTGCCTTCACGATCCTTGTCACTCGGCTGCAGTCTGCTTGTCTCCTAGTCTATATTTTAATACATTATAAATAAATACATATTGTTATTCATTTTAGCATTTATTCAACATACATAATACCATCGCACAATTTCTGTTGAGATGGGCTGACAGGTCAGGGCGCTAAATTTTCACATCACGAATTACTTCTCTCACCTCCTCCATATCCATATTTATATTCGCATGAATTTCTTTCTTTTCTCTTACTTCTTACCTTTCTTTACTACCTTATTATTATTACACTCGACTTATATACTCGCATATTTATTTTCTAATATATTTATTCTGTAAATAATAGTGGACTCGAGTCCTGAGTTGAAGTGCCCTTAAGAACATTTTGCTCTCTAAACGGCGCTATATAAGCTCTCCTTTTATAATTATTATTTTTTTCTTTCGAAAATTCGTTCATTTACTGCAACTATACTTTTCTTGGTAATTCTCTACTACGATATCCAAGTATGCTTCTATTTTAAATTTGTTAAGTCATTCTTTCGTCTCCATTTGTTTAACATAAGTGTTCTAGATTTACAATATTATATATATTTCGTTTATTCAGTTACCCAACAGATCAGTTTGATCCCACCACCCCTCACGCTTTTATGGGGAACAAAACAAGTCGATCCAGTGCAATCAACACTAGAACATCGATCGCGATCAACACTTGAAGATCGAAATCTTATTTATTTATTATGAGCACGATGTCAGTTAGTGACGAAGATGGAACTGTTCAAAGGGGTTTGTTTTCCGGCGGTGACAAAACTGAATATGAATAGAAAAGGTAACGACGGACTGACGTCGCAGGAGAAAGAAATCTACTCGTTGCACATTAAAGCAGCTGAAGGCCAGAAGTTCAAACAGTCCAGCAATTTGGCAGTGCTTTAGTTGAAACAGCAAAACTAAATATATTGGAGAAATATGATGTAGCGATGTAAGCCTAAATGGAAATTTGGTAAAAGGTGAAAAATTTGGCTGTGCAGACAGTGTGCTGCAAACATGCGTCAAAATTGCCAGGTGGCTCAGCAGGATTCACATCACTGAGAAGAAGTGCGCATCTAGGATCAAGCTGTTTTCTCGCAGAAGATCACATGATCGACGTGGAAGAGTAGCTCAAGATTAACGATCCTCGACTACGAAATCCAACAACGACGCGGAAGAGTAGCTCAAGATTAGCGATCCTCGACTATGAGATCCAGCAACGACGTGGAAAAGTAGCTCAAGATTGACGATCCTCGACTACGAGATCCAACAACGACGTGGAAGAGTAGCTCAAGATTGACGATCCTCGACTACAAGATCCAGCAACGATGTGGAAGAGTAGCTCAAGATTAACGATCCTCGACTACAAGATTCAGCAACGATGTGGAAGAGTAGCTCAAGATTAACGATCCTCGACTACGAGATCCAACAACGACGTGGAAGAGTAGCTCAAGATTGATGATCCTCGACTACGAGATCCAGCAACGATGTGGAAGAGTAGCTCAAGATTAACGATCCTCGACTACGAGATCCAACAACGACGAGGAAGAGTAACTTAAGATTGACGATCCTCGACTACGAGATACAGCAACGACGTGGAAAAGTAGCTCAAGATTGACGATCCTCGACTACGAGATACAGCAACGATGTGGAAGAGTAGCTCAAGATTGACGATCCTCGACTACGTGATCCAACAACGACGTGGAAGAGTAGCTCAAGATTGATGATCCTCGACTACGAGATCCAGCAACGATGGGGAAGAGTAGCTCAAGATTAACCATCCTCGACTACGAGATCCAGCAACGATGTGGAAGAGTAGCTCAAGATTGACGATCCTCGACTACGAGATACAGCAACGATGTGGAAGAGTAGCTCAAGATTGACGATCCTCGACTACGAGATCAAGCAACGATGTGGAAGAGTAGCTCAAGATTAACGATCCTCGACTACGAGATCCAACAACGATGTGGAAGAGTAGCTCAAGATTGACGATCCTCGACTACGAGATCCAGCAACGATGTGGAAGAGTAGCTCAAGATTGACGATCCTCGACTACGAGATACAGCAACGATGTGGAAGAGTAGCTCAAGATTGACGATCCTCGACTACGAGATCAAGCAACGATGTGGAAGAGTAGCTCAAGATTAACGATCCTCGACTACGAGATCAAGCAACGATGTGGAAGTGTAGCTCAAGATTGACGATCCTCGACTACGAGATCCAACAACGACGTAGAAGAGTAGCTCAAGATTGATGATCCTCGACTACGAGATCCAGCAACGATGGGAAAGAGTAGCTCAAGATTAACCATCCTCGACTACGATATCCAGCAACGATGTGGAAGAGTAGCTCAAGATTGACGATCCTCGACTATGAGATACAGCAACGATGTGGAAGAGTAGCTCAAGATTAACGATCCTCGACTACGAGATCCAACAACGACGTGGAAGAGTAGCTCAAGATTGACGATCCTCGACTACGAGATCCAACAACGACGTGAAAGAGTAGCTCAAGATTGAGGATCCTCGACTAGGAGATCCAGCAACGATGTGGAAGAGTAGCTCAAGATTGACGATCCTCGACTACGAGATCCAGCAACGACTACAATTATTTGAGATCACTACCGGTTTTAATGACCTCTGTCTTCATCATAAGATGATGAGAGGAACTACTACATCTTTCAGCATTTTTTCGTTATTCTTATTCTAGCCGAAAATCCTTTACTCGACATATTAAAGACGATCTACCATTTTTTTTTAAATCGTCATCTTTCTGGAACAAATTGGTAACTAATCACTTACTGTTTTTGAGATATTTAAAATTAACAGTTAAAACTCTTTCTATTGTCTATGCACCTGGAAGTGTATATAAAGAATATAAAGAAATGGTAATAGAAAGGTGTCGATGAAAAGTAACTGCAATATGTGGGTGAGCAACGCAAGATAAGAACAAGTTAAGGAATTCTGCTAATAAGGTAGTATTTTCTCAGATGATGAAAAAACTACTTAAATATTAGAATCAGGTAAGAGATATCGAAATAAGTGTAGTCATAGGAAACAAAGTCCGTGAGGTACTAAAACCTATAAATATTCGATCCAACGAGCGTCGAAATTTGTTAAGATGATAGTCCGCAAAAGTATTCTAGAACCAACTTTGATCTAAAGAAGTAAAACGTGGGAAAAGACTAAATAAGTTTCGTATAAATATGTGCACTGAGCAGAATAAATGAGGTGACAATGTATGACTGAATACGGAATTAGTGTGAATGTGGTTTGGGTATGTAGAACGAATAAAAGAAGAAATACTAATAAAACATATATACAGTGCTAATCTAAGGGGAGGACGTGATAAAGAAAGACCAAGAATAAAAGTATCGTTGGATCAATTGAATGATATTTTGATAGAAGGGAATGTAAAAAGTCAGAGAAATCGTACAAGTTTTGAGATGTGTAGGGATGTGAAACAGGCGAAAGATGTGTGTCGCGTTTGGAAAGTCTGGCGATCTCTTCTCTCTGTATAACCCGATTTGCACTGACGAAAAGATTCGAAAATGAGATTCTCTCCCTATTTTAAGTTACCATACTAATCTGTCGTTCTTAAAAGAGACCAATATGATTAATGAAATGACCTATAGAATTTTTTATTCAAGCATAAACTTTTTTTACTCTTATGAGCTTCGTATTTTAATATCTGGACGTTCTCAATTGTTAAACATTTTAGATTAACTTTTAAATTAGGCCAACAACGAGATATTATCGAAACATATCGGTTTAACTTTAATATGTAAAGACTAAAATGATAATCATCATTTTGTGATGAAATGAGGATTGATAAATAAATTGTATGAAATCACTGAAAATATTTATTTCCAGCTCGAAGCTCCAACTAGTATTAACAACTAATATAGTATATACAGATATATAATATGAAATGACATAGTATATATCGGTATCTAACGATAGTTGTCACCTACAGGAAGCAAATCCGTATATTTAAATAAATGGCGACATGAACAGCAATAAATGTCGTCTTTCCCAAATGGAAATCCACCAATCTTTTACGGGCTATGAACTCAGAACTAGAAATGATCACGATTTTTCAAGTATCGGAGACACGAGCCATTTTACAAATGACGCACATATGACACGGCGCTCAGAAGCAATCCCAATATGCCGCCATAAATAGTTCAGTATTGACACACACGAAATATTGGGTCCGTATTTCACCTGTCTCCTCTCGCATCCACTCGGATCCGGATGGAAAACTATCGAGAGATTTGAACAAGGATTCCTTTGGCGGGAAAATGATTTGAACCATAGCAAAAATACGTAATACGCTATTCGGCTGTCGTGCACAACAACTTGATCAACAAATGAAAAAAATATACGTTTATCTTTTTCCTTAATTTTTGGATGCGTCGTAAAATATATCGTATAGATTACAATGTATACTCGATTCCATCGATATTTTCTTTATTTTTACATTCGAGAGATTATCAGTCACTTTTATGTACCATGTATTGCTTCGTCTGTGTTATTAAAAAAATAGATGAACTTTACCAAGCCAATTTCCAATAACAACTTCTAATATTATCTATTTTTTCGTAAAGTATTTGGTACTTAAATGATATCTTTCACTATTGTCATGTTTATTTCTGGAGTGGTACAAATTAAAATATTGTGTTTATGAAAAAAAGGATAAATATTTTATTGATCTTAACAGATAAACGCAAAGAGAATATTTCCACTGAAAACCACCATGGAATTTAGAGCAAATCCCTTTTTTATTTTCAAACATAATACAACTTTTATAACTAACTGATTTCCCTTTTTTTAATGGTTTCTTATTTCAAATTGTATACATGTTTTATTACGAATAATTTGCCAACTGTTGCACAGTTTTTCGGAAATGACTTTAGGTAGTTTAAACAAAATATAGCAATGTTCATACAAAAAAAAACAAAACATAATCAAAATGCGATGTTGAAAATGTATATTAATATTAAAATATAATACATATTTCGTTAAACAGAGTGGGATAGTAAGTTTTTTTTCTCTTAACCAAGCACTTATTCTCACATGTCAAAGAATGTTTCACTCCACTGTTGAATTCATTAAAGGTTCTAAAAACCACACCTCACAGCTATCTGTCACCATATTGTTCATTCATTGTGCAAGTTTAATAAAAAACTTTTTTTTTTCAATAAAAACTTACCAGATAATGTTTATCTAAGATTTATTTTTAACCTACTAAGTACGATCATATAACTTCATACCAAAAGGGACGCAGATTCACATACTGTCTCTGTTAATATTCTTAACTGCCCCCCCCCCCTTTTTTATCTCGCCGAAAGTTTTAAGCGTCTTTCCGATCATAGACTGGCGCTACGCTCAAGCAGAGATTGTTTGTTGGGCTTTCCAGTTCACCGCCCTTCTTTTTTTACTTCGTCCTTTACTGTCCATCCAGTGAGACTCTGGAATCAGTTACAAACCAATATTAGACTCGCTCCATCCTTGACATGCTTTAAGAAGCTACTGAAAAACTTTTAATTTCTAGTCAGTAATATAACGTGTTTCATTCCAGTTTTTTTTCCTTTCCCTGCACTATCCCTTCCTTTTCCTTTGATTGATGATATCTCACTTTATATGAAAAGGAATTTTCGGGTGATTGTGACCATGTAACTTGCTTGAAATTGTTTTATATTCACCTCTTATATTAAAACGTGGAAGATATACATATTTATCTATAATTTCAATGTTTATATTGTATAATTCCTAAATAAAATACATATGGATTTCTGTTGAGGTTGCCAGAGAGGACAAAGCGTCAGCCTTTCAAATCTCGACACACATCTTCGCCTCTTCCACATCCTACACCTTCTCATACAACGTCTACGGTTTCTGAATGATTGTAATATTGGATATTAATATGTTTTAAATTTTCAACGTTTTTTATAATAAATTTCATAGATGACTTCCGTGGCCTAGTTGGTAGGACGCCTGTTCCACTAGTTCCCGTCTGGTTTTCATTTGAGATCTATTTAAAATCTTTCTGATTGGTTGGATGAGATTTTCCCATGATTAAAAATTTGCCAAGTTTTAACGAAAGTTCAATACAATGATGACGATAGTGATTAATCATCCCATATAGTATTTATTATATTCTGTTACAGACAATGTACATATTCTCAATCTTTAAATTTGGACTCAATTATTTCAAACAATGTCAGTTCGACCTGTGCAAATCTTGTATTACAGCAAAAAATACAATAAAATGTTTTAGTTACATTGGAAAATATTTTTGAACTACTTGTTTCACGAATTAATGATTTTATTTTTGGTTAACGTTCGTTTGGTTGGTTCGTGAACACATCACACCTTAAGCCGAATGTGTTACTACCACAAATCAAATAATCTACAATGGTTTCATTGTAGTTTGTCTTCTCATGGTAAGTTTTCTTACCAAAAATGTCTTTCTAAAGACAGTTAGATACGAGGAAGTTCCTAATCTAATGACTGCAGCTAGCGTTATCTTATCCTGCAATCAATCTGTGTATTTATTTTGTGATATTTTTTTAATAATAGTGGGTTCACATTCCGAGTTAAAGATCTCTTGAGAAAAGTCAACTTTCTAAGCGGCGCTGTGTAAATTTTCCTATTATTGTTTCGGAGATATAAAAAATACTTTTTATTTAGTTGTATTTTTCTCCTTGAGCTTTGAAGCGTCTCGACTTGGGTGTTGCCTCGCATGTAACATAAGAAACATACCGGAGTTGGATGCGAGGCATGGGGGAGTTAAAGCACAGACTAACACCTGAGTCCACTAAAAGCAATGCTGAATCAGAGTCTCTGCCGGCACATGAGCCCGAGCAAATTGAATTACCCCCGGCGCTAATGGGCTGCCAGTGCTCCCGTTACTCCACTCCACTGCTAACTGGTGCCGGCTCGAACACGGCCCGCTCGTAAAAGCATGCTGTATCGTAAAATCAAATGGGGCAATCGGGCCCGAGCTGTTTATTTGCTGATCATCTTTCTGATGAGAGCGAAAATTGAAAGCTCGCCGCCATGTGCTCAACACTTGCCAGGCTCGGCACTTGGACCAGACCGGCAATTAGGCGTATTATTACTATATTATTATTGTTTTTCTCTCTCGGTTGTTTAATTTATATCGCTGAGGTGCTTATTGAAGTTTGTTTTCTCGTATTTTAAAATATAACAATAACAGTAGTCGATTACCAATTTTATGTTTAGTAGTGAAACCTGGAAAAATACCGAAAGGAGCCGAATAAATGCTGAAGATATGCGTGCACCGAAAATAATAAATGGGATGACATTAGATGACAGAATACCAAATGAAGGGATTAGGGATAAATGTGATGCTGATGACATAGCGGTGTTAACGAGGAATAAGGATGAATTACAGAATTCGATTAGTAAATTGTATGAGAGATGGAAAGAGAAAAATCTAAGAATGAATGTTGCGAAATCCAAAGCCATGGTGATAGAAAAGGGTAATAATGAGAGTTAATGCGATAAATAGGTGAGCACTGAAATATAAGAGCAAGTTGTGGATTTCTGCTAGTTAGGTAGTATTTTCTCAAATGACAGAAGAGTTACGAGGGATATCGTACGGCGTGTAACGATATGAAACAATATCAACAGTATCCAAATATTCTGATGATGATAGTTCACAACAATATTCTAGTACCAACTTGGATGTATGGAAGTGCTGCTACATCCATACTCCTCCTCATGCACATTCTCGTATTTAAAAGGCTTTTCATTTTTTCTCTTTCTGAATTTAATTAATTTGTTCGTTTCATGTTTTTCTAGGCCTTCCTAAACTTCTCGTACATTCTTTACTACTTTTATAGATTCAATTTGTAAATCCTTCATTCTTTCTACATGACTAAACAATCTTAATATTCCTGTATTCGTCTTAAGTACTGCATCTTCTTTCAATTCGCATTATTTTCTAGTATACTTTTTCTAGATCTTCGCAAACTTCTTGTACCTGCTACACATTATTTTTGTAAATCTTTCATTACTGATTCTTTTTACGATGCTTAACCATCTCGAGACTCCTTACTTCATCGCAACCACTGCATCTTCTTTTAATCTGCATTATTTCCTAATATGATCATTCCTTATTCTGTCCTACATAGTTTTTCTACGTATTCTACGCAACGTTCTCATTTCTACGGCATTTATAGACCTTTCATATTTTTTTTGCCATATTCAAGTTTCACTTGCATATCCTAATGGTAGGACCAAAATACCATTATGAGCAGTCACTTCAGCTTCTCTTAAAATGCTTTGTTCAGTAAACACGTTGTATAGCCCACTTAACACTCTTGCCTACTGCTCCATCTTCTTTTTTCCACTTCACGCAACCTACCGATGTGAACATGCTTCCAAAATATAAAATTACCTCGACTGGCTCAAATGTTTCGTTTTTCACTTTTATTTCACACACTCTTGCTTCTTCTCCCAATAGCTTCTCACATTTTATTTTCCTTTATTCTTCCTCAGCGCATTTGATTTACACTTTTTATACATATTTTTTACAAGAGTTTGTCAATTTTCCTCGCTTCTGCTACCATATTGTGTCCATACAGCTTTCCAATTTGAACATGATATTCTAGAATAACTTCACAATCAGATTCTTTCTATACATTCACATATGTGCATATGTGTAGTTTGAACAATTATTGTGACATTGAGCATCCTTGTTTAACACCTCTAGTAATTTTGGACTAATCAGTTAAAACTTGATTCATTTGAACGCTATGTACCGCTGTCGCTCTTATACAATTAATAAAATTTTCCTCAAACATAAGTAAAACATTCTTGAAAAATATTTAAATACGGTGCTAGCAGATTTGTTACTTCCACTCAAAACTGAAAACGTTTTTCAATATTTGAAATATTTCTCAGTAAGTTATGCATATAAACGCAATAAATATATTATAGTCGATCATTTTAAGCTGATTCACACATGTTGAATCTTTTGTTTTCTTAGAGATAACAGACTCAAGCCTGTGTTAGATTAATTAAGTATAAATTTAATAATACTAAAGGTTTTTTCCTGGCGGTGTCCAAGGAAGTGCCTGTAACCCAAGTCATAAATTTAAAAATACATAAATTAACCTAATTAAACATCTGATTGTTTAAGAAATATAATCTGGAAAAACAAATACGTTCACATCAAAAGCAAACTATTATAATTATTTATAATTGTCAGGTCAATCATGGCTTATATAGTAGTCTATATACACGAGCCGATACAACTTGATCTAAGAACCTGCTTCAATCATCCGAGATGATGAAGAAATACTACAAATCGAATGGAAAATACTTAAAGCTAGAGTAAAAAACTATGACATTCGACAGATCTGCAACTTAGACGATATAATCAGATGGAGCAGGAATATAAGACATTACTAGAGTGATCACGTGGACTGGATTGTCAGTTTTAGAATACCATGAATAGGCACATGAGACCTCTGCAGGACATCGTATGCCAGGAAAGCCGCTTAAAGGTGAAGAGACAACTGGTGTTCTTCGTCCCAGAAATGATATTCCCAACAAAACAGATTCAAGATCTGCATAAGAATAAGAAGAAAAGAGTTATTTAAGTAAAACTATCAAACAAATACCAAAACGCCATTTCCCTGTTGAAATGGGCAGAAAGAACATAGCGCCAAACTTTTCTATCACGACATATATTACTTCTTTTACATCCATATATTATCTTATAGTTCCTTCTGTTTCTCTTCCTCCTTACCGTTCCGTCTTTTAAAATTTCCTGACTCCACTTATGTTTGCTTTATAAATTTGTTGAGTCAGTCTTTCGTCACCCATTCATTCAACATATTCAAACCATCTCAACGTGCTCTTTTTTAACTTATTTAACAAAACAATATTCGCTATTATGCATACTTAACAATTAATTACTTTTTTTATTCTGTCATACATCGACTCACCATATTGTCTTCTCAGAACACTAAAAGAAAATTGACAAAAACAGTAATATATAATATAATAAACGGACATAAACAATGTATTAACTTCTATAATATTATGTATTAAATATTTCAATTAAAAATACCTTTTTTCATTCCAAAGTCATGAAATTACTTTTTTTTCCTTAGCGAATGAATGGTTTGAATGGGAATTTTATATTAAAATGTGAAGTATGATTTATTCAATTAAAAAGGGGAATACATATCCAATATCAATGCCAGATCATATTTGAACGAAACAATTTCGAAGTGAATACGATTCCGAATAGTACAACAGGGAAATTTGAATAGCTGTCAATGCTACAGAATTTCATTTATTCAGGAATCCCTCAAACTGTGCGGTTTGTGAATTTATCGAAATGCATAGCGCAAGCAAATTCAGTCCTGAAATTGAATCTACATAGATAATAATATGGAAGCTACCATCAGCTGGAATATTTACATTTCGATCAGAATTATTCTAAATAGGAACGATTTGAGGTGTGATCAAGACATTAAATGTGTGTTACTATGAAAAAAAATTTACACGATTTTTTAAGGTATTTGTGACATTTTATTTTTATTTGGCCCTCTTGCTTAGAATAGATTTCCTGAGTATTTTTGAAGGGCTGAGAACATTTAACCTTTCTAGATGCTTCTTAATAATACATACATACCATCAGACCATGGTCCTTTGGAATAGGCAGAAAGGACAGATCTCCATTTATTTCTATCACCTTTTTCACATCCAAACATCACATCCAACTCTCACCTTTTTCACATCCAAACATCTCGTCATACATTTTTTTTCTGTTTCTCATACATATTACCTTTCTCTCAGCTAAAATGTATCTTCTTCTTATCCATATTTTACTAGGTCTATCTATTTATGGTCTACATCGACTTCCACTAATTTCAGACAAATTGATTTCTCAGTAAAAATAATAATTTATTCACTAAATGTGTAACGGTGGAAAATAAATCTAACAAATTAAAAACACATTTAAATTTAATATAACAGAAGTATCAGTCATAAAAAGCCATATTTAAAAAATCTATTGAAATACTCAAAATCAATAAAACAAACAAAATAATGTTTTTGCAGTCTTTTCCCTTCTTGTGACAACAAACATGTATCTTGTCGGTAAACTTATTCTACAGTGGCACAGCACATAATATTGACTTGCAATAACTCGAATTAATGAGTTTCGGTTTGCATTATACGCTCATGTAGTCTCCATATGTGTTGCCTCATAACTGCATCAAAATCTTGGACAATCATTTATGAAACACAATATATTTGTATTCCTAATATGATTCGGTATGAATTATTAAATATCTGGACGTGTAATTTACCAAAAGTTCGCTTAAGTATAAGCAATATAACTGAAAAAGTTGTTTTTTTTAATCCATCATTACATCCTCAAAAGCGTCTTAAAATCATATTGGTTTTTATAAATAAGCAACGTCTTTATCAACGAATATTTTCATCGTCTTTCATTTTGCAGAATAGGATGCGGTCCAAATATTTCTGTTTTTTTGTTTCTATTATAGTGTCATCTATATGGTAGATGCTGTCGGTATGGTTTAGGTCCGTTTTTGTTTCTATTTTAGTGTCCTCTTTAGATAATGTCAGTATGGTTTAGGTCCCTTTTTTAATATAAATACAACTTCAGGTTTATTAACATTGTATTTGAGTTTTAATGCATACATTTTGCACACTTGCAGTAGTTAGTAACACATTCATGCTGAAATTAAGATGACATATTATAAGTCATGCTATAATTAATAAGGGTGACGTAAGTCAGTAAATAAACTTATTGATTGATTGAGGCGAAAAAAATGTTAGCTTTTTAGATTTTAATAAGTTCATGTTTTCGAATGTGGATTCCATAGAGGTTTTATTACTTTTTAGTTTCAGAGTGGTCTTAAAAAAATATAGTAAATGTTTTAATGTTTTTCAATAAGGAAAGTAAACTATTGATTTAAATTAAACGATTTAAATTTTATCTGGAAATAAATAAATCGAATATTACCTTTCTTTGTATTGGTTAATAATGCCTTTGACTTAATCCAAATCGAAGAATGCATCATGAATTTAAAATATTATCAATTCTTCTGAAAAATATTTTATTAAAAAGTAGAGATTTTTGTAATCGGTTGAAGTTCATATGAATTGATCGATATTGAAGTCATAAACTTATGGATAACTTTTGATTATTCCTTCATATTTCAGCTAATAATATAATGTAGGTAGTACTTCATTCGAAATATTGGAAAAGATACAAAGGAAGCAAAACGCATAAATATTTTGAAAATACCAAATTGGAAATATTTTATATAAATCATTATCGGAAAATTCTAGTAAACACTGGACTGTATTTTGACATAATATAAGTTCATAAATCTCTAAAACAACTACTAGAAATATTTATCCCATTCCGAAAGATAGTCAGTTCCCTTAGGCGCATCCGTCCGAAAGATAGTCAGTTCCCTTAGGCACATCCGTCCGAAAGATAGTCAGTTCCCTTAGGCGCATCCGTCCATATGTTTAACATCTTTATTTATCAACGTATAAATATAATTTTTTTTTCTGATTATTTGAAAATGTATTTTTAATGTGATTATAGAACTCTAATCTCCTAATAATTTCTAAAGTTCTTCCATAAGAGAAAACATATGAGAAAAAAAGTTCAGTTTCATTTTTTAAAAAGGATAATATATTTTTCTTTTATGACTTATCCTAAGTGATGTGGCTAGTTTAATCAATTCATTTTTGCATAATTTTCAGTTATTACTGTCTGCAATTACTGAAAAATAAGGGTACAGCAATCATGACATCGAATTCACTTAACTACTCGTACTTATAATGGTTCTAAATCTGAATGACTTCTAGATACGATGCAATGATTTCCATAAATGATATCATGTATATTTCATCTATGAGCAATACGGACCTCAACATATAATTGGTTTCTACATTTTTGTGCCAACAACCAATGAAATATTATAGAAACTGACAAAAATATATACGGTTATGATAATAGCATCACATCTATAAAACATATGTCTCTTATCATTTTCGCTTACTTTATTCAGTTTGCTTCTTGATCTCCATTCTAATAGAAGTTTCTAATTAATTTTTAATCTATGTATCACCAAAAAAAGGGTACAGAGGGTAAATAACTTAAAATCATCGTACAAAAAATTAACAATGTCCCTTTTCATAGCTGTCATATACGAGTATAAGTTCAAAAAAATCAGAACATGAAGACCTAGAAAAAAATCAAATAGAATTAATTAACGTATTAATTTAAATATACTCAAAATTGAGGAGAGCTTGTTTCAAATAGATTGTAACAGACACATAAAAATAGTTTTGCAGTTGTGAAAGAGGAACATGTTTTTACAATATATTATATTTTAAAATTTCATGTGTGTGAACACAGTTTAAATTTAACGCTGCTACATTAATATGCAACATTTTTTAAAATGTCCCCTGTGAAATGAAATTTATCCTATAACTCTTTCCATTTATTATTTTTTCCAGTAAGTTTTTGTAAGTTTAATATCAAGGTTATCCTAAAGTAATTGACATAGTCAAGTTTCATTAAGAAGTTTAAACGTTTTAAATTTTTCATACCTATATTTTTCTAAAAAAAAAGCCTTGAAACTCTAACTTACAATTGTAATTTAATAAAAAGTATCACGAAAAATATTCAAGGATTTTTTTAGCATATTGATGGTCGCACAGAAAAAAGTGGATTCGGCGGGGGTAGTAAATGTTACCTTTCTTTTCTTTTTAAAAAATATGTTGTGTTTGAAAATGGTTCCCCAGATTAAATTTACATATTTTCAAGCGGGTATTTCATTTTACCTTTCTCCGACGTTGGATTACCTCATAGAGGTTCAAGTGATATCATAATATATCCGGCTGTACCCATCAGCCATATTCCCCACAGAACTGGAAACAATCTTCTCGGTCTTGTAATGCCGGCGCGGGAATATAAAGCAGCGGGGTATGTAGATGTGGATGCCGTGAGTGGAAGGTGGATGGGTGGTCGTTCCACGGCACGCATGCTCCATAAAAAGGGATTGAAGTAATCACATTCGGTTGGTTGGTTTCAAGACCTCTCCTGCGAGGCGAGGCTGTGGGCGGAGGTCCTCCACCCTTCCGACTCGCCCTCCGTCCTTTGTGACGCCTGACCCTCCTCGCTTTGTCAACTTATGTTACATCTCACAACTGGTTGGAAATTTAAAAGGGACAAAATGAATATTCTTTACAAACCGAACAGTGACGGATGATTTTAGTATCCTTATTTTCTTGTTTTCAAATTCAAGGAGCATTAAAAAATCTAAACTAAACCATTAATGAGAAAAAACTTGATATGCGTATAAAAACATATGTAAGCAAAAAAATCGATTAATGAGTATTTTGGAGAGACAGATATCAACAATATATAAGGACAAAAGGTTCAAATTTCCATTTATAACTTTTTTTTGTTATAATTATCCGGTAAATAAAATAAATATATTTTTGTAAAGACGTTACAAAAGGTATATTCATATTTGACATATTTATATAATACATAAAACAATAATAAATAATTATCATATCCTATAAAAAATGTATTAATTATATAACTTTTTCCAAAATATGCTCATGTTGGTGAGCAATTTTAAACATTAAAAAATATATAATATTAATTTCATTGAAGAAAAATCTGTAGCCATGTTTATAAATCATTTGTCTTCAAGTTAAAGCGTTCCATTCCCGTTGGTACCTAGATTTCAAAAAGAGTGGCTCAGTAAACTTTTTACTTAAGACCTCTGTTATACTCTTTTGGTAAGTTAGAAGAGATTGCCACATAGCAATAAGCCCGCCAGGTTGTACTTTATACAACGAAAGTGTCACAAAATAATGTTTGTTAAAAAATATTTTAAATGAGAAAATATTTCTTGGATTGTCAACTGTGCCAAACCATATATATGTTGGTAGAGCGTACAAAAGATAGAATAAGTAATATTCCATATTTACAACAAACATTTACGAGGATCATGTTGTTGAACGCAAGATATAAGATACTGATAAACAACAACACAACGACATCAAACAAGCGATTTTTCACGCCAAACTCCCATCTACACATGACAATTTTCTCACATACAATTTCTAAAAATGCCTCAGCAATCTCCCCTCATCGCGGACGGTGGAAGAGAGAGAGAGAGAGAGAGAGAGAACAGGAGGGTGAGGGAAACCTTTACGGTCGGGAATAATGCATTCAAATGTGAGCAATCCAAACTGAAATAACCGATTCCAGGACTCTCCCAGGGGGGTCATATCGGGTCCGGTTTATTTTTTCATATAACACTAAGGACTGCAGCAAACACAAAGGTTTTCCACTCAACGGAACTGAGACCGAACCGAATTACTTATAACCTTTTACGAACTTTCAAGTTTCACCCCACATAAAATGACTAGATGTGTGGTCCAACAAGAAACCCTCGAGTGGATGAGCCACAGTAAGGTGGAATCGCTGCCCAGTGTTTGAATTGCAAATTATTCCGCAGAATCGAAGTGCCCGTAAAAGCGCACGTTGAAAATTCAAAAGCAAATGAAACTCTCGGAGAGGATCGTTGTATCAATGTTGAGTTATTGCTCCAGTGGAATGCGAAATCTTTCGACCAGTTGTGCGCCCGCTCAGTTCGGCCCTCTCCTAATAAAATGCTAGATAAATACGAAGCTGAATACAGATGAACAGAATAAGAAAAAAGTTAACCTAAAGTAATCGTCTTTGAATACTTTGTGCTGAAAACGAAATCGATGTGTTTGTGTGAACACGTTTTTTAATTTTACATCATTGGGTAGAACATCGAATAAAAAAACTTCATATTTTATGGATATAGAGATTAGGAATAGATAAGCTGTGTAAAACTTATTGGCCACATTTTTTTAGAAAAGTAAATTTACTGTCATGTTATTTATTTACATTTGTATTACAATATTTTTTTTAATATACTCGTACATAAGCACATCGCTATTATTATTCGTATGTTTGCTTTATTACCTTCCATCTCTCAGTCTTAGAGATCTCCACTCAGCCTTACATCGGTTCATCTTCGGCTTGATTGGCTACAACGATATCGTGACGTCCAAGGATGGTTTTGCTGCAACCGAAATTTTCTGTGAAAGTATTGACAACTTGCTATGTTGTTTAAATTCCAGGTGTTAAGCTATTTGATAAGTATATTTACTGCACTGCGAGTCATTTATCTTCTCCTGAGGCGTCCGTCGTCGCTACTGTTCTCCTTCACTGAGTGTGTTGCCACCAGAGGAGTCCCATTGGGCAGTTCCTTCTTCATCACTACGTGACATCACATCATAAAAAATAAAGAAAATTTCGATCTTCTAGTGGAGATCACGCTGAGTGGGGACTTATCTTGTTCCCTATAATAGCGTTGTTAGTGGTGGAATCGAACTTAACTAAACTTGATTACCTTTCAAACATCTATGAAAGTGATTTTCATTAAAACTTCAGTTTGGAAATTCAGATAAGTTTATACAATGAAAGCCCTTAACAAAATTACTCTATTTTAGATAGTATAACGATTACTACTTGCATATTTAGACGTTTCATAGATTTATCACATGGTCTGAAAAAGTATTTGGTGGGCATAATTTTTGTAGAGAGATTTAATTACGACTTTACGCCGCAGAATTTATTAGAATTTATACATGAAGATACTTACTCGTATAACGGTCACATTTAATGTTTTAAAAGTCTGAGCTGCATCCGTTCGTGAGATTAGAAGGAAATATTTTCATTCATATTTTATTTGTCTACCTAAGTTGATTTGTCGGCCATTCTATAGAAAATAAACTATTAAAGACATTTCAATGAATTGAAGTTCCAAATATTTTATTTAGTTAGGCAAAATATTAAATGCAAGTAGGTTAGCAACATCAAAGCATTAAACATGGTATATATGTTAGTGTCATGACCACACTCATATATCGAATAATCAACAATGTATATTATATGGTGATAACTTGCAACAGTATAATGACCTACAACACATTTAATTCACAAATTTAATGTGTTGAAACGTGTTTTTAATTTTTGGAACCAAAAAAAAACCTATTGAAACAATTTATATTTTTTCAAAAACAATACCAGGAATTAACATAAAATCTTCAAAAATTAACACTTAACTTCATGATTTAAGAATCAGTTGTTCGCGACGATTTAAAAGTGTATACTCGTATAACAGTAAATTGATGTATTTCAAAACATTATTTAAAAATAACAAAATAAAATGAAAAATAGTTTAAAAAAAGAAACACTCTTTTTATGAAAATTTAAAAAAATCTAAACAGTTAATACTGTATAGCTCTTGGATTTTTTTTGAGATTTAATTTTTATGTATGTTTTTCAACCAAGATCAAGAAAATGTTCTTGCAAAATCATAAATCATATAAACCATAAAAATATATTATCAAATAAATAACAAAAAAAAACATTTTTTACTATGTATTAAAAAATATTCTCATTTTCTTCATCATGGAAACTGCTTTAATTAGTAAAACGACCTAAGTTTTCTTCTAATCCCAATAAAAACATTTGAGAGAAGGTAAATAAATTATGGAACGAACAAAAAATATTCACCCAGTTTTTATGACAAAACGAATAGCAAGTCCACATTAGTGCACATCGTTATTAACAGAATCCTATTCTGGCCATACATATCCAGCGTCGGCCATTTGATCTCGGAGAGCAGCGAGAGCAGCCGCTGAAGTATGCCATGTGTGGGTGAATTAATTTGCGAAGCTAAAGACAGTGGCCAGAGAAGAGGGAGGAAGCGCACCCTTGACTCCCACAGAGCCACCAAGTATGCTAGAGTCCATTTTAAGTTATATGAAACTCAACATTCTGAGTAATAATTATAAAAAGTTGGTAAGACGTTCACTAATTGTACTGAAATCAAAGTATTTACTCTTTTGCGTGAAATAAAACGTGTGGTTTATCGAATTTTCATAATAAATGAGCTATGCATGCTTTTCGATATCACAAAAATAATTATTATTTGAGATTTTAACACATCAATATATTTTTACAAGTCTTGAATATCATAATTTGAATACCATAGGGTAGGACAATAGACATACTTGAAAACTTTCAATCAAATCTTCTCATCTTGACTTTCATAATTATCGAACTCTCTAAACTCATTAATGAAACAATGCAGTCGCGTTGAATACCACCCTTCGGACTTAGTAGCCGATAAGACCAAACGATAATGTTCGTTTTTTTTAGTGAGTTCAATAATTATGACAATTCATGCTTTTACACATTCATGCCTTTATGATCCTCTGCGTAATTTACAGGAATCTCCAAATGACTATTAGTTTTCCAGTTTGTATTATATTATGTTGAATATAAATGTAATACCTCCTCCTCCATGACGACCTCTTCCAAGCTGGGGCTAATGGGTTCGATTCCCGTCGAAACCCAATGTATTTTGAAAAGGGTTCCTGTCTGGTTTTTACTTAAAGCCTCTTTCACACTTTTCTGGTTGGTTTGAAGAGATTATACGTAACAATAAACCCGCCAATTTATGTTGTATACAACTAAAGCGTTATACAATGTCGTGTAAAGCGCTGTTTTGTAATAAAATATCAATGCAAATTCCCTGTATAGTATTTTAGTTTTAAAAATGCACTTCATAAGCACTTCATAATTGAAAGTAAGATATCAAAACCATATTGATATTTAATCTCTAGTAAATCCGAAAATTATGTTGGATGATCGTTTCTTGAGCTAAAGGTTATCGGTAGAAGACGTAGAGATAATTCAAAGAATAGTTGTATGGATGGTGTGCCGGACATTCGAGCGCTGGAAGTGGCGAGAGATCTTGTCCACGACAGGCGACCTGGAAATAGAGAGGCTAAGTAAGAGGAAAAAAGGCCGATAATGACGACTTTATTAAATTTGTATCTACCAGATCATTGATACCGGCAATTCTGCCTCCGATGGTTGGAAATATCATATATCTAGATTACTTACTTCTGATGCTTCTCTATATAGAACGTATGCGTTCGTGCGATCTTTTGCCAGATAGTCAAATATTTTATGCCTATTTTATCACATATTGTATCCCTGCAGTCCTCAACGTTTAGTCTTCTAAGATCCATCTCAGATATTATTTTATGCCCACTGTCTTGGTCTACTGAGTCGCCTTTTCCCATATATTTTTGTGTTAAATTTAATGGTGGATGTTAAAATTATTACAATCAAATTTTTTTCATTTGTATGGTACTCTTCAACATATTTGAGGTAGTGACTTAATATATATAAGAGCGTGGCTGGAAGCAATTTGATTTCGGGTTTATTAATTGAGCCTTTTGCTTAATGAATAAACCCAAAAGTCAACAACACACGAGTATACATCGAGCTCGTGTGGGTATTGTTACCCGACGAACAATTTTCCAGACTGAAAATCTTTCTTTCTAATACTATTTCTGGTTCCATCGGAAATTAAATCTAAAATCCCCACGTGGTCGTAAAGCATCATACCAACTAGACCACGGAGGTCGTCCGATTAGACAATGTCGCAGGATGGTATAATGGGACGTATTTAGAGAGTCCCAAGGTATTTTTAAGAAACCTCTCGTTTAAGTAATGGCTAAAAGGATAAAACTGAATCTTATATTTGAATTATTTAAGAGCATGGATTTAAATACTCAGAATATTAGTGAATACATTTGTAGACGAGCATAGCGAAGTCCATTTATATTCCTAGTAATATCTACATTTGCCCCTAAGTTCATAATTCCTTTTTCTCCGAAAATACTAACAAAAATTTAATATTTTACACACACATAAATCACATTGCACGCAGATAGCACGCAAATTACATTTTCCGAGCAACAAACATATCCAAACACCACAAATTTAAACTTGTATCATCGTTGAAACGTTAATTTAAGTGAAGAAAACAATTAGAGGTTATTTTAATGAGAGACTGTTCAGTTGCATGAACTAATTTTTCACAAACTTTAGTATGAGTTACATAATAACTGAACTCTTAACGGAACGTAATTCCCCACAACTTCGAATGTGTCTATTACGAGTATGTACATGACATTTTTAAATTAAAAAAAACAAGGTGCTCTTAAGATTATGTTATACTACGACAAAGCACCACACTTTTATTCTATTTACTATTAGGAAATTTGGTCCTCGTTTTTTTTAACCTAGACTTAGTGTTTTTCATTATAAATATAAATCTTGTGTACAATTGTCGTTCAAATAAATCTCAAGTTCATTTTAAACGGCTAAATATGACACTAGGAGGGACTACGCGTGGATTTGTGTTGAGTATTTTAAGTGATTTCAATGCAGTTGATACACTGGTTAAAACAATAGCTGGTTAAAACAATAGCAAGGGTCACTGGTTAAAACAATAGCTGACTTCAACTCCATTGTGTGATCAACCTACTACTGTGTCCATAAATATGGATTGGAGTGTATGTAAGGTGGATTTCTTAGGTTTATTAATTATAAATAGCATATACAAGGCTATAAACATTTCATGAAGTTCTTCAACTTGAAAACATTTTCTGACACAAGGAATTGTCAGACTTATTGGTATTGTACAAAATTGTCAGTTCTTATGATAACTGTTCAGAGCTTGTTCAATTAATCTATTTGCAAGGTTCCTTCTAAGCTCACGCGGCAACATCAATTGTTCTATTGTAGTCTTCAGGAAACAAATTATTTCTACAACTCGTCAATAACTAGCCTGCATAGGATGGACAATCAGTATGGACAGCTGATAGCCCCATTTAAACTCTCCTTGAAAGATGATTTTCCTTGAACCCAGTATTTCTACGAAAATACCTTAATGATTTTTCGGATCACTCAATTTTGCCATTGTTGTATTATTAATTTATTTTTTTACTTTTTTATATTTTTGACCAAATTTCTCACAATTGCTTATATTTACAATATAAAAAATAGTACTTAACGGCATTTACAAATTACTATAGTTTATTCTTATATCCCAAAAAAGTGATCAAAGCGACAGTGAAATCTGATGGTGAAGTGTTCGGTACAGGAGTCGAACAAGTGAATTACAGTAATGCAACATCAAATGACCTCTGGTCAGATACATACTTGAATTTCAACTTGATGTAACTATACAAAATATTTAAACATTATGCTGGTGTGATCATAAAGAATTAAAAGATAAATACGTAGAGATTCTAGTGTTAATTCAATTTTATTTAAATACAATTTATATATTATTCTTTTCCTTTCCATAATATCTTCAATTGAATAACTTTAATGAATGTCCAACAATTATCAGCGTAGTTAGATCAGGAAGGGTATCTCACCCCTTGACACCACCCCCGTCCAGCTCTTCTCCCCTTAGATAAATACTACTTCCTGGCCAACAGACCATGCCACGTGTAAAATATTCGCCTCAAACGATTGCAGTTAAGGGTTCCTAAAATATTTAATTTTAATTTAATTTGTTTGATTCACAAATACACAATTCCACAATTTACCCATTCATTTAAATTGTAAAAATAAACCAACCTTATTAAATACATATATTTACAAAAGGGATTAAATATAATATTTAAGAAGCAATTTTTTAAATAATTAATTACTTGTGGTTCTTTTCGTTTTTATTCTTTGAGTTTCGGGTTCATGCGATATGGTATTTAGCTGATTACCAAAAAAATCTATTGAGTATTTTTAATACAACGAACCAACTAAAACTCAACATCCTTAAGAAAATGTAAAGAAATATTTATTTAAAATATTTTTTTTTATTAAAAAAGTCTTGAAAAATATGAGAGTATGCATGACAGGGTTTATGGGCGTGATAAAAGCGAAAGAAGTATGCCAGGATAGAAAGAAACTGAAATGTGTTCTGTCTGTCTACACTTATAAAGATTTGGCATAATTGTGATGATGAATACGGAAAACTACTATCTAAATATTTTGCTGAGTATTTAGTTGCTTAAACGAAAAAGATTACGGAAAAAATCAACAAACTAATATCCTTTTGCTGATAGCTTAAAATGCTCTAAACTGGTGTCATTAAGCATGTTATTAGTCAAATATTTTGAAATTTTGTATTGCCCATCTAGTGTCAACAAAAGCATACAGAACAATAAAAAAAGATTGGCTACTCAATCGTAACAGATTACAATATTTATTGATTTTCATAATTTATGTATGATTAGATAAACTGTCAATCATTTATGATAAAATGTTCATAGCCAGACAGAGCACAGCTTTAGGGAAAGTATAAAATACAAGGAAAAGTTTTCGATCGTTAAGTTGCATTTCGTTATAATACATGATATTGACTTGATTTAATATTTTATTTATATTGTTTTAATGAATTTACATATGATAATTTAAATTTATGTTTTGATAGTCCTTCAACTGTCATACTTGGATTTGCGTACTGCCTTAGACATTTTTAGTAAAGCAATACGCCATCTTCATTCATACTTGGATGGCGTATTGTCTTAACAAGTAAGTACGCACCAATTTTTTGGGTGAAACCTTCAGTTTTTGAACTATAATTTAATATAAATAATTTGTAGCTAAGCTGTATAAATTAGAAAATAAAAATAAATATTGCTTAGATTCTAAACTTTCCAATCATATTGTATTTAACTTTAATAAAAAGACAGTTTTATCTGAATATAAAATATTCCCAAACATCTAATCTAGATTGTAATAGAAAAAAAAAGTTTTTTTTTGTTTCCGAAACCCTTAAATAGTCTGATCTACCAGTCCAGCATCCTTTATCTTGGGACCCTTTCAGTGGGATGTAAGTAGATGCGACAAACCGAGCTTAAAGCTAAACACTGAATAGGTTGTCTGCCTTCTCACTGAGGGCGGATCACTTTATAGAGGGAAAAAAAATTTATCTTTAAAACACAAAATCAATAGATTTTTTATTTTGACTATATCAAAATATGTTTTCAGGAGATTCTTTATATTATTGTCAGTTTGATTTATAGTCTTGGTAGAAGATACATTATGACCATTCTCGATTTACTGGTTTCAGTCAGCAAAAAACAAGTTAGACTCTACCGATAAGTTTTGTTGAAATAAAACATATTAGATTACAATCAAATATGTACAATTTACGAATAAAATGTTTATTCTCCACACATTATTGTTTTGGTGAACTTCGTGTCAGAAAAATATTTGTTTTACCATTCAATTATGAATTACAAGCATAAGTTTAGATTTTTTCATTAATGAGAAGCCTGCCTGACTTCCAAACCAGTGGTTTGATTCCCATTTGTTCCTCCTTGTTTTAAAGATCTTTCAGAATTGTTTTAATTTAAACATATTTCAGATTGGTTGGAACATTTTCTACTGTATAATGATACAATTCATGTAGACAATTCATGTAGCGCCATTCAAGAGCACTCTCTCTCTTAATGGCTCTCTTGCTCGGGACGCAAACGCATTGTTTTATATAGATTAAAAATATTACAAAATAAATAAATATAAGGTAAGGAGTGTAAGGATCGGAAAATAGTACTTGTGGTTTTAAATAAGATATTTTCCCGCATCTGCATGTGTTCTTACCAAAGAAACACGATCTACTAAGAAATCTTTGTACATCTTCCAATAGTGATACAAGTACATTCATAATACGTCACTTATACATTATGTTTTAGATACAACAAAAGTGTACTGTTTTTACCATTTGTACGTTTTCAGTGAAAGTATAAAACAATATATTTTAATTTATGTACGTAAACGTGCAATTAATTATCATTCATAATTATCATTCCTAGAAGCGTTTCTTACCTTTAAAAAATATTATCTCATTTTTTTATTATTCCAGGATCCAGTTTACAATGTAGTTTCAGGATTTCTGAGTAAAATAATAATTAGGTGTTCTATATTTTTTAACACTAGGTGACTTCTTTTTTGTCACAAATAATAATCTAAATATACTATGTATTCGATAGATTCTATAAAAGATCAACCTATTGCAGAAGGTCTCATGTCACAACTTCCGGAAAATTTCAATGCTATTTCTGTTCAAGAAATGGTTGTGTTAAGGAATATATTATAAAGGGTTCTTAAAATTTATTCTAAGTAGCTAATTATTTTTGCTATTTTAATTATTTCCATTAATTGTATCAGTATGAATCTATTTATAAGTAACTTAAGACTGATAAAGTATTAATTAATTATTTTGATATTTATTTATTTATCAATTTATTCGACAGAAACGGTCCAATGCCTACAAAGTACCACACAACGGAAAACATGTTTTCGTTTCACACAGAGTTGAAATCTGTCTGTTTTTGCGGCCAGTGGCGGAAGGAATTTTTGAGAAATATGAATATGTTTAGGGGTAACACACAAATGACAAATGAATAAGAGAACCCCATTCTTGATTGATTCTTACAAAAGTATTTTACGAAACTATTACCCTAATTGTCAATAAACAACTTCTATCCCGACCCACCGAAACCACCAAAAAGGCTCCAACGCCCGCACTTCCATACAATAAGTACGGCAAGCGGCCGATGGAATCTAGTCAAGAGAATTTGCTTCCTCTACTATACATGATCCATACTTGGAGTGTAAGCGGTAGTAGTAATACTATATTTTTGTTAAATAAAATATATAGTCAACATTGAATAACCCATTCACAGCCGAAAGCAGTATTTATCCTGTGTCCAATTTTCTTTATGGTTTTAATTAAACGCTTTCCACTCGGCTATCCTGAGATGCCTATACATTAGACCGGACCAGCAACACGTATGGGAGAATTAAGTGCCCCCCCCCCCCCAGCCCCCGCCCGGCCTAGTTGACTTCCAACTGTTTTTCACTTCACTATCCGCTTCAAAGGTTTTCATCAACCATTTTCCAAGTGGTGGGTTTTTGCTACCCCGATTGGGTCCCTTTATTATACTAAGGACAGATTTTTTTGCCTTATTTTCAGACATTACAAAATATACCGGATTAAATCCTACTTTTACTGTATCTGTGAAAAGACTTATTTTCTTTAATAGAACAATCCACGTTTATATGGTCAAAAGCTTACCCTACCCTTTCTTGGTAATAAAATAATTTTCTTGAACGAAAAGTTTTATTTTGTATAGTATTAATGATTAAGTTTTTTTTTATCTCATTTAATTTAATTTCAAATATAGCTATACCTCCGTGGCTTAGTTGGTAAAACACCTCTGTCTTGGAATCCGGAGATTACCGGCTTGATTCCCGTTAGTGTATTTTATTTTAAACGGTATCAGTTTACTTTTCCCTCTTTAATACCTTTCCGGTTTATTTCCCTCTTTAATACATTTCCGGTTTATTGCAATACAAACTGAACTGAAAAAATCTGAATACATTCTTTAGAAATATGTGTAGGTACTTAGAACACATGGGGTCCAATATATGACATAAGTGATATGAGATGAATCTGAACTTAGGGCTTATGTGTTGAGTAAGATGAAGAAAATCACTCTGAGATCGTTTGCAATGAATGTAGAAACACAGAGCTAATGTGAGTGAAAAGCGTTATAAAAGAAGACCAAAAAAGTATGGTGGAATCAAGTGCATGATATTTCGAAAGAAGGAAATATTAACAGTCAGAGAAATCGTAGGAGCTGTATGAGAAGATGTATGGATACAGTAGAGGCAAAAAATATGTGTGGCGATAGGAAAGTCTGTCGCTCTGTCCTCTCTACCTACACCAACAGGAAAACGGTGTGATGGTATGTATGTATGTCATTGGAGTATGGTGAATTTATGTTCACAAACATTTTTGCATCAACGTGAATGACTCAGGAGACCTCCGTAACATAGATGGTAAAGCATCTGTCTTCCGACCAGGGAATTGCGAATTCAAATTTCGTTGGAATATATTTCTTTGTAAAAACATTACCGTCTACTATTTATTCAACGCCTGTTTTGGTGGGTGGAAAAAGATTTATACCCGCCAGGTTGTGTACTCAACCAAATTTTCATACAATACTATTTGAATAAATACTCACACGTTAAAGGTATAAAAATTGTGAGTAATTGTATTATTCTTCCATAGTATACCTGGTGGGTTTATTGCAAAGAAGTAATATTTACCAACCAACCAGAGATATGTTAATGAGACCTTAAGTGAAAACAATACTGTATATCCTTTTTAAATACCTCGATGCCCTAAAATGTTTAAATTATAAATTTACACATTTTAGGGGTCGAGGTGTCACTAACAGAGAATATAATATAAATACAATTTCGATGGTGTTAGCATGTAATGAAAAGATTGGACAACCACATTTTCAAGCAAACTATGAAACTCCCATCAAATAAACAAGCAAATCAACTTCTGGAACGATTAAGAAATTTGTGGTTCTGGAATAAAATGGAACCTTGTAGAACACATACGGATGATTAAAGCATTTTAATACTTGGGTGCCAACGGGAATCAAACCCGTAACCCACGAATTGGAAGACAGGTTTCTTGCCAACTAGGCCATGAAGTTATTATATAGTACAAAACGAAGGATTGTTTGCTCTCCTTTATATACGTATAGAAATATTTTTATATACCACAATGCTTAATTTTTTGACAATATTTAATTCCATTTCTCCAGAAAACGCAAGAGTAAAACACATAACTTGGTTTAATGGGAGAACGTTTCCAATCGGAGGTTATAGGTTTAAGTGGTGACGTCTTAGCAATATTTTTTTTACACTACCGTCTTTAAAAAACATTATGTTAGGTTAAAATAGGTAAGTGGTAGAATAAGACCAATGTAACTATGGTTGGATTAAGTGAATGATATTTTGAAAGAAGGAAATGTAAAAGTCAGATAAATTGTAGACGTTGAATGAGAAAGTGTTGATGTATATGAGGGGAGAGATGTTCGTTGCGAATGGAAAGTGTGGCGCTCTGTCATATCTGCCTACCCCGAAAGGGAAACGGTGTGATGGTATATATGTAAAAGAAAATTTTAAATGGCAATAAACTGAAATAAGTCACATAAGAATACAATTAAATAATAAGATTTTATTTTAATATACTCGTATATTCACAACCCTTGCTGAAGTCCCTCTAATATAATAAGGTTCAATAAATTCAATCACTTTTAATAACTGCTAAAAGCGATTAAGTTTATTGTTTTAGTAATTTCTCTAGTAAAATAAATAAAAACTCTTATTTCATTTCTTGTATCGAGTCTGAATTATTGCAATTCGTTTTATTCTGGTCTGCCAGAATCAGTTTCTAGACTACCTGTTTTCAATGCAGCTTCGGATTGATTTCAAACTTTGTCTTTTTGTATTAAAGTCCCTTAACGGGATGTCTCCATTATGTATTTAGAACCTATGACTGAGAGATGTTCCTTAGAAGATTTGTAAAATTTGGAGATCAATTTCTTCTTCATTGAATATATTTATTCTCTCAAATGGATTCAATAAGGCAGATGATTATGACAGGGCTTTAGCCGTTGCTGATCCTGTGGCGTAGCGTAGAATGGTGTACATCTAAGTATTAGAGATATAGGCGGCGTGTACAGCTTTGAATAGCACTTGAAAACAACCCTTTTTGGAAGGACTCATCAAAATTCGTGATTATATATGAACGCTACACACATACGAGTACTCGTACAATATCTACCTTAAACCGAATGTGTTGCTGTCGCATATCCGAAGATCTACAAAGCTTTATTTGTAGTTCTTCTTCCCTTGGTAAGGTTCCTGCAGTTATCTTACCTGATATGTTTTTCTAAATACGAGTACATACAGATGCAATGAAGTACCTAATCTTATGGCCGCAGATACTATTTTTAATATATCAATAGTAGGGTCTTCATCTTTACCGGATGAGTATTGCAGACCGTATTCTGAATGATGAAACTATAGATAATATGTGATTCGGTTGTCCTTTACGAGACAGGTTTAATATACTAAACGCTATATCATTGCCACGTCCAATAAATATTGGGTACCTTCTTCAAGGAAATTTTCCACTTATAGATCGATTGTTAATATTTATAGTTCGGTTGAAACTTGAAATTTTCTAAACTTTTCCGTTTTTGAAATTCATTTTTTTATATTGACTCATATACCATATTTTCATAGTGGTGGCACAAATTATCCTGGTGTCGGTGAATTGCCTTTTAATAAAATAAAAGACTCCAATCTCGGGTAAGACCGCTCTTGAGGAGAGTTTGCTCTCTAAACAGCGCTATATTTTTATCATTTTATTATCATAATCACTTCCAACTATTACAAGTGATTGAGAGAAAAATCGACTAAGGAAACGTGAAAAAGTACGATGAATTAGAAAAATATCGCATAGTCTATCTATATGGATGTAATCACATTCCTTTTCAATCAACGCTCCCGGTAATGGCCGCTTGATGGTCCGCGTCATTCCAGCGACATTTTTTGTCTCCTCCGTGACAGATTGTCTCTCCGAGTATTGCGAGCCTCTGCTATGTGTCTGGGGACACGCTAGGTAATTAATTTTTTCCCGACATACCTGTCAGAACATTATTTCCCTGCTCCGCAACACACTGACTAGAGCCCAGGATTCCCTCGTTCAGTTTGGGAGATGATTAATACGAGGACTCAAAGGAAACATAAACCAATGTCACTTACCGTTAATCCAGCTGACGTTAAACAATGTTTTATTTGATAACTAGGGTACATAAAAACGGAATGAATATCCAGAACTAATGAATTTTAAGGGCAGATAATCCTTTAACAAGTTTTTTCTGAGAATTTATATTATTTTAAAATAAATGTTACTTTGGAGTTAAAATGATTTATTTTACTGTTTTTTTATTCATTCATTCGTATAGTACCCTTCATTCATTAATTCGCATGGTACCATTCAATATGTTCGAATTGGTGGTGCAAACATATTGAAGAGCAAGGGCAGGAGGCAACTGTGTCATTAGCCCCATTAATCGAGTCTTCGAGTTTAGAACCACGAGTAAGCATGGATCTCGTTGTTCGTATTTGCACGTATTAGCATTACTGCTGCGCTTGAAGAGGCAACAAAACTCACACACTTCTAACATGTGTGATTGATTATTGTTACCAGATGAACTATTTTACCAGACTAGGACTTTTTTTCGGGCGTCATCAGGAATCGAATCCGACAACTCCGGGTGGAGATAAGTAACATAACAATTGCTTGCAACACAAAGGTTGTCATTATCGCAAAACTTGCATATTTTAACACTAAAGATATTGGATTTCTATCAAAAGTATTAATAATTAACTTAAAAATTAACACTTCTGAGAAAATTAGTAATCTCTTCCAACCAACCAGAAAGTAATAACAGATCTTATTACGGGAATCGAACTCACATTCTCCGGTTGAAAGTGTAGCGTCTTATTTACTAGGCCACGGAGTATGCCTAATGAACATTATTTGAATAATGAGGAACAAGCGTATAGATATTAAATATTTGTAAAAGTTATATATATTTTTAATGTAAAACAATTATCGTTTAGTTTCGCCCTAGAAAAAAAAAACAAAGGTAAACAAACAACAATAAAAGATGTCCATTATAATATTGTACCACAGGATGACCTCTGATCGAAGTGAAAGATTGCACTTGCAAGCAAACTAGGATTGCAATTCCTTCGACAGGAAATAGTCGTTAAGCGTAAATGAATCGTATAATATGCGTGGGGGGCGCGCTCCCCATCGCAGGGGCGCGACGGGTCCCTCAGCCCCGCACGCTATGCCCCCGGGGATTATAACTCTTTTTATGTCCAAATTGGGGGCAGGGGGGACGCTAACCTTTGCCATATCATTATTTATACAATTCACTTAGTTCCCAACGTTGTCGAACCGCTACTTATTCTTGTCAGTCTTATTCGGCCCGTCCTTTATTATAGTTTTAAATAAATTTGTTTTGACAGTTTAATATTAGCTGGAACGTAAACATTGGGTCGACATATGGAAGGTCGAAATTGTTCAATTTCGAAATTTATTTGACAGTATGTTTGGATATATTCAAATTATTATACAAACGATATTTGCGATAACAGTCGAATCATTTTGGATGAAAATAAATTGGATAGACTATTGATTTTTTATACGACAATTATTTATGTTCATTCTTTTCATTTCCGTCTCAGGACCATAAATTGTCAATTATACTGCCTGTTTCCAGTAGGAGTAGGAGTCAACAGAGATCGGCCTAGCATTTGCATCAATCAGGTCCTCTCCAGAATATGTAGACCAGATGTTTGAACAAACTGTGTTTAGTATATGTTGTGAGTTCTCTATATCCCCAAAATCACATTCAATGTTACTTTCGTTCATCTTGCATCAAGCCATCCCCTACTTGGATAATATTCAGCGCTCTCCAAGAAGGCCAAGGCAATTAGTTAACGAGCATTAATTACGTATGTATTACAAATTTACATTCAAACATATCTAGGAATTGCGTTTTTATTTGTGTATTTCTGGTATTATGGTATCAAACTTTTATCGTGTATAATTCAACCTGACAGAGTTATTGCAACGTGGTTATCTGTTTTTCAGGTTGGTTATACGTACCCAAACGAGAGACGTTTGAATACGTATAACCAAGCTGAAACCTATTAAAAAAGGTACCAACGAGAATTGAACACTCAACTTCCGGAATAAAAGACAGGCAGGCGACTTAACGGATAGGGAGATCATTGTAAAATATCATAGACATGATAGTCCAGCGCAATTTTTCCTCGTTCATATTTACATTTTGCAGTGATGATTGGTTATCCTTGTTATCCAAGTAAGAGTTCTATCATATAACATAATGGTCAACATCTTCTTTTGTGTCGTTCTACCAAGTCTCCAATGACCACATTTTTTCCAAACTTTCTTATTCGATGCGGGCAATATTTTAAAAAAATTGGAGCTTTGATTAATATTTAATTTATTAAAATGCAATGAAGTGATGATATATGAATGGGAACTTATGACTGATGTGTTGAGCAAGGTGAAAAAGAGTTCTCTAATTTGGGCATGTAGAACGAATAAATGAAGAAAGACTAGCAAAACATAAAATATAAATGTGAGTGGAAGGCGTGATAGAGGAAGACTGAGGAAAGTATGATTGCTGAAGAACACTTGGGATTACAATGTTTGGTAGAGAAAGCAATCACTGGATTAGATATTAATAAATGTTATAGTAGGATGTTATAAGAAAAATGGAGAAAGAAATATTGGGATTGTTTTAACACATCGAAGGGATACGGTCTGTTTATCGAGGGATGAGTCTTATTTCCATTAAAAATCCTACATATGTACTGTAAATCCATTTCCCTTTTGGGAAAGTCAAAGAGTACAGAGTGCTTAACTTTCTTATCACTGCATAATTGTTTCGCCTCCTCTATATCCATGCATATTTTCATCAAGTTTCTTCTGTTTCTCTTAATTACTTGACCCAACCATACTTTCCTCGGTTATTCTCCATCATGTTATTCCTTCGTACATCGAAACATCACATACTCTTTTTAATTAACCGATATCCACCGCATTTATTCAGTTATTTCATTAATTCTTAACATCCACGACTTCGTCTCATAAATCAATGACAACCTAAAGTGGCCCAAAAGATGACGTAAGGTTGTGGAATAAAACGGTGAATAGATTACAAAATAAAGTTACGTTATTTCAGCGGATCTCAATAACGTTGATTTAAATATATGTTAAAAAAACTTGAATGTTATTTGTTTACTGCAACGATATGCCACTGCTTTTGAAAACAAAGGGTATTCAAAACATTGCATATCCGTTTTAATTTAATAGATTATCATTACGGAGCACGCCCGATGCGATGTTTGCCTAATGACTGTCAACCCGTGGCGGCGGCTGAGAACCTCGCGTAGTGCGCCCTCCCGTCCTCATGCCCCACGGTGACATGGGCTCGCCTCATTTTATAAACAGCTAATTTTATTATGAAGCCTATACCAGAGGTGGCTCAAATCGGAAATTAACACTTAAGGCAACGACAACATGTTTTCATTGAAGCCTGCTTTAAGGCCCTTATTATTTTATGACGCTAAAACATGTTCAATAGTATATGATTGACTATGATCTCTCATTAAATAACACCTACCTTCTTAAACTGTCTGAAATATGTATTAAATCTGATTCGACGTTTCTTTATAAGATTATTCAAATATTGTTGATAGCGCTGATCTCTAAGATCGTCAGCCATTCCTATCTCTGGTCAGGTGTAAAGTACCACACAGAGTAGTTGGTAACGTACTTGATCTGGTCTGTCCAACTCAAGATAGTGCAGCCTGTTGGTTCTCTACCAAAAACATAGTCCCTATATATTGGGGCTAATTAATTTCTACACTCATGTTAGAACCTTTTACTACTAAAACGTATCAATAACAATTTGCTAACGACAGTTTCTCATCGTAATTCATCAATCGTTAGAATGCAACAATTGGGTAACTCCATGTCTTAGGCATGTAAGGTCGTTGAGAGTCTTAGTTGAGAGTCTGGTTATGCCATTTTATTTTAAATATATATTTATGTAATTTGTCCTATAATATCTGCTTAAAAAAGATAAATAAAAAAAACTAATTAAACGTTATATTTTATAAGTCTTGTAATGTTGGTTGATTTTAAATTTTTGTTTACAATAGGTGTTGTACAATGTTATGTTGGACGGTATTGTTATGTCGGATGCTGAGAATCCCGTGGACTGCCAGAAGAACGAACATATCCATACTCCAAGAGTTAAATGTGACGGTACGACTGTCCCCAATATAATTTTTGAGGCACATATCCAGACGTGGGCTAGATTACTTAGAGAAATTGATGGTCATAGAAAGTACGCCAGGGAGAAAAGATAGAGGCATAGCGCCTGCAAGATGAAGCAATCAGGTGAAGAAGTTAATTGAGGGAAGGCTGTACTCTGCCATGTAAACGACAAGCAATCGAAATGAGGGCAATGTATCGTCGCAATTTTTACCACCAAAATCTCATAAGCCACGACCCTCATTAATGAGGAACAACAGGAATGATGATGAAGCTCAAATAACTATACGGTAATCACAATGATTGTACTGCGATGGAAATAGAATGTCTCGTTTAGGAAGGATCTCCACTGCATAAATAAATTGATGGTTTGCATTTTAAAGTAAAGGTTATTGGAACATTTGAAAATAATATTGAGATCATGTATGAATATCAAAATAGGTCATGAAAAATCTGCTTAATGGATTATATTTTTTTAATCAGAGAGTTTTAAGACATATAAAATTATGTGTATGGTATTGTAAGAAAATAAGGTTAATTGAATTTTGAAATACGTAAAAACCGAAAACCATAAATATTTACTAAAATGATGGTTGAAAATAGTACATTAGAGCAAAATTGTGAAAGCGACAGACAAGGAAAAGGGTGAAAGAAGGCAGGAATACTGCGGAAATACGTGTACTAAGATTAATATGTACGTGACAATGTATGTGTCATATAACATAATGCGTAATTAAATTTATAATATTTCTTGATATTTACATTCAGTACTGATTGTTAAGATCATTGAATGTGATATACTCTTTAAATACTATGAGAAGTTATATTTATTAAAAAAAACAATGTAAATACTTGGACTACTTTGAGGGTAAGATTTTTTAGAGCCGCCTCTGGTTTAACCTTTAGCGACACGTATAAAGCTCACCCTTTATTTGCTTAATACTGTTTTAAACGTAACAATGGAATATAAACTGCCTTGAATTTTCCAGAAACTGCATGCTCTCTTGTTTACTTACAACAACAAGCGCATTCATTTAACGACTTGTGTATTTGAATTGTATTCATACGTGATCGATTTTAATTTGTGTAGAACTGCGCTTTAAGAATAATATAATTATGTTTGTTCTAAAGGTATTAACTTCAAGCGAATTACAAAATTTTACACTGATATTCAACACAATACAAATTGGTGAACAAATGGTCATTCGAAGTTTCCTACAAATTACACGGAAAAATCTGAGTGATTTGAATGTGCATAAAAACAAACATTGTCGTTTAGTCTCTTCTAGTTGTCAAGTTGGAAAACCTATTGATGGAGTAAAAGAGTAAGCATCCCATTACCCAGTGTATCCATGTAAAATTATTTAGGTATATTCAAATCTTAAATAAAAAACTATTTTTGCGAGATCAAAAAGCATCAATTGCTAATTTATTATGGGAATTCAAGACAAAATCCCACACTTTACACAGTGGTGTGTTATTGTATACCTTGGTACATGGAAACGTAACCTGAAAATGATGATTATATGAGTTACATTATAGGATGAACTTTTTACTCTGTCTGGAGTAATGAAGTGTGAAGGGTTTGATTCACGTAATATATATGTACATATGTAATTGAGTGTCATTGTTTATCGTTTATCTCGAGTTGATGAGAGTATACAATGGGGTGTGTCCTCAGTAAGATACAGGCAAAAGCTTAGTTTACTGGGGACACGAAAAACGAAAGACAACAATCCCAGATCTATTAAAATTGTGTATCCATATTAAATTACCTGTCATTTTTTCACAAATTATGTATTTATAAGATTTCTTGTCATATAGCAAATAAATAGATAAATAAAATAAAAAGGAAGAGTCATAGGAGCAGAATTGAAATGTTCAAACAATTGGATGAGATACTACGACAATTCGATCCATTTATATTGTATTGCACTTTTATTGTATATAGTATAACCTGGCGGGCTTAGTACCTAGTGGAAATATCTTCCTATCAACCAGAAAGATATTAAAGAAGCTTTAAGTGAAACCAGACTGAATTCCTTTTAAAAAATCCGGGTTCCAGTGGGGAATCGAACCCGCAATCTCCGGGTCGGGAAACAAGCGTCTTACAAACTAGGTCATGGTCGTCATCTTTTTTTGTTTGCCGAATCATATAATAAAATTTATCAAGGACCATCCAACATGGCAATTGTACTTGATATTTATGAAAGACCAAGACTTGGATGAAAGACGATATAATGCTCCTACTTTAAGTACAAGTAAAAATGGCATGTAATTATTATATTGTACAATACAATATTGTTCAACATACTAAAATAAATAATTCAGTGATGTAACCGAATAAACTATGTGTAAATCCGAATGTTTCAAACTTACTTCTCCCTTTTTTTCGTTGTATCTTAATATCTACTAGAAGGGCGCACGATACGCCGTGTATAGCTACTATAGTTGTATTTATATTTTATTGCAAATGCTCACATTTACAAAATATCTTACAAAAGTTTACGTACAAAGTTGTATAAAATTTAAATATATGCAACACCACGATCAATTAAAAAAAAATGACTCCTAACCACCTACAGAGGTTAACCAACTGAGTGAGTTTACGTTTTAATAGTCTTAGGCAGACTAGTTAAGGCCTAGGGTGACTAAAATCAAAGATGCATGATCGCTCTTAGAACATTGACTTAATAAATATTTATGAAAGTGCCGAAATACGAGTATGTATATCGAAAAAAAAATGAAAGCAAAAAGATAAATGCCTAAGATATTGTGCACTGGGGAGGTATGTTGCGTATACCATGGACAAATTCATCGATTCTCAAAGAACTTACCTTTAATATCTATTATATAATTTGACTAATGCCCTGACCCAGAAAATGAAACAAACCATACAGTGACCGTGAAGTAAAATATTAGTATTCAAATTTTGAAATGTACGTCTTCGAATTAAAACGAGTCGGCAATTGGAAAATAAGTGAATGGAATATTTGATTATGTCGTTTGTTTTTTAAACTCAGCATTTGATTTTTACTTTTCTACAAAACAAATCAAATACATTTGTTGTCATTCGCACGTTTCTAGTGCACACGCACTGAAAAATAAGGTAATCAATAGTGAAATATCACACAATTCGACGATGTTTTAAAGTGATAAAATGCAAAAAAATATATATTTTTTCTCGATGTATTGAATGCATAAAGTTAGTAAAATTTGGTACGACCGTTAACTTTTAAACTTCATACAATAAAACCCGGTTTTAAAATGCTTGGAAGACCCAATTGACAGAAAAGGGGCAGTTGCTGTAAATCGGAGAAAAACATAACAACAACGACTACGGCGACAAACTATAAACGTTGAACAAAGACAATATTTTAATGAAGATTGAAGATCGTGGATCTCCAACGAAGATCGGCAAAACCAAAATGAGAGACGCCGACAGGATAAGGCAAATAATATTATGATGTTAAGTAATATGCAGCAACGACAGTACAGATACGATACAGTCGGTATGGATGATTTTTAAGAATCATCCATCGCAGAATTTACGTGTGGGGTTATGAATGTGTATTGCGATTCGTGTAATGTAAAACACTTCTTACGTGAGCTACAACAGGACAAATCGTTTACTCACTTTTCAAAAAGAAAGTTGTTTTAGTTCTCTGCCTTCCCCGTAAGGATCATGACGTACTAGCATAAAATGTAAGTATATAATATATATTATAACACATCTTGTTTTATTAATTAAATTTAATGATTTGCATTTGATTATTCTTTTTTAATTTTCGTGTTGTACTATATGAGTAGGTATGTTACGAGGCATATCCAGAAAGTAAGTGTACTGAATTTTTGTAGGTTACAATTTTTTTTATTTAAACAAAAAAATTACGTGGTTACCGTAGTACATATGTAAGCTATTTTTCGACATAGTCGCCATTCCTCTCAATGCAGGTGGTGAAGCGGGGTATCAACTTTTTGATGCCTGTCTCGAAGTAGTTTCCGCCAACCCTTCCGTCCACTTCTCCCCCTCTTCCTTTACCTCCTCGTCGGTTGAAAACCTTTTTCCACCCATGTGCAGCTTCAGGGAGGTAAAGAGATAGTAATCTGAAGGTGCTAGGTCAGGGGAATGCGCGGGATGGTTCAGGACATCCCATTTAAACGAGGCGAGCAGTTCCTTCGTGGCGTTGGCCGTGTGTGGTCTGGCATTGTCGTGCAGCAGGCAGACTCCCTTTGTCAGCATGCCTCTCCTCTTATTCTGAATCGCCCTCCGCAATTTTTTTAGGGTCTCACAGTATCTTGCAGAGTTGATGGTCTCCCCTTGAGGCATATATTCAATTAAAATTATGCCTTGACAGTCCCAAAACACGGATGCCATGATTTTCTTGGCTGAAATTGTGGTTCTGAACTTTTTGGCGGAGGGTGAAGAGGTGTGACGTGACCGTTTTTTGTTGTCGCGTCGACACTTCTCAACGTATTGACCTCGAACCGGTCTCGTTGCGGAGGGGAAGGGTCAGGCTACACGGAAGTGTAGCCAACATGTCGAAAATAAAATCCATCCGGTCGTGAGAGCCTCAGTACACTTACTTTCTGGATACGCATAGTATATTATATTTTTATACATCGTATTTTGAAAGATAAATGTATCTGGAATTTTTTTTTGGAATATTTTGATAAGATATCTTTTGTTTTATAATTGTTTCTGTGATATGAAATAAACACAATATCATTTAATAATTATAATTTGAATATTAATGTACTCATAAAAACACCTCATATGTCAACATTTAGAATTGTGACTGAGTAGGTACAGGTACCTTCGTATTATTTGCTCGAAATAACGCGTGTGCTTTGTATAGAAGGAAGTAATGAATACGTGTTTGTATAATATCGTATTAATCGAGCAAACAGGAAGATTAATTGATTTTGAGTTTTCGTACAAACAAATGTAACAAATACGAATGTTACAAAATATAATGATAACGACATTTTTAGCTTTATCGACTCTTTTGTGAAGAGGGTAACCTTCAAATAAAAGAAAATAACCTTTTCGGTTTATTTATGTCATGTATTGAATACGGGTTTTGATTAATGATGTTTACACTGCTTTATGGAGATTTCAAATTAAATTGGAAAACAATGGTTTGAATAGGTTTTTAACGTAGTATTTGTGATCAATTGTCTTTATTGTGTTTCGAGAAAATGTTTGTTTTAGAATTTAGTCATACAATGAAAATTTTCTAGCTATAAGTTAAGAAATAACTATGTAAGAGATGGCTATTTTTTCGTAGTTTAGAAAATAAAAAGGTAAGAGATTGACGTTTTTTTTTAAGCAATTAGTTTAGAAATAAGTAGGTTAGAGTTTAACGCTTTTTCAAGTAATAAGTTTAAAATAAAAATTTTAGAGGTTAACGTTTTTTCAAGCAATGAGTTAAGAAATAGAAGATTAAAGTTTGATGATTTTTCAAGCAATGAGTTTAGAAAAACATAGGTTAGAGATAGGTGCTTTTTCAAGCAACAGTTTAGAAATAACTTAGTTAGAGATTGGCGCTTATATTTTTATGAGGATTAAATTTGATAATTGACGCTGGCCTTCGGATAAATATATTTTCTAAGTTGTTACCGCCAAGTTTATAGCTGATTTTACTACAAATATTATTTTATCTAAATTAATACATAAGGTGCATGGCCGCGCGGTAACGCACTGGACTTCCGTGTGGAAGGTCGTCGGTTCGAACCCCGCGCTGCCCTACTCCCCTCGAATGACACAACCACTTTTTCCGTCTAGTGTTCGAGGGTATAAGGATACCTATGACTTCGGTGATAGCTATTCTTTAAAATAAAATTAAAATAAAAAAAGGAGTCGAAATAGATTTTTATACACAGGTTTTTATCATCTTTCTGAGTAATGGAAAAAATGTCCTCGCTGTATTAAGCCATGTTTGGAATCAGTACAATGTGTTATTGTCATTTTTGCCGGTTTTTACTTACTTTGTATTAATTATGAAAATACTCTTCAGGTTATTTGTTAAACAAAAATGCACTTAATAAATTATCGTGATTATCATCATCTATGCTCAGAGCTTTCAAACACAACTCAAAAATCAGATGAAAATAACATTACTTTTTTAAATTTTTACAGCACACGCTAATATGTTTCATTCACATTAAACGCCGACTTCAAAATTTTAATAGCAGGGGTTAAATTGTAATATATCTCGAAATTTATATGATATCTCGAAATTTTTATCATTTTTCAAAAACAACGAAATGGGTTTTATTCATGGACTTAACAAGTTTCTCTTTTTAAAATGTCATTCTGGTTGACTCAAGTAAGGAATAATTAGATTAAGGGTAACCATTTGTTATAAACAGATGTTATAAGTTGAAATGTGATGCGAAAGACTTACAAAACAAATATATTTCCATCTGAAATTAATGGAGAGCGAGAAAGAAGTAGAATAGATGAAGAATGAAAACAGATAGAGAATTTTTACTGATAAAAAGGTAAGAAGTATGGGAAAAAATATTTTATAACGAGATTTAAGGATTGACATGTGGCGAGAGTCAGAATAGACATAGATATCTGTCATCTCTACCTACGCTAAAACGTACATGGTGTAACGACATGTATCTATGCATGTGTTCTAAAAAAAGGACAATCAAGAGTGAAAGAATAAAACTTCAAATTTTAGTCAAGTAGCAAATTCTGAAATAAAATTTATCCGGAACCCACTTTTAATTGAAGTATTATAAAAAAGATGGCAATACGAGTATATCCAATATTGCAGTTGATTCCACGTAGTTGGAAATTTAATTTTTCGAGTGGCAAGGTAATCACGCACCAGTTCATATCCGTCCCAAACACCTGATATTATGAGTAATATAATATAGAGTTTTCATGCTTTAGGTTTGTTTGCACTGGGGGTCGTGTCGTGTGATCTCGGTGGATTATTTATATCAGGAGTACACCAACCGTGGTATGAAGTATACGCTAAATCTTTCATAAAAGTTGAATCTTAATAATAAATACGAAATAAAAAAAACCTTAATATACTTAGTGACATCTAAAAGATTCCGGCCCAAGGTTAAAAAGATAGAATGAATTTTTATTTTTTATTTTTCAATATACGAATAGTCACCTTATAGTTTTGAAACGATGAATTATTTTTTTAAACGATGAGTTCCTTTATCACTGCCATTGAAAAAATATTCTGAAGTTTCTGAATTGAGTGCTCCTGCTGGTCAGCCTTGACGAGGGCCACCTTCATAAAATGTTCTGCCTAAGTGAAATTGTTTAACCCAATCTAACACTGTGAAATGTGGCGGAAAATATTCTCCATCTAAACATCATTAAATTTCTACAGGACTTTTCTCTTCTTTTGAAAGAAACTTGAAATTTAATATTTAACATTTCAGAAAATAACGAAACTTCACGTCTTCTCTCGGCTCTAGTTAACATACTATTGAGAATGGAGGTGTTAAATTTCAACTGCAATATTATCTGACTATGCGATGGACGTGATCGACATGGTATCTGCTCATACACGTGCTTAATTGTTCAGGCCGGTAAATTTTGGACCTTACTACTTATAACATATATTTTATAGGTAAAGACTTTTCAAAAATGATAATAATAATAAAAGGACAATTTATAAAGCGCCGCTTAGAGAGCTTACTTTCCTCAAAGGCGCTCTAACTCAGGATTCAAACTTATTCATAAATTTTGATGAGACCTCCCAAAACGGATTGTCTTTAAGTGCTTCCTAAAGCTGCACACGCCATCCATATCTCTGACACTAGGAGGCAGATCATTCCACATCACAGGAACAGCAACGACAAAAGCTCTATCATAAAACCCCGGCTTGTTGGATTGATTTGGAATAACCAATTTATTACATAAAAAAAATCGACCTCAAATCTCTACTACTCATCGAGAGTACATTTTCGAAAGAAACAATGGAGACATCCCATTAAGGGACTTGAATTCAAAGAGACAAAATTAGGGAGCAATCCATTCGCGACGCTTAAGCTGGCGTGTAGACTTTTTTTGAAGTTGACCAAAAGGGCAATATTTATGACTACCATATATCAACCTGGCAGCTACATTGAAAACAGAAAGGAGTCTTTAAATTTGTGAACTAACCAACGAATATCCAAAATTTTAACAACGCTAAGAAGGTGCAATTATAATGTCAATACGAATACATTATTCATGTACAATAAGTCAGGATCTTTACTAAGGCTATGGAAAAAGAAACCAATCCACATTTTACCAGTTTTGAGAAAGCCGAGAAAATATGTCTTCACTTATATGAAATTATTTTTCAAAGAAAAGTTTAATAATGAAATATTCAAGAATAATACAATTTATGTTTTTATTAGGTAGTCTATTTTGATAGTTTGTAAGAGGCAGATATTCGCAAATAAGGCTCCAAAATAAGGATTAATCTCCAGGATTATAATTAATTAAGGATTAATTAATATAAACTATTACAATAGCAATAGATCACCTCGGTACTAGTTCGGTCATAACTTCAAAGTATGTCAAGTGCCAGGCTACGGACCAATTTGGATGGAGAGAGCGTTTTGTGGCATATCTGGGTTCCTAATGAAACGTATTGTATTATATTGCACTTTCGTTTTATAAAGTACAACTTGGCGGACTTATTGCCATGTGACAATCTCTTTCAACCCACCAGAGAGATGTTAAAGAAAGCTTAAATGAAACCCATTCTTAAATCCCTTTTCTCATTGAATCTGTCTTCCAACGGGAATCGAATCCTCAACCCCCGGGCTGAAAGACTAGCGTCTTTCCAACGTATATAGTGATAAGGTATGCTTATTCGATAGTTAAAAAAAACTGAAAAAATGTGTGTTATGGGTTGAGTCTTTTTCGCTTCCACTTGATTCTCTTTTTTTTTGTTAATGCTATACCTATACAAATCAGAAACCTAAAAGAAATCTTTATTGCTGTTGTTTTACACTCGTATAATTTTATATTGATTTACTAATTTAGATTCAGAAAAGGTTTGATTATTTTTAAATTTGTCAAATCTAATTGAATTTAAAACATGTATATAAACTAAAATTAGGCATCTGTGTCGATGTTGATGTACGTGTTTCTTACCTAGTTTATATATTTTAATAGTTGTTAAAAACAATTATAAAATGACGTTTTTCATAGGCTTAGGGAACCAACTTAATATAATAATGTCCCTAAATAAGCCTTATACCACAGCTAGTAAAGTCGATTATATCAAAATAATATGTCTGATTTCTCAAAATCGTATTATATTTTATCACTAAACATGCAAATTGTAGATGGCATCGACATAATGGTTACACGAGGGCATTCGATGCGGATCATCGCATGGAATAGTTAGGTGGGGACTGTAACCATTATTTCCATTATTCTTGAAAAACTTTTTTCAAAAATGTAGGTTTTTATTAATAAAAAAATCGAAAATTTCAATATAGTTGCTAATTTGAAAAACTGATGACATCCGAAAACTAGACGGTTTAAGGTCTGCCTTGCGACACCAAAGTATAAGAGTGCGGGTTGAAAAACATCTGACGTCTCTATTTGGAGTACTGCATTCGATTGAGAAGATATTGTCCACTTATTTGTTTAACACTTTTATTACAAATACAATCTGGCGGGATTATTGCCAGGCGGCAATCTCTTCCAACCAACCAGACAAAAATAAATGAAGCAAATTACGTGGTCGCATAAATCATTCAAATGACTATCCATCCCCACGAAATCCCTAAACACATACGTGAGCATATACGCACGACTCCACAAAAAAACGGATAATCACCCGAACATTATTTTTCATATAAAGTGAGATATCATCAATCAAAAGGAAAGGAAGGGATGGGATGGTGGAGAGGAAAGGAAAAGAAAAATCAGGAATGAAACACGTTATTTTACTGACTAGAAATTAAGAGTTTTTTCAGTCGCTTCTTAAAGCATGCCAAGGACGGAGCGAGTCTTATATTGGTTTGTAACTGATTCCAGAGTCTCAATGCATGTTCAGTAAAGGACGACGTAAAAAAAGAGGAGCGGTGAACCGGAAAGGCCAATAGACAATCTCTGTTTGATTGGAAAGACGCTTTTCGGCGAGATAAGAGGGGGTGGCGGGACAGTTAAGGATATTATACAATATAGACAGTTTGTGAATTTCTAACATTCAACCAGTCTATTTCTAACATTCAACCAGTTCAATTCCTTCTGGTATGAAGTGATATGATCGTACTTTCGTAGGTGGAAAGTAAATCTTAGACACACATTTTGAAGACGCTGTAATTTTTCCAATTGTTCCTCTGTAACATCCAAGTAACAGACGTCCGCATAGTCCAGAATCGGAAAGAGCAGAGATTGTACGAGTAAAATTTTGGTTTTTAGTAGGTAGGAATCTTTGCAACACTTTAAGGGAATGAAGGCTGAAGAAGATCCTTAGGCTTACCTCATTTATTTAATCTCGCCATGAGAGAGTGTTATCTATTAGCACTCCTAGGTTTTTAACAGTTTTATGTAATGGTATAATAGAGTCATCAAGTAATATTGGAGGTAAGTCAATGTTGAATTTACCAAGAAGCTGAGGGATGCCAATGAGGATCGTTTGAGACTTCGTAGGATTTATGAGTAAGCCATGCTCCCCAGTCCACTCTAAGATCGATAGAAGGTACGCATTTAAATTGTTCAAAGCCGTGTGAAAGAAATTTGGATCAAAATGAATATATATCGGCAGGTCATTCGCTTACAGATGATAAGAACATTTAAGAGATGGTGTTATTGGGTTGATGAATATAGAAAAAAAGAGTGGAGAGAGAATTCCACCATGGGGAACGCCTGCAGAGAGGTCAGTCCGATCAGATATTCGTTCTTGGTATTTACAATATTGTTGTCTTCCCTTTAAATAGCTCAAAAACCAGACAATGACCGATTCAGAGAATCGTAATGAACGCATTCGAGCCATAAGCAGATCAAAGTCTACAATATTGAATATGCTAAAATCCAATAGGCATAACAATGCCAGCTGCTTAAAGCTCATTCCACGTCTCACATCATCCGTAATCTTGACCAGTGCGATAGTGGCCCTATTATGAGATGAGTCCAGATATTCTCACTCAAGTGTTTGCCATTGCCTTCACATATATTTTAAATTACAGGATATGTATTTAATACTACATTGCTATAAATAAACTTATTATTTATTTATTTACACCCCTTAAATTTATTTGACTAAAAACCTTAATCACAAGCCGGAAATGCTAACAAATTTTCGAATATCTATTGAAATGTGTTAGCATTTGTGGCTTGATATAATAAAAAGTGGTCACTCAGATGATAATGAAATGTAATTATTGTGAAAGCTCGCCCTGATCATGCAAGCTTAGATTCCAAATCAGATTGTTTACCCTCCACGAGGGTAGTGGTAGATAACAATCTTTGTCAAGAGGCGCCAGCAAGTGCTGAATACGAAATAATAATGTCAAATCACATTCCATAGCTTGACCAATAATTGGGGAAGTTGACTTATTATGTTTAATTTGACCTACCAAGGCATTCGAATATTTTCCCCAGTAAGATGCATGCTAAAACCAAGTGTAAATAGGTCACGACAAATAGCAGTCAACAAACTCAGATGCATATAATTTGAAAGTATCTATTTGAAATTACATTGTCTTTGTCTGTCTTATTTTTAATCATACTATGTTATGTATAAAGACTTCCGTGGTCAAGTTGGTGAGATGCTTAACTCTCAACTTAGAGCTTGCAGGTTCAATTCCCGTTGGTACTTAATTTTAAAAAACGTTTCAGTCTGGGGTTCACTTTGAATTCTTTTTAACATATTTCTAATAGGTTGGAAGAAATTGGCAAATGGCTATACATTTAATAGGTTGTTCTCTATATAACTAAAACGTAATACAATACAATGTAGTGTATATTTGTTACTATAAAATAAATCAATTGAATACGATTCTACATCGCGTATTTTTTTAGTTTTATTCTTAAACCGTTTGACATCTTAATTTAGTTTTTTCTGTTGCTTAAAGGAAAACTTGCGAAAACAAACTTATATCAAAATTGGCGATAAGTAGCAGCTTATCGTCAATTTTTATAGCACTTTTAAGCAATGCCAAAATAGCGATGTGTAAAAAAACTCTGTGTAACGAAAGGCTACAGCAGATTAAATCTGTCGATTGTCTTGGAATGTTGAACTCCTTGCCAGCGGAACTTTCGTTCGGTCTGTCAAAACTGGGTGATTGCTTAAATGCAACAGATTGCAGACGAAAAACCAATACACGCGTTTTCCATCCGCAGTATGACTGACAATCATACTCGAGTACGAGGAATTACCAATCTAATCTACCCTTCAGTACATATATCTGACATATTTAAGAGTGGTGCTTCTAGATTTTTTTTAGTTTTTGTACCTTTCAACTTATCTGATTTTTTTATTCAGATATATCAAAGAGCTTGACCGGAAGACACTACTGTCTTCGATACCAGTAATCGAGCCTTCGCATTAAAAACCACTGAAGCAGGCAAGGAACTCATTGTTCGTCATTACACGTATTGGTAAAACTACCACGTACTTGGAAAGTGTGAGAACTCGCACATGTACTTATGTCCGAGCATTGTTACCAGACGAACTGTTTTATCAGATTGACCCTTTATTTATTTGTTTCCTACGGGAATTGAATCCGTAACTCTTAGGTGGAAGTCAATCGTTTTACCAACTAAGTCACAAAGGTTGACCTTCATGGCCTAGTTAACAACGAGTGGATTAATAGGATAAATCGCACATAAAACCGAGTATTTGAAATTTTTCAGATATTTGTATAAAAAAAGGCCAGTTTTTGTTAATTTTGAGCTATAGTATCAATTTTTATCCAGCTGTAATTTCAACACGACAAATAATGTTTAACGGAGACTCGCGTGCCTGAAATGACGCTAGAAAATCAACGAGATGTGTTATCTTAATAAAACAAAAGTGCATGTATGCCGGGGGAGGTGTGGTATGCTTTTGGGCACCCTCACGTGTTGTCCGGACATAATAACCAATTGGAGTATTAACTAACCAAAATGTTTTTTGTGATTGCTTCCGTGGAAAAATGTCCAATTATTTTGATCTACTCAGAACCTCGTTTATTATGAAGTGTTAATTTATGTGATTGTCAAGTAGTTTTATTTTATTATCGACAATAATTATATAAGTAAAATGGAGAGAAAATAATACATTTTGAAGTTGTATATTATACACCATACACATATTTAATGGCCTTCGTGACCTTTTTTTTTTATCCACGTTACACAAAGAAGGTCGGCTTCTAGCGTTAGCTTATTCGTTAGGAATAATATCAGCCAGGATTCATCTCATACTGCTAGTCGGTACCGAGAATATATCAACCGTGTCATTCAGTTGGTTCAATATCTCTATACCACGCGTGACTGAGTGTTTAGCCATGATATTCGTCCTGTAAGTTGGTATGTAGAACAGAGGGTGATTCCTTGCACGGCTATATTTATTGGGTACATGTAAACTTAGTGCTTCTAGAATCGCGGGACAGTTAAAGGAACCTTGGAAAACCTTTATTAAGAATATCGCAATGGATTCTTGCCTTCTTGTTTCGAGGCTTCTATAGTTACACACCGTGAGAAGTTCGGCATGGTGAGCATATTTTGGGTAATCGCTTTTTGTTCTGTACCATAGATATCTGAGGATTTTTTTGTATTTGTTCTATATTGTTATTATATTTGAGCTGATGAGGAGCCCAAACTGTAGATGCATATTCTAATTTGGTTCTAATTAGATAATTATATAAGTTTCGGAGGATATCGGTGCTGTTAAATTCTCTTAATATTCTCATTATAAAGCCGAGTAGTTTGTAACAGTCGGTTAACGAACGTGAGTCCGACATCAAAGGTTACGTCCAAATCTTTGAATTCAGAAACTCTGTTTAGTGCCACTCCCTGTATAGTATACTGATGGTGGATTGGTGAAAACGATCCACTATAAGATACACAGACACATTTATTAATGTTGAACAGAAGATGATTTTGCTCACTCCAGGAGACTAGGGAGTCTAGGTCCTGTTGTAACTGTGCACAGTCGTGAGGTGAACTGATCTTTTTGAAAATTTTCAAGTCGTCTGCGAACAATAAACATGTCGAGTGACTTATGGAATTTTGAATGTCGTCTATTAATATGAGGAATAGTAGGGGACCTAAATTGGATCCTTGTGGTATACCAGATCTTGCGATAAATTTGACAGAAGACTTGTTACGGATTGTTACGTATTGAGATCTTTCTTTTAGATATGATGCAAATAATCCAATTAGATTATCGCTGAAGCCAAGTTTGTGCATTTTCTTAAGTAATATATCGTGATCAACTTTGTCGAAAGCTTTCTAAATGTCTGTATATATTACGTCCGTTTGTGAAAGTTCGTCTAAGTTTGACGCAATCTGTTGTGTGAGAGAGAGAAGGTTAGTAACAGTCGATCGTTTTGGCGAAAAGCAATGCTGGTTTCCAATAAGTCTTGTTGCTACTTGGTGGGTCAATTGGTTGCACAGTACAGTTTCCAAAATTTTTGGAAGCAAAGAGAGAACAGCTACAGGTCTGTAATTATGAGAGTCTAACGGGTCTCCCGATTTGAAGATAGGGCAGACCCTGGTTGTCTTCCAGCTTACGTGAAATATATTGGTATTTATGCTCAAGTTAAATATGTAGCAGATGACACACGTAGATGATGACACACACGCAGATCACACACGTATTTCGCACAGACTTTGAAAATGTCGGCTGATAACCCATCTGGTCCGATTGCTTTGTCGGTTTGCAAGGAGTTTATGCTTTTCAACACTTCTTCCTTAGAAATGGAATGGAGCGATATGCTTCTGCTGTCTGACCTAGTTGGTAAGACGCCTGTCTCCCAACCCGAGAGTTACGGAATCGATTCCGGTTGGTACTATTTTAGTAGTTGTACTGTTGTTATGTAAATACATTAATTTAGTTATAAATAATTTATACTAAGTTGTCAATAAGATATAAACTCTACTCCGAGTTTATTTTTATTTTTTTTCATTATTAAAGATTTATAATATATCGCTTTAAAACCATGGTATAATATAATAAGTGTATGTGTTTATTGCGTGGTGGGAATCACATTTACATAATTGATATTACGGAGAATTTCGGCTGCGGGTGTGGTCTGGATGATGAAACTTTAGAAAATGTATTTTTCGGTTGTCCTTTGCGAAACAAATTTGATTTACTGAAAGCCATATCTTTACTACGTCCAATGAATGTTGCGTTTCTTCTTTTTTCGTGAAACTTTTCCACTTATAGATCGATCGTTAAATTTATGAAGCTTAATTAATTGAAATGACTTAAATTTGTTGGCCCACCTCATATTAGTTTGGATGGATTGCCAATCATAAAAAAAAGATTTCAAGTTTTATTCCGGAAATGGATTTAACCCATCATTTTCCTAGCAAAATTTTACTTTAAAGACAGTATAACAGATTTCTTTGAATTCTTAAACTTCCTTTTCCGCATTCAATAACATTGGATGCTGAATTCAAATTGCCTTCATCAGTTCGAGACCATCTTGACAATAGGTTGTTTAAATTCAACCTAGATTTCGCGCACAAACATGAAATCATAAAGGTAAATTGATAAATTGTAGTAAACGGCTATCCCGGATAAAGCAATTCTCTGGCATATGTAGAATTGAGACTAATGAATGCAATCAATGGAGACGGAGAAGAAGCAACTCGGCAATTTGCAAAGTCATCAACAAATAAATGAGAAACCCTGAGGGTAATTATCTTCAATTAGCACATGATTGGCGGACTTCTCTGTGCTTTTAAGAAACAGGACGAATGTATTTACCCAACTACCTGTAGATCTCAATACAACTTAAGTATCATACAATTGATAGTTAATATTGTCTTCTTAAGCTTTTTAAACTCCTGACTTTTTGAAAGGTTATAAAGGTAACGAATAAAATTAGATATTGAATTTCATTTAAAATATTAAATTAATTAGATATTGAATTTCATTTAAAATATTCAATTAATTATTATAAAATTATATACAGTGTGAAACAAAAAATTGTACTCTTTAACGAATTACAAAAAAAATCTTCCAGATAGTGTCAGAAACTCTCTCATGCGACTAACCTACATCACAGATGATTTTTTTCAGTCATAAGTTTAGTCTCAAACTGTGTAATATACATAACCAAGTATGATATATATACAAATTAGGGACACCTGTAATGTACTAATGGAAGTTTGAATAAATGAAATGGAGAGAAGGGTTGCAGCGGCACAGGAGCACGATAAGTGTTTACACGACGGCGACGTACGGGGGGTAATTTTTGAGACTGAGTCGCGACCCTGAAAAGGAAAGCGTATTAACCAAATGGAGCATTGTGCTGCAGTTGTCTATCACACCATCCAGCCATCTTAATGTTGGTATCCCTGCTCTCTTACGCCCTATCGGATCGCTGAAGAAGGCCTCCCTAGCAGGGACAGTATCTGGCATATGGTATTTCCCTAAGTCAACAAGTTTTGCTACGCTTCGTTCTAACCACATGGTGTAGAACTCTTCGTTATACATTTTTCTCCACGAGTCTTTGTTAGAAATTAAACACTATATTTTACGAAGAATCCTTCTCTCGAAAGTATTGAGAACACTCTCGTACCGCTAATCGAACAAAATTATTTTATTAAATGGGTTATTTCAATTACTTAAGCATATTTAAAAGCTTAGATTCACGATGCGCCCCTAAGCATCCCTATTATGCGTAGTCTTTCAGATGCATTGAATCACTATTTATGTTTACTCGTCTTTCTATAATCACATTGTAAATTGTGAATTTCGTTCTTCGGGTTTACCACCTTTAGTATAAAATAGTTCCAAATCCATAATTTGCTCTTTATTTTGCTCTCACTATTTTATAAACCTACATCGTGGAGCTGGGAAAAACCGTACAGAAATCGGCAAAGGAAATGGCATTTGCTAAATTCTAAGAAATCACCGAAATGCAAGGACCGCAGAAAATAATTTTAGAAAGCAAATGGATACAGAAAGTTAACGTTTAAAATAAATAGTTGGGTATTTTTATATCCTACAGTGGAATAAATTAAAACGAAATGGAAAAAATAAAAGAAAAAGATTTATATTGATAAAGAAATATGTTTTTGCTGGGAAAGAGCTAAGAGTAAGAAACTTTCACACAGGGGATCTTCACAGAGGTTCACTGAGTGACTGATACTTCACTTAATGACAGATGGATATGAAATGTGTGAGAAAAAGTTGTGGGATATGATTTTTAGATGGTTGTTGAAATTACGATGCTGTAAAAATTATGTTTGTGATAGCTTTATATTTAAGCACGTATTAAGATATTAACAGAGTATGATTGTTTCAGCTGAGCATTATAATATTTAGTCCAAATATGTGAAATTTTGTAATTAAGGAATGAAACCACTTCGTCACAGACCTTGTCAAGTTAAACGTTTATCTATATCCACAAAATGGAGATATTTTCAATAAACATTATAAATTTTTAAAGGTGCATTGTGAATAGTAAAAATAAAAAAATATGACCACCACCAATAGTAAAAGTAAAAAAATATGAACGTCGAAGCTAAAGAATGGAAATATTAGGTCCTTACATATGAAATTGGCGTTTTGCCGTACTGGCAACTTTGATCTCAAATATCTTCTCTTTGGTTAGGAATTCCAAATTCAAATTTATACAGCTATTTACTCAAGTATTTGTGTTTCGAAAATTATAATTCATTTGTTTTTCATCAATTTTTTTTTTCTTTGCGTCACTCAGTTTACAAAATGGAAAACTTGAAATATCGCGTTATTTACGAGTACGAGTTCCACCGTGGCACCAGTGCTGCAGAAACGGCTCGAAGGATTAATGATGTGTATGGCGACGGTGCCGCAAAAGAAAACACAGTGCGTTTTTGGTTCCAACGTTTTCGTTCTGGAAATTTCGACCTGCAGAAGAAGCCCCGTGGACGGCCGGAGACCAAAGTTGATAATGAAGAATTGAAGGCTATTGTGGAAGCGGATCCATCGCAAACCACGTCCGAGTTAGCTGCAGGCTGCGGTGTTAGTGATAAAACTGTTTTAATCCACTTGAAGCAAATTGGGAAGGTGAAAAAGCTTGAAAGGTGGGTACCTCACGAATTGAGTGAAGCAAATCAACAAACGCGCGTTGACTGCTGCGTTGCATTACTCAACCGGCACAATAATGAAGGGATTTTGAATCGAATCATTACCTGTGATGAAAAGTGGATCCTGTATGATAATCGGAAGCGCTCATCGCAATGGCTGAACCCTGCCGAACCAGCCAAACCATGCCCCAAGCGAAAATTGACTCCAAAAAAGTTACTTGTGAGCGTTTGGTGGACTAGTGCTGGTGTCGTTCACTACAGCTTTCTTAAATCTGGCCAGACGATTACGGCAGATGTCTATTGTCAGCAACTGCAAACCATGATGGAAAAGCTAGCTGCTAAACAACCGAGGCTGGTTAATCGCTCTAGGCCACTGCTGCTTCATGATAACGCTAGACCACACACTGCACAACAGACGGCTACCAAATTAGAAGAGCTTCAATTGGAATGTCTAAGACATCCACCGTACTCTCCGGACCTTGCCCCAACAGATTACTATTTTTTTCGAAATTTGGATAACTTCTTGCAAGGGAAAAAATTCAACTCCGATGGGGCAGTCCAAACCGACTTCAAAGATTTTATTGATTCCCGTCCGAATGGTTTTTTTAGTAAAGGGATCGATGAACTACCTATGAGATGGCAAAAGTGCATAGATAGCAATGGTACATACTTTGATTAAATAAATATATTATATTAAAAAAAATCAACTTTATGTTCCTCCCAAACAAAACGCCAATTTCATATGTAAGGACCTAATATATATATAAAAAAGGGGCGAATAAAAAGAATAACTATTAATTTCAGTCTGTTATTTTATTGTATCTTTGAATTAAAATCAAAAACGAACTAACGCTATTAATTTATATTGTGTCTGACAAACAAATGGTAAATAAATACGGGCTGGATAATATAAAATCTGCTCCTGGTGTAGGAGTATAAGGACCGAGAACCGATCGCTGAGCGCTGAGCGCTGAACAGGAGCAATGGCGGTGGGTGGAAAATAAGTAATTCGATGTGATTCGGTTGAATCATTCCCCTGATTAATTAATTTGCTTATAACTCTCTTAATTGCGGAGCCGGCGACCGCAGAGTCCGCGACGTCATTAGCTTTTTGTTGCGGTAGAATGCTGTAATTTGAGAAGGCTATGATATGCGCATGTTTTTATTTTAATATATCATATTGAACAATTTTATTGTTATGCCTTCCAACAAACCAGAATTTTATTCACTGTGTAAAACATAAATTTTGTTTATTAAATGAAGCTATCATCAAGCAAAGCTAAGAAAAAATTAAAGAACAAATAAAATTTAATAAATATATGAACCCGTAATGAAATATTTTAGACTTTTATATTGATTTTTTTAATCATTATATACTCATATTTTTAATCCTTATACCATATTATCAATTATATTTTAATCAAAAATTTTGGAAAATGGTGATTTACTATTTATATATAAAAGCACAAAAACACACAAAAGAAAAACCAATAAAACACAATTTATTAGAAAAACTCACCTGTATTATTATTCCTTCCATAGAAACTTCTACCAGTCAACTTCTTAGTACGAACTATAATAAAAATTACGTAATTGCAAAAAAATTAATACATAATAGTATATTGGTGCTCAACTTGATGTAAAAATGGAAGCTAGAACTTGGGAGAAAAAATATGAAAAATATTATTGGTTTGGAGATGCGTCAACTTAGAAAAATTGTTGAATGTAAAATTATGAAAGAAGGCAGAATTATATCAGAAATGAACGCATGAATAAAAAGTGTGTTTTAAGTAAAAATTAAAAAAAGGAGGATTCCGTTGGTTTGATCATGCGGAGAAAATGAATAAAGCAAAAATAACTACGCAAGTTACAAATTAGAAGTGCTTTGTTTGTTTGAAAAATATAGACCAAGAAAAACGTGACTTCATCAAGTGGACCAGATTCTGCAGAAGGTAAAGTGGAAGGTATGAATGATAAAAAGTATGCATGCCGAGATGTATGAAAGTGAAGACGAATTTTTTATTTTTGATATAAAAGTATGGAGATCTGTTGTCTCTGCCTACCTCGAAATGGACACGTGATGATGATATGTATGTATACATAAAAAATATCTAAGACGAATGCAGCACAGTAGAGGCATAGGCACATCTATCATACAATGGAATTCATTAGACAGAAATGATGATGATGTATAAAAAAAATGTCAATGTATTACCTACACAGACTTCTAAAATAACTATACTATACCTAGTCGCAAAGCTGCGGTATCACATTTGTTATGATGCGGGCTTAATGTTCGGGTTCCGCGTTAGAAGTAAATTGGACGAAATTTAGATCAATATCTCAGGCCGTAAAATTTGTAAAAAATCTCACGTCAAATAAAAACTTTTTCTTAGTTTGTGACTCAGCGATATATCCAATAGAAATACTCGTAAATGGCGTTTTTAAACGAGACCAATACTAGGAAGCAGATTTTTCTCAAAATTAATGAGATTTTTTTAAAAATTACTATTTTTACACCTACGAGTATTTCAGGTTTTAAATATTTGAACATAAAGAGACTCAAATCGATATATCATATGTATCAAATCGATATATCATATGTATCAAATCGATATATCATATGTATTGGGTGTTAACATAAGTTCTGTCCGTTTTTCCAAATTTAAAAATGAGCACTAAAAGTGAAACAAAATGGTAAAGGTAATACGTCATTCGAAAGAAAATTTTCTGATCTACAAGATATTGTGTTTGCTTTTACGTTACGTATATTATTTTATTTAACTTTCTCTTTTTGGTGGTGGATAATACTTATCTACCTTTGTTAATTCGTTTAATATGTCGTCTTTGCGAACTTGGCCAACCCATGAGACTCTCAGCATTCTTAGATAGCACCATATTTCAAAAGCTTCTAAACTTTTGTGGTGGCCCAAATAACTGTCTATGCTACAACACCATAATAAATATGTGAATAAAGAGAATATCTGACAACGCAAAATTTGCATACTTACGAGTAAGCTGAGATTAAAATCCTTGCTACAGCAGAATATAAAATTTATCTTTTCACAGTGATCTTCCTTAGAAATTCTCAGTATGGAACGCCGTGAATGTTGTTACTTTGTCACATTTTAAAAATGAACGTCCAAGTATAGTACTCGTATTATAAGAAATCATTCAAAAAATATTTGCCAGACATCATCTACAGTAGACGTATTTCCCTTCTAGCGCAAGGGTAGCTACCCCTAAATTCAGCCTAAACACTGTGGCAATTGATAACTGAAACAAAAAAGGGGTGACATAACGACCCTTTTGAAGGCGAATATTGTGAATTTGTTATTGGGGGTTGCGGTAACAAATACCTTAGGATATTGTGAATTTGTTTTCGAGGGCTGCTCAAATAAATACCTATCCCAGAATGACGGCTTAGCTTAAAAAGATCAGTGTTACCATTTGCGTTCTGGAGGGTTCATTCGAAATTTATTTATTTTTCATTTGTTCCTTTGATATGCTACATTATGTTTATTCACATAATAATGGACTATTGTGCTTGATGAAAAAAAAATCATTTGCTGATTGAAATATTCAGAACCATCTATTGATGTGTAATACTACTTAGAGAGATATTATTACTTATATTACTTTTTTAAATCACATACGCATATAAATTAATAATTTTTGTTATCATGTCACCAAAAAATATCATGGAAAATAAGCAATGATTTTGAAGTTCAAATGAGCTTTTAGAGTATAAGACATGAAATAGCCCATCCCTTACTTCTTGCAAGGTCTACGCTTAGCCGCATTTCCCTTGAGATGTATAAGTTTTTAAATTGATGTTATTCAAATGTAATACTAAATTTTATACATCAGGATAACGAACATAATGAAATATAAAACAAAATCTGGATGAAAGGAAGCAATACCTACAAAATAATTAATCTGCCAAATGTATTCGTATGAAAGTGTCCAATAAATATATAAAAAATTAAAATATTTTCATAATTGAATTACTCTACAAGACGAGGTTTTATAGTATTTTTTCATTTATTTGACTATAAAGAATACACTTTTTATTTGATTTTCCTAATTTTTTCCAAGTTTTATGAAACCTATCTTTCACACTAACTTTAATTTTCCGGAAACTTTTATTTAATAGAAATAACAGAAATAAGGTACTTAGCAACATTAATGTATAGTATATGAACTTCAATGTGCTAACTGTTATAATTTATATATAGGAAATACAGTAAGGTCCTTTGAAAAAACTCCATGAACACAAATGCGCCTTAACAAATCCTGTAGTTTAATCCTATAAATTACTAATCACTATCTCCGAAAAAATCCAAAATTCTTGCATATCAATAATTACGAAAATAAATTGGACATATTAGTGCATTGAAATAATTGGTCAACAAGCTGCCGGCCGAGGTCATCTCCTGCGTCCCTCCACCCTTAACCACCTGTTCGATTTTTTTACCGTTAGAAATCTGAAGTTTTACTTTTAAATGCATCTTGTCTGCCAATACCAGCCACCCATAATTCAGTCTTGTTTGAGCTCCCCTGATGATGAGGTACAAACCTTAAAACCGGTAGGGTCATACCGTTATCTTAAATGGAAGACACAGTGTTGTAGTGAAATCTATCAAAACGTATTTAATCTTCCACAGTGTGAAAGTCTTAACTAAAATAATGTAATAAGAAGGACTCCATTACACTTTCATTATATATAGTACAAACCATGATGACGTGTCTCCTGCGGGTAAGGCACATAGAACAGATCTCCAAATATTTTTATACAAGCACACAACTTTCGCCTCCCCCAAACCCCTACATCTCGTCATACACAGTTCTCCAATATTCATTCTTCTCACTTTACCTTCTTTCAAAATCCAGCCCCTTTGATCCAGTTTCGTTTTCTTCGGTCTACTTCTTGCACTTCTGACTTGTGTACTTGCTTAGTCATTATTTCGTTGTTAATTTTCTCCACATATCTAGACCATCTTTAAGCTCCTTTCTTAATTTTACTTAAACGTCCATTTTATCGAAACATTAATTTCTGATGCCTTTATTTCGTCACCTTTATCATTGATACTCCATAAATGTTTCTTAGTGTACGCATCTCCACAGCAATAATTGTGATTGAAAGATGTCACTTGTATCTTATATGTTTCTTCCTTTAGCCAATAAAATGTATTAAATCATAGATTTTTCAACCATTTTGTTATCACAATAAAACTATTATGTAATACGAAGACTTTTTTTTTATCGCTTTCTGAGTTTTGTGTATGAAAGTGTTCTACTTTTCCGTCTTCATAATATTAATTCAAAATAAAGAAAAACTTCTGCACCCCACTAATAAAGAAATTATTAACGTATCATATTCCTTTATTTGATACGAGAAAAGGAAAACTTTTTCTTGCAAACTTCATTGCGAAAAGCGGGCGTCGTAACATAATGAGGTAACTTTTACCCTCAATCTACAAATGATATCCTCAACCATGTTCCTTTACTTTTATTGCGAATAAATTGACACAAGTAAATCTCTTTTATTAAGGTTATTTGAACTTTTTCATTTTAAACTTCATCATTTACTGGAGTGGAAGCATGAACGATCAGATTGATGAAAAGGAAGGAAAGAAACGTGATACATACCTTGAGATATATGCTAGTGATTAGTGATGGAGGTGTAAACTCCGCATCTCATATAACCAACTTCTTAGTTTTAACAGATTTACTTCAAAATTCCGATCGTTAGGGGACTAATATTCCAAGACTATCGACTGATTTAACTGCTGCAGCTTTTTGTGAGACAGAGTTTTATATAGAGCTATCTATATGCTGCTTAGTAAGACAGAGTTTTATATAGAGCTATCTATATGCTGCTTAGTAAGACAGAGTTTTATATAGAGCTATCTATATGCTGCTTAGTAAGACAGAGTTTTATATAGAGCTATCTATATGCTGCTTAGTAAGACAGAGTTTTATATAGAGCTATCTATATGCTGCTTAGTAAGACAGAGTTTTATATAGAGCTATCTATATGCTGCTTAGTAAGACAGAGTTTTATATAGAGCTATCTATATGCTGCTTAGTAAGACAGAGTTTTATATAGAGCTATCTATATGCTGCTTAGTAAGACAGAGTTTTATATAGAGCTATCTATATGCTGCTTAGTAAGACAGAGTTTTATATAGAGCTATCTATATGCTGCTTAGTAAGACAGAGTTTTATATAGAGCTATCTATATGCTGCTTAGTAAGACAGAGTTTTATATAGAGCTATCTATATGCTGCTTAGTAAGAATACAAAAGTTTTTGTGAGACAGAGTTTTATATAGAGCTATCTATATGCTGCTTAGTAAGAATACAAAAGCTTTTGTGAGACAGAGTTTTATATAGAGCTATCTATATGCTGCTTAGTAAGAATACAAAAGTTTTTGTGAGACAGAGTTTTATATAGAGCTATCTATATGCTGCTTAGTAAGAATACAAAAGTTTTTGTGAGACAGAGTTTTATATAGAGCTATCTATATGCTGCTTAGTAAGAATACAAAAGTTTTAAAAACATAAATTTAATGGTCTAAGAGAAAAATCAGTTCAGTAGGGAATCCATCAGGAATTGAACCTGGAGCGTCCGCTTGATTATCGTGATTGCTAACCATCATATAACGGCACCGACCGTGTTGTGTTAGTGGCACGACAAAATAAATTGTATTTTTATGTCAAAGAATGTCGTAACGATTGTATATTACGAGAAATTAAAATTAAAATGTCCGGTTATAGCTTGACGATTATTATATAAATAAGAATCCGCTCTTCGTGTATTTGGAGCACTTAGTTTGATACGTATAGTATGTATTTGGCTGCAGTTTTATGGCTTTTGATTCTCACTCGAGGTATTCAAAGACTAATGTTAAAGACATTGAAATTTGTATTTATCAAACACTGTTTATTCCATTTTATGTAACAGTGTAATCCTACTAGATTCAAGGCTTTGTCTTCATCATCAGAGGACCACAAACAAGACTTATATTTAAGATCTGATCTCGTTTTCTCTTTGTGCAGTATTAACCCAACGGATGTTGACTATCATTATTTTATTCACAGTTTTGAGTCTCATTTGAAGAATTCAGCCACTAAACATACTTTGGCTATAATCACTTTGTTCACTACTGCTCTAAAGGGGGACGTTGTTGATTTTCTAAACCACTCCTCAGATTTTTTAACCGTGAAGGTCTTCGTATACGAATGCCTCGTCTTCCTGTTATTTTCGCTTGCATGAAATGATCCAAACATTACTCTTTTCGTTATTTCATTGTTTTAATAATCCCTTTGGATTTCTTTATATAATTAATTTTCATCATCTAAATAATAGTATTTCTAAGAAAAAACACAATACAAAATTTAAAAAGAAAGATTTTTAGGATTTGAAAATCTTAAATTATATATTGACATATGAAGTGGATGAAAAAACCAAATATTGTTATATTAATAAAAAGAGTTATCTTTCGTTATTGTCTGACACCCTTCAGTCGTGTAAATCTAGCACGTGGTAACAATAATAAAGCAATCCCACCGTAACAATATGTCAGTAATGAACTTGTCTCCGCGGCATTAAGGACGCAAGGAAACATTATTTACATGGCAATATTTGGCACAATGAATAATCTTCACTTCACACCCTCGTCCGGTCCTTTTCTACCGCCATACACAGGATGCAAGGAAGACTGGGATGGAACTTGTGGGAATGGTGAACTCACACATCCCATTGAGTCCTGGAGTACAACAAGTGCATGCAGCAATGAGCCCTATTTCAGGGAGGAGATATATGAAACAGCAATTTTACAAGAGTTAAAACTTTGCAAGTAGGTAACTGTATACTCTCTTGACATCGCTTATAATGCAAAACTTGAGATGGGTTTTGTAGAAGCAAATTTTAAACAAATTTACTATCACGATATATAAATTTCCTGTGATATTTTCTTTTTGAATATTATTTATTTCTTAGATAAATAAAATTCACTGTACAATCAAACATTATTTAGGTAATATAGTCGCTTCGACTACGTGTGTCACTAATTTGACAAATCCATCATATGGCGAAATATCTGTGTTATAAAATTAATAAAGTAAAAAATTATATTTCTAGAATTATTCACGAAAAAATGTGGAATTCTAGCCATGAGAAATACATATCATAATTATTTCTTGATACTAAAATCAATATCTGAACAAAAAACATCGAGATTTTCGTTGGCTCTGTTATCACGTTGTACTCGTATGTTTATCGAAGTATGAGCAAGGATTATCCCAATCTTGTGACACGTCAGCCTGTGACTGCGGCTAATGGCGAAGGGCCATAAAACTTGTTTGCCCACCGTTATTTTGTGGCCTCTTTATCATTTTTCAACCGAAAGAATTGTATTTGTAGATATATATATGTCATCAGATTTACAAAATATTAGTTCATATTTGCCTTTTTTATACTACGTGTGATAGGTCCAGGGGCGGTGTAGATGCTGTCACCATTATTACTATAACATTCTTAGCCATAATTATGTTATAGGATAAAGATATGATTTTTTTAAAACATATGTGCACTATGAAATATGAAAAATAGTTGAAGAATTTGGCAATCTTAAATGCTTTCAAGAGAAGGTAAGATAAATAAAAATAAAAATAGACGTGTTGCAGTAGAAAATAAAGTCCACGGTGCTCTCAGTTCTTCATTGGTTCGTGTGGTACCACTCAATAATAATAATAAAAGGACAATTCATATAACGTAATTTAGAGAGCAGATTCTCCTTAACCCTTTATATTCGAGATGCGGATAAATCGTAATCCCCGTATACGTATCTCAAGTGCGAGGTTCGGATTTATCCCACGCTCTATAAAACGCAGGTTTTGAGTGCGCGGTGCGGCTATATCCGTAGACCTTTTTCTGACTTCTGACATTCTTTCGTAAAAAAAATGTTCACATGGTCTTTCTACACGTGTTTCAAAATTTGTCGAGAATTTGTCATCGAAAATTAGTCTCGCCCTTGAGATCTGTTTATTCAAATAAAAAAAATACTATCAATGTTTGTCTCGAGATTCTACGTAGAGGCAATGGTAATTCATAATTTATAAAAAAAAAATTTTTTTTTAATATATTTCTAATATTATATTTTTATTTTATTTTCATATAAAACCCGGAAAATTGTTGTTTTATTTTGTTTAAAGTTGTATACTGTTTATTCGTATACTAATTTTAGTTGTACACTAGTTGTATATTAATTTTATACTTTAGTTGTATACCTACTATTTTTTTAAGTTGTATACTAATTTAATTGTATACTTTAGTTGTACACTAATTTTAAATAAATATTCTCAAAAAAAAATTCGCCATTTTTTTCTCTTTATTTCCTTTTTTAATTTATAGTAGAATTTTTTATTTTAATTCTGAAGGTGAATATAGATGCAGCAGATAATGACTAAATACATATAAAAAATCTCAATTACATCTTTAACTTTATTTTTAATGGATAATTGTCTCATTTCGTGACTTTTTATGAAATTTTATTCAGCACTTAAATAGTTAAAGGCGGTCTAACTCGGGATTCGAACCCACTATTATTGACATTAAAAAAACAGTCGTTGTGTTAAAATAACCCTCTCAATGCACGTGAGTGTTTACTGTCCTCCTCCGACTCAATTAAGATCCTGAGGACCTTTCTAGATCGAGGAACAACGATTATTTGAGAGGAATATGATAGCTAGCAGCACTAGAATCAATACTTGTTCTGAAATCTCCACCGTGTGAGTGATTATAATGTAATTCTACAAGGAGTTGACCTGCCACAAAGATAGGTGTATCGTAAATCGCCATAGGTGTAACCATGGTTGCAATGCATATGCTTTGCATAGATTGAGATCTATTGATTCTCCTCTGAGCTCATATGGATTAATCTAAACTATTGCTCACATCGTTGATGGGTGCCCAATTTAATCAACCTGTGAGGATTGGAGAGATCCATCGGGCTATTTCTGAGGTTGTATTGTGGATAAAACTGTGAGATAGAAACCATTTGAAATAAGATATTTTAATCTATAAATACCTTCTGAACGCTATCTACTTTTTTACGGTTGCGTTAATTAATAATTAACATTAATAAGGCTACGGGTGGTGATAATTAGGTGCATGGTAAAAATAATCCTAAATCAGTCGAATATTATATTAAACCAAAAGGAATTGGAGAGAAGTAATGAAGCTGGATAAAAAGTTTTCTGGGGCTTATATGTATAGAAAACAAAGACAATTTGGGAGCCACAGAGATCATTATGAAACCCTTTTGAAATCATTTAAAATGACACCATTTTACATTTAGAAAAGTGAATGTGTTATTTTTCTTTTAATATTAAGTGTTTGCCTACACAGGCGGAAATTATTTTTCTAAGTTATTGTAAATAAAGCGAGTCCTGATTGTAAAATAAGTTATCTGTATGGATAGATACACAGTGAGGATCATCCATAATTTTATTGCCGCGATATCTTGTCCAGGCTCAGCCTTCACAGGTTAGCTTTATTGTGCTGTAAAAACCCAATATGGCGTGCCGGTTTATTAGGAAGTTGTAAATCACGTTCGGTAAGATAAACGATATACGAGTGTGTGTACAGATGTTATGATGCGCGATTACTTAGCCGAGTTGTCAAAAAGGAAGCAGAATTGTAAAAGTAAAGTACGTCAATAGTGAAAATATCATGAAATATAGAATTTAAATCAGACATTCCCAAATCAGACTTCTAAAATTGCTGCTTTTAAGATTTGATAGTTATTTTAGAAAGTTTGTAAAAATCATAATAATTACGTAATGTCCCTACTGAGATAGGCAGCTGGAAAACCTCTAAATTTCATTTTATTGTTACATACAATACATTTTTTTGAATTTTGTCATGTTCATAAACCTTGTTACGTATACATTGAATGATTCACATCTTATAGACTGAAAAGCGCACCAATATGTCCATTCTTCAGGATCTAAAAGTCAAAGGGAGATTGTCAATGATACGAAGAAAGAAAATATTGTCATATTTCGAGCATGTCGACAGAAGAGGGGAAAACAGTTCGGAGAAGCTGGTAGTAAATGGAAATTTTGAAAGGCGTTCAACAAGATGATGGTCTCCAGTAAGGTGGATAAACCAATCGAAGAGATCATTATTGAGTGCTGCACTCCCTATGACAAAACTGGAAGGAATGAAGGCTAATAATAATAATTCGGTCAGTTCCAGACAAGCATGGAACCACAACGCTTAACCATGAACAACACGATTGGGGAAGAGAGCATATTCTTAACTCTCCTCTTTTTTAATTTGGTTATATGTATTTTTTATTATATGCCACGTGAATAGCCATAGACAGCAAGGTAAACTACATTCCCGATGAACTGAGAATAACCGACAAATTGTCGACAATGTACCTTCGGCAAGTCCTCAAATAGAAGTTTGTGGTTACTGGAGGCGTAGAAGGAGGACGCATAAATGAAAAAATCCCAATGCATTGGACTGACCAAGTAAGAGATCCAGCTTATTGTCTCTACAATTGAAATAATTGAACATTGTACTCTATAATTGAAAATTTTGACGCAAAATATTGAAATTTAGCAAAATTAGACGTTTGGGACGAAAAACACGAAACACGTAGAACAAACCCTGTTTCTGTGGTCCTTTTGTGCATATATTCGTAAAATTGGTCGTCGATGGCAGTTTTTTTAGTGAAAAGTGTGAAATTTCCATACGAAATGTTCATACGTGTTTAGGAGGTATTAACTTTATATGTCATAATCTACGTCAATGCTTCTCTACTTCAGTTTTGTCTTGATTTATTATAATTCTAGCATTTTTGTATGAAAAATTGGTACTTTGTTAGTCAAAAGTAATAAAATTCATTTATAATTTAAAATTGTTATGGAAAATGTTGAAATTTAGCAAAATTTGACTTTGGGACGAAAAACACGGAAAAATATGTTCGTAAACTTGGTAGTCAATGGCAGTTTTTTGCGTGAAAAGTATAAAATTTCCATATATTACGAACAAATGTTCAGTCATGTTTGGAAGTTTTAACTTTGTGCGTCATAATCAACGTCAATGCGTCTCTACTTCAGTTTTGCCTTGATTTATTATACGAGTATATAATTCCAGCATTCTTGTTCAAAATATTGGAATTTTGAAAGTCAAAAGTAATAAAATTCATTTCTACTTGAAAATATTGACGCAAAATATTGAAATTTAGCAAAATTAGACGTTTGGGATGAAAAACACGAAAACACGTTGAACAAACAGTATTTCTGTGGTGATTTTGTACATATGTTCGTAAACTTGGTAGTCAATGGCAGTTTTTCGCGTGAAAAGTGTAAAATTTCCGTATATTACGAACAAATGTTCAGTCATGTTTGGGAGGTTTTAACGTTTTATGTCATAGTCAACGTCAATGCGTCTCTACTTCAGATTTGTATTGATTTATTGTAATTCTAGTACAATAAATCAGGGCACATCGAATCGTATAACGAATACTTATCAGACAAATGCAGTAGAAATGAGTGTGTTGCTTAGGATGTATAAAAAAACAACCTACGAAAGAACAAGGAAAAAGGATTTTGGGAAAGAAAGCGGTCTGAAAGAAGATGCAATATTTAAGATGAATGTAGGAATATCAGAGTTGTTATCGTATAAAATGAACTAGTTATGAATGAATTATAAATATAATATATAAAGGTAGTATACAAAGTACGAAAAGTTTGGGAAGGCCTAGAAAAATTACACTATCAAATCAGTTAAATTCTGATAGACGGAAAGTGGAATACCTTTGTAATATGAGGGGATGCATAATGGGGTGTATATATGTAGCAGAGACGAAAGATGTGATGAAATATATATCATAATTAATCTAAATTGGCAATTATTGACTATGAGAATACATTTTCCGTGTTTTTTTTTTAATCTTATGTTATACTCGTATATTGTAAAAATAGTAATGATTTTTTCAAACAAGTTTTCATAACAATGCAATCATCGCTGTGTGTTCGGAGTAATAATGTGGTAACATGTTCTCTTTACTTACCCTAATAGAGAAATGGCATGATGATGAAATATAGATTTATGATGATTTACATTTTCATAATAAATCTAGATTGGCAATTTTTTATTAGAAAAATGCATATTCGTTTTTTTAATCGTTGTTGTAACATATTATATAATATATTGTAAAAATGGTCATGATTTTTTCAAACCAATTTACATAACATTCCAATCATTGCTGTTTGCAGTTTATCTTAGTAAATTACAATAATATTCTTTGAAATATTTCCCTGAAGTGAGCAAATATTATCTTCCATTCGTTCACAACCTTTTTGCAGTTCTTCAAAATAAATATGAGTATTATCTCATTATTTTCAGATTTTAAATTCTAAATTAATACTACACGTAACTATTTTTTAATGTGTCTTTTAAGTTATCAAATCAAATCAATTTATAATTATTAATTTACAGCACAACCGTCAGGGAAAACATGGATTTTTATATAGGCGCGCCTTCATATAAAAAATATGTATTAAGATTCCTTGACAGGGGGAGAGCGAGGAGTGATAACGTTTTGGAGTTTTCTATAAAGACATATGCGTGAATGGCTGATGCGAATGTAAAGTGTGTGATCAGGATCTGTTGGACATGATTTTGATGTGGTTGTTGTTATTATTATATGGTTGTTGAGATTATGATACGGTAGGAATTATGTATATGGTAGTTTAGTATTTAATTATGTGTAAGAATGTAAATGCAAAGTATAAATGTATCAGCTGAGTGTTTCAGTACATGGTATGGGACAAATATTTGAAATTTGTGATTAAGGAATGAGACGGACTCGTCGTCACGGACCTTGCCTAATGAAGTAGTTCTCTTTAGCACTAGGTGTCTCTCCACCTTGTAAGTTTATTCTGTCTCTATCCATCCAATCAGCGCCACATTCTCTTCCTTCTTCATTGAATTATGTCGTCTGTCGTTGCTGGGCTTCGTAATCGAGAATCCTTTCACAATTCCAACGTACATTCAATTGGAAGGCGAAGCTGTGCCGTGGAGTTTTTTTTTGTTTCTTATTGAATGAGTGAGCCGTTGCACATTGGCATATTGTGTTTTTTCTCCTTTCTTGAAAGAATTAATATGACCGAAGTCATAGGTATTCTTATATGTCTGTGTCATCGAGCGAAATAGCGCAGCACGGAGTTCAAATTAGCTACTTTCCGCACGGAAGTGTGTTACCACGCGGGCACGCACCTCGTCGTCTATACTCCAGGTCTGTCGGATGTAAGAGTTTGATTCTCTTTTTTTTCCAGCGTTAGTTTGTTGTATTCTCACCTCGGAAGATTGAAGCAGGGTTTTTTCTAATTGTGTTGACTTTGATTTAGACACTATAAAGTCACAATTGGCCTGACACAGATTTTATAAATTCGAGCATTGCTATCGATGGACTTGTGTTTGTTTTTTCAAATGATATATATGTCTTAGACAGCCAGATGTTACGGTTGCCTTATTAATTTGTTTACTTACTTCGTTATAAAGATCATCGTGGTTTAATATGTCAATACCTAAGTATTCAAATTCCATTACTTACTTAGTAGGTTTTTCATCGATGAATAGTTTGCACCTTCTCAGTTGTTTGGATATTGTTAAACTCTTCATTCTGTTGATTTAGATGTTAATATTATACTTTTTAGCTGGTTGGTGGAACTTGTAAAGTAATCGCTCCAGGTCATCTTCAAATATTACAGTTGTGCCTGGCGGGTTTATTGCCACGTGACCACCTTTTCCGTTCAAACAAAAATATGTTAAACAGGCTTTAAGTGAAAACCAGACTGATGCCATTTTTTATAAATTGGGTACCGACGTGAATGGAACCCGTAGTCTGTGGTTTAGGAGACATGCATCTAACTAACTTAACCAAAGAGGTCGTCATTATTTATCAATACAAAAATGATAAATTACAGTGATTCTCACTTATCATCAGTTGACGACACCATCGATTTGATAACCAGGCGGTACAATCAGGAGATATAGCTCCTTAATTTATCAGCGACATCCGAAGAGTGGAGTAAGTGAGGTACGAAGTGGTAGGAGGGGAAGGGGTAGGCTTAGCATAGAGTGGGGAGGAACAAAGCCTGCCGCCATTGATATCGATGCTCGATCAATCATCGAGATTGCCTTGTGATTGACGTCATGACCCTCCTGCCCCTTGGAGTGCCGACACGTACCTGGTCAGCCATCGTGTTTGCTATTGTCGATCAATTAACCGTAATTATTTGCGTTGTAATTGGATAAACCAATCTCATATTGAAATCATCAACCTTAATAGATTACTGGTTGATAGGTTGCATCAAGTGAAAGATATACGAGGACTCACATGTGAAATAAGATTTAAAATATCTACAACTTGTTCTTTTTATCAAGATAAGGAATGAGAGTTAAGACCATTTGGACATATAGAGAATGAATGATTAGGGTAATGTTCGACTGATCATGCTAAGGGAAGGAATAAGGATGAACGAGTGGCAGAAGTAAATGGAAAAAACTAAGAACAATAATTGACAACAAAAGTTCGACATTTGAAGTGGATTGTTCTATCCGAACGGTGAGGAAAGTTGATGGCAAATATATTTGTTGACATGGTACAAGAAGTTTCATCCAGTTTCATTTCGGAAAAGGATTTAACTCATCATTTTGTTAAAAACAACCTTAAAATGGAAATCGTGTATTGTTTATTCTCTTTCTCTCTTTATTTTGTATTATACACTTATTATCATGGATCAAAATAAGAAGATTGCTGTGAAAAGAGCTTCAGATGTTAAAAGGAGGAGACGATCACGAAGGTCACGAGTAGGCGAGACTCGAGATAAGCAGGAAAACGACTAAAACATGAAACATCACTGATATATATATATATATATATATATATATATATATATATATATATATATATATATATATATATATATATATATATATATATATATATATATATATATATATATATATATATATAT
>OX463841.1:21909936-22085892 GCA_949825065.1 Odontocerum albicorne | reverse complement strand
TAATATTATATTTTTTTTTAATTACAAAGAAAATGTATGGAAAGAATTCAGTTAGTGGAAAAATGCAAAGCGAAAAGTACATATGATGTTTCGCAATAAAAAAATATAGTTACTCACTCACTTGTATCAAAAATCAATACATCGGCTCCAAAAATATATGGGGTCAAAATTTCGGCATTCGTAAATAAGCCATTTAAAGTAAAATTTTAACATATTTCATTTGTACAATGAGTTTTAACTGGGTTTTATAAAATATTTCTTGCTTTACGTCTTGCATAAAAGATAATGTAAAGCGTGAAACTATAGAATAGATATTTCTGTTCAGAACATTGATAATTGATCGGGTATTAAAAGGGTTAATGATAAATATGAACTCAAACTGAATTAAGGTGAAAATGAGCACGATAAGGAGGTTGAGACGTATTGAACAAATGAGACAAAACACCATAATGAGATATGCTGCCTGCAGAGTTTTTACCACCCATCTCTATCCGCAGTATCTCTCCTCCAGGTACGAGTAGTTATGATAGTTACACCCAGCGTGCGACAGTTCTTCATCATACCGTTCAGTTATATTAACTTCTATCTCCCAAATCGTCTACTTCCCATCGGATATTTGAACACAACCTTCTTGGAAGGATTATTTCTTATTGAATGTTTTATTAAAGTTAAATTTTAGCATGTTTTAGTGGATATCAATGTTTGACCTGAAGAAAGGTTAAATTGAAAAAAAGTTGAATTACCGACAGATCCATGTATTGTCACTTTTATATAACATCATAAACTGCCCTTTCTCACTCAATATCTCGTCGATAATGTTCAGTGCCTCTCCGATCATGGACTTGCGCCACGCTCAAACTTTTGTATTTCTAGTTTATCGTTCCTTCTTCACGTCGTCCAGTTACCAGTTATCGGCTGTTGTAAGACTCACACCCTCACTGGATTGGTTCAAACAACGACTTAAAAAACATTACACCACTCTTCAATGACGATATGTGTTTCTCCATAACTCTAATTATCTCGTCCTTTCCCATACTTTGGTGACATTTGAAAATATTTTATTTCCTTTTTTTTATTTTAACGTTTTTATGTTTTTGTAAACGTTTCAGCACTTCACTCAGAAATTTGTACGAATCTGCATAACTTGTATCTTGATGGTTGGAAGAGATTGCTGTATGGCAATACACTAGTAATTTGTAAGCTTTTTAATCAAGTTTAACGAAGTTTGAGTGGATAATTTAAAGTCTAATCAGTCTAATCATTTATTAGAACGAAAAGAAAGTCCAAAAAAAATCATTTAGATAAATCTTAATATTTTATTGTATATTGTTTTGAATTAATGTACACATGGATAAGGGAGTGATGACTCATCAGGAGGTGATATGAAGGAATCAAGAAATCCTAAGGGAAATGAAGAATTAAATGTTTATAGGTACCTATATGGTGCGGAGACCTGGACACTCAAAGGTAAAAAATGTATACAATTTAGATTAGGTGATGGAGGCGGTAATTACGCACTGGTATTCCATGCACTGCCAGAACCAATTGATCGATCATTGAAGAGATCGGGGTTGAGAAACGTCTCTCAGTCCTGTGTGGAAGAACAATCTTACGATACTTTGAACACATAGCGTGAGTAGGGAACGACTGCTTTGACTGTAAATTGTAAATTAACGGTAAATTCTGGTGGTACCTACGTGTGAATAGCGTCATGTGGTACACTCTATTAAGAAGGTGCAGTATAGAGCAAAATATATCATGTATGGGTGAGGAATGGATGCTACTGGAGGTACTGGAGAGGAATGGACCATTATGATTATGATCTTCACAATTGAGGGACCGACCTAGAGATGACCAATAATATACGCGTTGGAAACGTTACAATATCGGTGTGCTTATCTACTACTAAGGTCCAAAGGTTTCCGGCCTCAAAAAGTCAGATCGTGTATGTACAAATACCCCCCCCCCCCCCATTTTCATGATCTGATAAACGTTACTTTTAAAATTCGACACCTCTATCATCACAAGTATGTCAACTAAAGTAGGTATACGACATGTTGTTTTATTATATTCTAAAATGTTAAAAAATATAATATCACGCGTAATATATCAAGTTACCTTCAAAAGAAGATAACGGCTGAAATTAAACGGCGTTTAAATGGTGTGTATGGAGAATTTTCCCCATCATATTTCACATTGAAAAATTGAGCTAAACAGTTTTGCTTTAGTAGAGGATTTATTGAAGATAAACCTCGTTAAGGCAGACCAGCAGAAGCACTCACCCAGAAACTTCGTAATATATTTTCAGTGTTATTGAGAACAACAGGTGACTTTATGGGAAATATTTTTTAGTTTCATTCCATATCACCCTTTATCCTTGGACCGGAAATTTTTGGATCTTACTTCGTACTATCTCTTTCACATACTGTATACCTTTTTCCTTTACTCATTTTTTCTTATTACTTTACTTAGTCTTCAACTCTATTATTTCATGTATTATTCATAGTTAAGACATTAACATTGTGGACGTTTAAAGACATTGTAATTTATTTTATCAAACACTTCCAAAACGTGGAATAAACAGTTTACAATCTATTATTATTATCAAACAAATTTCAATCTATTACTTCATTTCAATCAAACAATCAATTTTAGACAGATATATAGTATATTCTCAAACAATTGACATTGATCGATATTTTTTTCAAATAAGCAATCCACCCAAAGTAGGATAATTAGTGCCACCAAATTAAAGACATTATGAAATTATATGAGTTAATATAGTAAAAATGGCCACGGTTTTATTCAAATTATTATTTTTTAAACATAATAATAACTCTTCTTATTAGTAATTAATCACTTTCATATATACATACCATCACGCCATTTTCCCATGATAGAGCGCCAAACTTTCCTACCACGCTATACCTCCTTCATCCTAAACGTCCACATAAATTTTGGTAACATTTCTTTCAGTTTCTCTTACTCCCTAAACCTTTCCTTTTTTCAAAATTTAAATCAATTGGTCCAGTCATACTTTACTCGGTCGTCCTCAACCATGACTCTGGCTCATGTTTGTGTTACGAATTTGTTAAATCAGTCTTTTGTCACCTATCCTTGCAACAATTTGACACTTATATTCTGATTCATAAAACCTTAACAATTGAGAAATTTTTTTTTTTTATAAAAAGTAAAAAATTACCAAATTACTAAATATATTTGAATTCATGTGTTATTCTCATATTGCTTCCATGAAAATTGGAAAAGAGACCTTACTATCAATACAAAAAACTTAAATTTTTAAAAAAGATATGCGAATTTGTAAAAATCAGTCGCCGAAAAATTATTTCATTATTTCTTCTTTAAATAAATATGTGTTTGTAACTAAAGACCAGAGTGCCTTCAACCCCCAAAATTAATAGAAAAAACGCTTACCCTATATGAATGAATGTCAATCTCAGTGGCCTAGATGCCTGTCTCTAAAACGAGGGTTGGGGGCTCGATTCTCATTAGTACCCAATTTAAAAAAGAGTTTTAGTCTGTTTTTTACATAAGTCTTATTAACCAACTTTGTGATTGCCTGGAAGAGATTGCTACATTGCAATAAGTATTATTGTCATGTAGCAATATCTTCACAGCATGTTGTACAGTACAAAACGATAGTGTAATACAATACAGTTAGTAGCTCAATGTGGGATTCTATCCAACAGTCCAGTGTGTCAAGCTATATTTATTTTAGAAAGCAATTATTTTAGATTTAAAATATTATTATTATAAAACTAGAACAATTTATAAAATAGCTTTGATGATTCACAAGAACGTCAAAATATTAAATGATTATTATGTTAGTATCTATAAACCAGCTATCACTTAATATTAAATGATTATTATGTTAGTATCCATAAACCAGCTATCACTTAATATTTTGACTTTCTTTTGAATCATCAAAATATTAAGTGATCATTAGTATTCATAAACCAGCTATCACTTAATATTATATTTTGACTTTTTTGTGAATCATATAATTTTTTTCTGGCTTGACGATAATCACCTTTTAATACTTTTTGTTTTTGAAAAACAAAGTTTTTTTATATAAATTACTTTTACTAACGTGATTTTGCGAAAACATTCGACAAAGACTTAAGCAAAAAGTAAAAATTAATAATGTATTTTTAATTACGTATCATACATGATTTGAAGTATCCGAGAGCAGGGCCAGCGGCACAAAGGGACGCGGGGAGGGCATGAGGGCGAGACGCGCCCTCCGAGGGAGCAAGATGATTTTTCATCTGTTTCCCGGGCTTATTTGATAAAAACCTTTTGTATGATAATCATTGTGAGCTGCGCGGGAAATCGCTTCAGAGAATGGGATTTTTCCTGCTGGATTAAGGCTGGATTACGGATGAAAAATGGAAGCATCCATGATATTGTACGTACAATGAATACCGCGTAATTCGAAGTTATGTTCTAGATGTACTAAATAAAATATGCTTTATGTCAAAAGTTATATTTGCTCAGATCCATAAGTTAGTTCCAATATCAAGATTTAAGATCAACTTTTAGAAGCAAGTGATGAACTGAAGAAGGGATTTTTTATTTATTTATTTAATTTTTTTTAGGGTTACAAAATAAGCATTTGAAGAAATACATTTTCATAATCATATAAAAATGTATTCGCATTCTTCGATCATGCATCATTTTTATATTCAGATATCGTAAACCTGTTTGTCAACTTTACACATATCTACCACGTACGTGTATTGTTACACAAGACGAACTATGTGCAAAGGACCTGAAAAAAAATTATAAATGGAGTTTTATAAAAATTGGGACCCTATTTTTTTCTAGTTATGTTTTTATTTTGACAATATTGGGAATCAAACCCAGAATCTTCCCTCACCCGTTTGGAAGATATGCGTCTTACCAACTATGAAAATGAGATTGCTTTATTATTTATTTTATTCGATTTAGCCAGTCTCAGGATATTGCTTGGTCACGACCAAAAGGCTCCTCCGCTGTAGTGATACAGCTGCCGCGTACACATAACGGATTTGTATGTCTGTTCCACGGAGCTTATTATAATTTGTTTTATGAAGGGGCTCAATGAAATTCTAATTCGGTATCTCTTTGACCGGGAAAGAAATCCAAGGAAATTGTTTAAAGCATGATATTCTCTCGGCGGTGCTAAGACAAATCTTTTACAAAAAAAATAATAGAAAGAAATATGTTTTGTAAGGTACCTTAGCTTAGTTATAAAGAAGTTATTTGTATTACACTTTTTTACGATAGATATTGTTATGTGTTGTTGTATTACACCTGATTGTTTAATATTTACATAAATTAATGTGTGAAAAAATTAGAGAGGTCAATTGATGGCATACAAATGTCGAATGAGAATGTATGCGGATTGCTGAAGATGAATTACAGAGTTTGATAAGTTAATTGTATGAGAGATACGAATACGAAGATCTGAGAATGAATGTTGCGAAATCTTAAGTCACGATGATGGCATGGAGAAAAGTGTGAAAGGAAAAAAGTGAATTCTATATATGAGTGAACAATGAAAGATTGGAGCAAGTTTAGCAATTCTACTATTTGAGAAGTATTTTCTCAGATGATGGAAGAGTCAAGAAGGATTTCGATCGGCGTGCAGCGATAATAAACAAAGTTAATGAGGCTCTAAAACATATTAACTCGAACTAATTAGTAGTATCAAAATTTACTAAAATGATAGACCACAACATAAAAGTATGGTTGGAAAAAGTGATACATATTTTTAAAGGAGGAAACGTAAAAAGTTAGAGAAATTGTGGGAGTTTCATGAAATGGTGTATGGATGTAAAAAAGGCGAAGGATGGGACAAGGAAATGTCGAGATGGTATTTATATATTTATTACACTTCTATCGTATACAGTACAACCTACAGTACAACCAACAACGTATACAGTACCTGTTGTGAAAAAAAACAAAGAATCCATTTTTGAAACAATCGGGAATCGGGTGGTGGAAGCTCCGCTCAACGCCGGAAGTCTGGTCTCCTATTAATCTCTATTAATCGATTTAATGTTATTTTAACCTAAATTTTAGTAAATTATATTCATTTTGATGATAATGGCAATTAAACAGAAACACAGGCCCCTAAACATTGGCCTGCGTTTTCTCAGCAAGCCTTACTGAAGTTATTTACTACCCTTACTATTTGATCATAATAATCTTGAAACTCCCAACACCAAAGACAAAATTTCCAATTCAAATATTCTGGTTAGTTATAAATGTATTATTGATCATTCATATTTTACCAACAAGGCTACAAAAGTTGACTCAAGTGAACTCTGTGTTTGAATTAATTAAATGCAGCTTATAGGTTTCAAAAGTAAAATTAGGAAGAAGATTTGAAACATTTATTTATTTAACACTTCATTGTTTAAAAATCTGGCGGGCTTTTCGCCACACGGTATCTATTCCAACAAACCAGAGAAAAGTAAACAAGGAAGTTACATGGTCGCGAAATTCACGAGCAATATGAATAATAAAAATAAAAATGAGTCATCAAACAGAGGGAAAATGTAGGGATGCTGGAGAGGATAGACCTGGAATGAAACACGTGATATTACTGACTTGAAATTAAGAATTTTCTCAGGTGCTTTTTTTAAATATACCAGTGAAGGAGCGAATTGGTAACTGGTTCTACAGTCTCACTGCATTATCAATATACCAGGGAAGGAGCGAATTGGTAACTGGTTCTACAGTCTCACTGCATTGTCAATAAAGGACGACAAAGAAAAGAAGAGCGATGATCTGGAAAAGCCAATTTAAAATCCCTGCTCTAGGGTAGCGGTAGTCCATAATTGGAAAGAAGCTGACTTTTTTCGGCAAGATAAGAGGGGATAGTGGGATAGTTAAGGATATTATACAATATTGATAATACATGGTTAATTATGTGAAATACCAGTAAAAAGTAAACTACTTTCCACGAGATTATTGCTACTGGAAATTTTGGCTTTTTATATTTGATTAGATATCACGATTATTTTTATTGAATAATTACGCAAGATTAAACGTCTTATTGAGTATGTTTAGAAAACCCGAAAAGTTTTGGAAAGCCGTGTGACAGATATTTTATTTTTTCATGAACATCAATTTTTCAGGTTACTAAGCTTTAGGTTGAAATGGATAAACATACATACGAGTATCTTTATTTTACTAAAACAACAAAGAGTATTCTAGAAAATTACATGGTGTATATACTGAGTTTCAGTCAAGGTACTAAGGTAAAAACTACCCTTACCTTCATTATACGGACCCAGGACTAGAGCGTTATCACGTATTATAATTATACATAGACTCGTGTATTATCATTACATAGTACCTACACAATAACACTCTAGACTTGTAATTATAATTAATTTATTGAATTGGTATTAATCGTTTAGAATTTGTTTTGATTACATTATTTTGAGTCATATTGTGAAAAAATCTACACTACAAACTGAAAATGAAACAGACTTTTTGATTTCATGAAAATAAAATGTTTTAATAACATATAACATAGCGCAATACTAGACGATTTCCGTGACGTACTCGTAAGATGCCAGACATCTGTCTCCTAAACGTCGCGGGTTCGATTCCCGTTGGAACCCGATTTTTTAATAAGGTTTCTAGCATGGTTGTCACTTAAGTCCCCTGTAAAATATCTCCGAATGGTTAGAAAAAATTGCGACATGGCAATAAATCCGTTAGGTTATACTATATGCAACGAAAATGTAATACAAATAGGCCTATCAAAAGTTATCGTTAAGATATTTTTCACAATTGGGATGGAAATCATTTTGTTGGTGTGCTTATTAATCGCTTTTTAGTTTACAGTGACTACGTGTACGAGTACTTCAGAAATACTGAAAACATTTTTTCATCACAATAAGTCAGCAAGTCAGCTATGAATTGGTTCGATATGCCTTAATAACTCTCTTTTCATCACAATAAGTCAGCAAATCAGCAAATCGGCAAATCAACTATGAATTGGTTCGATATGCCTTAATAACTCTCTTTTCATCACAATAAGTCAGCAAATCAGCAAATCGGCAAATCAACTATGTTTTGGTTCGATATGCCTTAATAACTCTCTTTTACACACTTCGTTCATTTTTTCACATACTTCGTTCAATCAATGTAATGCTAGCAAGTGGTTTATGAAAAGATTAACATATGTGATATGGGACAGGTAGAACAAATAAGTCACCATATATTTTTATCCAAATGCAGTTATTTCACTCTCATCTACACTTATACACGTCGTAACTGAAAGCGTTCTATTATTTCTCCTTGTTCATTTCTAAATATTTTTTTTCTTCTTCTGACGGTACTATATATTCGGGAATTACATCTGGAATGTGGACTGCCAGATATATGTTCATCTCTTTGGGGTATATCTCTTCAAATTTAAATTATTCAAACTTTTTCATGGATGAATATATAATTATTTAGTGTAATTTGTTTTATCAAACACTGTTTATTCCACTTTTTGTATCGATATAACCCTACCGGTTTCAAGGCTTTCACCTCATCATCAGGGAACACAAAATAGACTTAATTTTGTTCGAAAGGTACCGACATACATACTTCTAACGGTAAACATTCGGGTTGAGGATTGTGGGTGGAGGGAGGGAGGTGACAACCTCAGCGAGTAGCGGCGAGATTCTAGGAATATGTGTGTTTGTCAGGTGTTCACCCCGATGAACTGACTTAGACATTTCTAGGACCTCTCATCTGTCCAATTTATTTCCGTTACTACTGATATGTAAGATAGAAAATGTATGGTTTTCACGGTGACAATGATAACTCGCCGCTGCTAGCTGAGATTGTTTCCTCCCTCCCCCCCCTCCCCCCACACTCCCCAACCCGAATGTTTACCGTTAGAAGTGTGTATGTCGGTACCAGTTCGAACATAATTCAGTCTTGTTTGTGCTCCCTGATGATGAGATGAAAGCCTTGAAGCCGGTAGGGTTATACCGTTACAAACAGTGGAATAAACAGTATTTGATAAAATAAATTACAGTGTCTATACCATGAACCTCCTCAATGTTAATGCCTTAACTAAAAATAATATATAAATAATATATAATTATTTATAATTATACCATCATCTCTATAATAAGTACAAACAAGTCTGTACTTATCGAATACCTAACTGAACATAAATAAAAAAATCTTACTTTTCAATAATCTCGATAAATTGTACAATACAATGTGTTCAATTACGACTAAAGTTTGTCAGCAGATATCTAGTATTTCTAAATTGTTTGACGTGGAGTTAACTTACTTGACATTTTTCTGCTTGGTAGCGTCTTATTCCAATATTTTTTTATTCTTTATTCATCAAAATGACCTCGGTAAATCTGAATTATTTTATTAAACAATAAATTACTTTGTTATTCCTCCAATTACTTTAATCCCCACTACGCGGGTTTTCGCCTCGTATCCCGATATACCTCAGGATACGAGGTAGAAACACGTGTAACAGGGATTTATGTAGGTAATTAGTGGAATAACAAAGAAGTTTATTGATAAATATTCTTCAAAATTGTAGGGGAAACCTTTGATAAATTACAGATTTATTTTATCTAACAGACAAATTTTTAATCTTATACAAAAAAACAAATTCATTGATTTCCTGTGTTTATGAGAATGTGTTGATTTCGTTTGTTTTTTTAGTTTTCTGTTTATTTCTAATTTTCTTCTTTAAGGTTTCCTATTTTATTAAATTAGTAGTATTCCTTCAATTCATTTGATTTTTTTAACTAAATAAGTTATATAAAAAAGATGTATGAATGTGGAAGAGGCCAAATATGTGTGTTGGTGTCTAGCACTATGTCCTCTCGGCCTACCCCGACAGGTAGATGGCGTAATGGTATATACATGTATGTATGTAATATAATAATATTATACAATACATCACGAGCAATCAATTAAAAATGAAATAATTTTTTTTTTAAATGGAGCCATTGTCTAAATAATTTAAATTTGATGATTTTCGTATTTTACCGGCCCTGGTATATGTGACATATTTCTTATAAATTTCAAAAACTAATTCTTCAAGTGAAGTAGGATAGTTATCAAGTTAATTTTTTTCTTCTAATGGCAACACTTCAAAAATTCTGAAAAATTTCCATAACTGCATCCCTCCATTTCAGAATATAAATCTTATATAAATTTAGACCTTTCAGGGATGAGTGAGATGAAAAAGGAACGCGCCCTTTTATCTCGCTCTACCCTACAAGTGGCTTATCTATGGTGGCTTATGCGAAAGAGAGAGATAAATATACCCATCAGAAAGCAATGCAGATAAAAGAGGCGGAGACTAGACTCGAATGGCACCAATCTGATACATGAAGTTCTATTATGATTTGATAGGGATATTTTCTGATTTAATCATATTTAATTTTATGATTATATTTAAATATAGATATAAAAAATAACACATATATTTAAATGCAATCACTAATTACTATTCATTTGTTTTTTTAATTATTTACCTTCATTGTTTTGGATGATAATTTAATAAATATTTTTTTATTTAAGTAACTGAATCATAGAAGGAAAGAATCTTTATCATTTTTGTCTTATGTAAGTGTCGAATTTTATCAAAAAATTTAAAATTCTGCTAGTACGTATTTACGTTGAAAAATTTACCATTCAAATGTATTTTTTTTTTCTGAATGAAAAAGGAGCTGTAGATATTTATTTTAAAGTAATGCTATAGGTTAAAAAAAGGAAATTTTAAATTATAGCTATATTTTCGTCACTAATATAACGATTACGTCAGATAAATAATATTTTTTTGCGACGAAATTGTTATAAATATTTTTTTTAGCAATATCGATGCATAAGTGCATCAAATGCTACCCAGCACGACCACTGACAAATGCGGCGAGGGCGGAGCGACTCAAGACCCCGCCTTTTTCCAGTACGTTATCAAGAAAAAACTTCCACTTGAGTTGATAAGGTCGAGAATCCAATCGGAATCGTCAACAAAATCCACTCTATTGACGAATAGGGGAACTGTATGGTGGATCTGTATAGAGAGATATCGCGAGTGTCGACATTTGCCCGCGTGCTACGAACCAGTACTCAAGTCCTATCGCTGGCTAAAGGACTTGATCATTTACGAATCGGGAAACGTAATATTATTTTTAAAAAAACATAGTGGTTTATTTTGAATTTGGAACGTTTTGCTTTTGTTTACAATTTTTAAGTGAATGGAAAAGAAATAATGTTGAACGCAAATCGCGAAAAACAAGTAAATACATTTTTGACAACTGTCAAAACATAAACTTTGTTTTGAAAGTTTATCATACAAAATATTTTTTCTGTCATCAATATTAAATAATCGTTTTAACCAGAGTGACACTTGTTTCGAAAAATATAAAATAGCCTGGAATATTATTTATCACCTAACAATTTGTCCCACAAATGTCCTGTGAAATTCTTTTAAAAATACAAACAATAAAATCTTAATCGGAATTCGTGTCATTTTACGTTTTGGACTTGTTAGAAATCCATGGCTAATGTAATCTTGTGACTCTGTTGTGACTATGAAACGGTTTTAAGCGTGAAGAACAAGCAGACTTGATGATGAGCATGGAAGTTAGTTCCATGCCGCCCATGCCACTGGATTTCTCCCTGGGCATCAAGGGCGGCAGAGAGCCCCCGCGGGCACCGGCACCGGCCCTGCTTTCCAGAGCTGGTTCACCGCGTCCTCCCGGATCAAGTGCATTTAGAGTTGTTACGCCTAAAGGAAATGGTAAGGATTTTTTTAAATTAATAGTACAAATAAAATCTACGTACATTGGTAAGTATGTTTATATTTTTTTTAATAAATCAAATTCATTAACAATTTAACTGTCCGCTGAAAACTATAAAATTTTCGCTGAAAAAAAATGGAAGTATTTTCATTTAACATATTTCTTTACTGTTTCAATTTTTTGTTTTTTATAGAAGGCCTGTGAATTTCATACTCGATTTTCAATTGTGTTATTTTTATATTTGATATAAGAAAAGTATACCTATGTTATACCTACTAAGGTGTGAGTTCAACAAATTCCAACTGTATGTTTACGAGGATTTGTTTGCGCTGAAATCGAGCCGACGGCAAAAGCCGTAAACAACTTATGTCCTGAAAAAATATTAAAGGAACGAGACTATATATAATATTTATGTTAATTATATATGTGTATTTTTTACCGTAATGTAATTTTTTTTTCACTTAAAAAGTTGTGAACACTTTCTTATTTGAATTACGTGCAATTTGATGATTTACTATATAAGAAACATGGCAGATAAACCTGTAAATTATTGAATTTAATTTTGTTTACAAACAAAAAAAAATATATTATATCAATTGAAAACGAATATTTACTAATGTTGAGTTTAAAATTAAGGTTAGTGTTAAGGTTTTTGAATCATGGGTTATGTTTTAACTTCTTGATAAATTACCACCTCGAAGTGATTAAATTTCTCATGCATATAAAATATGAACAATCAATTAAATAAACTGACTTTTCATTTGAAAATCTCATAAAACTACCCTCATAAAAGTATCCCTGACAATTATTCTAGAATAATAGTGAATTTAGAATAAAAACAATCTTAATTATTTCATTATTTTGCAAATTAGATAAACTGTAAGTGCTGTGATGGTTAGGAAAAAATGTATTAAAGGTAATTTTATTTATTTATTTTACACATGACAAGAAATATACGTCATTTGTGAAAAAAACAACAGGTTATTTAATTTAGACACACAATTTTAATGGATCTGGGTTTGTTACTTTTCATTTGTCGTGTCCCCAGTAAAGTAGGCTTTTGCCTGTATCTCACTGAGGACATATAGCATGAAAAAATTAGTCGATTGGTACTTCTTTCCGATTTTTTATTATACAAAACCCCATTGCACATTCTCATCAACCTGACAAACAATGACACTCAATCACACATGTATACATCACGCGAAATCAAACTCCTCACACTTTAACATGTATGTATGTTATAACATGGTATGTCATTGTTTATTTCAAATTAACGATTTATTTTTTTATTTATGTATCGCTCGCAATATAAACATACTTGTAGGTATGATTGAAGATTTTCACGGCTGTTTTCACAAGCTCAAAATGTTTTCTGAAGTTATTGTCATTTTGAGTTTGCTTTAAACGACGGTCGATGTTTCAAATGCATTGCAGCTTTTATCTTCAAGATGATGCCAAAAAAATATTTTGTAATATTTTGGACATTGCTCGGAGGATGAAGGATGCAAGGCCACCTAACCGTCCATCATTTAGCCAACTCAACACGGCAATACTCCCGAAAAACAATTTTAGCTATATACTTGAAGGGATTTTTATTTTTTATCCAACACAAATACTGTGACTGATGTCTCAGATTATAATCGAAAAAGTATTTTAAGGTGTTGAATTAATATTCACAAACCTGGAGATGAATCAAAATGTATTGCCGTCAGTTAACAAACTAAAGAATTTCCCAGTCAGTTTTATTTTTGGGACCTTTTCAAATATGCTTCTTAACGGTTTGAAGATATTTCCGACGACCTCCGTGACCCAGTTGGTAAAACGCCTGTCTCCTAGCCCGGGGACTGCGGGTTCGATTCTCGTTCTCGTTGAAAATGTTTTATTACATCTTTCTGGTTGGTTGAAATAAATTTAAAAAAAGAATAAGCCCGCTGGATTGTACTGTATACAATGAAAATGTAATATATTACAACAATGCCTCGTAATTCAGAAAACAAGATTCTGTGAAGATAGGCAAACAGGATAGAGCACCAAATCTTTCTCCTGCAACATACTCACTTCATTTCATCCACACTCGTTCGTTTTTTTACAATGAAATATTATTAAGAAATATTGATCAATGATTGGGGTTTGCTCGAATTATTTTAATACATACTATTGTTTGCCTTTGGACTATATAAAATCAGTGATTCCCAAACCGGGTTCCACCAACCCTTATCTTGGGATGCTCTGTATCAGATAGAGAATTGAAGGATGGTAGTTGTCATATACAGTGATTATCTTTATAATCCTTTATTGCCAGACCACCACTTCTAGAAAACATTAAAAAAATATACTTAATTTAAAGTCATTCATCCAATTTAGTAATTTATATGTCAATTGTTTTTCATAGTTTGTATTAAAGTATGTTGAAAGGTGTATCGATTTTATACTTACAGCCCTCTTAAGTAATGCTACAAGTTATTGCATTGGACTTCCTTGCGGAAGATCGCCGGTTCGAACCCCGCACTGTGCGCTGTTCTTTTCTCGAATGACATAATATTTTACCGTCAAGTATTCGGGTGTTCAAAGATCATTTTGGCCATGTATATTAATTTAAAAAAAATAAAAGACACGTTTCGTAAAAATATAATAGAAATTTAACATATAAAGCTCTATATTATTACGCCGGTTACGCCAAAATCACTTAAAGATTTTTTGTTAGGCAGCTAACATACTAAGCACCAGTACAAACAGCTTCTAAGCACCAGTACAAAGAATAAAATCTGATGAAAAAAGACCACTAAGTTAATATTTATTTCCATTTATTATTTTCTGGCGCTATTTACTGATCAAAATATTATCTAAGGGCGCCTACGTTTCAATGTAACATTTCTCAAATGGTGAGAACTAAAGAATATTAACTGATGATCTCCGTAGCTTAGTTAGTAACACCTCTGTCTACCAACACAGGGGATGCGGGTTTGATTCCCGATGAAAGCCAAATTTTTAAAAAGTATTCCAGTCTGGTTTTCACTTTAGGTGTCTTTAACATTTTTGCAGTTGGTTGAAAGAGATCGTGGTTGGTTGAAAGAGATACATGTATAAAAGCAAATAGTACACCAGGTTTTTCTGAATACAACGAACCGAGTATAATAATACAATCGTATTGAATCACCCTATGTCATCAGCAATGTAGAGTAAATCTATTCCATACTGTAGGGTCTGCCACTCCAGTAGAAAAGATCGAAGCCGCCTGGTGTATTATTCTTATTAATTTAATTAAACAGTTAACACGTTGAGACTTAGACAACCTCAGTGTAGCGCGTCTCCTAAAGGACGCATTCATAACGCATAATTTCTCCATGTATCTATCTACTGCGATTCATGTCCGAAACCAGCCGGGAACCATAGAGAATCAAACCCAGGACACTAGGGTTCTAAAAATATGTACTAACAACTAGACCACGTTACCAACCATTTTTGATTTAAAGTAAACAAATATTATATAAAATACAAAAATTATCTTTGACAGAAGCGTTGTATAAGCTCAAGGAAAACCTTTTTCTTATATTAGATATCTGATAATTTTTTTATCTCTTCTCAGTACTATTATTCTTTGACTACCTACCAGCAGTCTATTTATCAAATGAAATGTCTGAATGCCCTCAGCGACCTAGTTGAGGGTTCAATTTCCGTTGGAACCCAGATTTAAAGAAAAATCCAGCCTGAATTTCATTTAGGTATGTTTTAGATTTTTCTAGTTGTTCTGAAGAAATTGCCACTTTGCAATAACCCCGCCAGGCTGTATTGTATAAAATCAATTGCAATAGAATACTTTACTTCCAATCATTCCTGAAATGCCATCAGTTTTTCTATCTAATGGTTAGAAAGTAGTGAAAGTCGTACATATAACGACATTTGCCGATTCAATTTAAAGATATGTTCAAACTCATATTGTAAAAACATTTTTTTCTGATTTCAGTATTCCGAATCACACATCTGAGGATGTTCACTGAGATTATATTAAAAAAAAAATACTCGTTGTTCGTTAAAAAGTTTTGGCTTTTCTATTTTATAAGAAGAATTATTAATAATTATGTTAATTTATTTTTTATTGATTTCATTGAATAATTTGACGGTTTTCTCTTTTATCATTTAGACAAAATGAATGCAATGAAAGAAACTATACGCAAAATAAGGGTAGAAGCTGGACCTTCGCGTTCTGTTGTGCAGTTTATGTCACGAACATGCAGACTCTGAAAGGAGCGAGGGCGAGCAAGTGCCATTCCTAGTGAATACCTATTCAAATTTATTTTTTTCAATCTAAGGAAAATAATGTGGTTTTTCTGATAAAAAAGAGAGAAAGAAATTCTTCTCGTCATTAACATTGTTGTAGGTAGCTAACGTAGACCAAATCAATATTAACAATAGTTTATAATAAAAAAAAAGTTTATCGAAGCATTTAAAATGCGATACAGCCGTTTTTCAGTCTTATTTTTCAATAACATTATCAGCCAGTGCGCCATCTTTGACTTCGGGAAAACAACAATATCAATTTGTTAAAAATCCTTTAAAACAAAAAAAAATTTAATAAAAATCAGAGAAATATTATTTTAATACTCGCCGAATAAACAAAATACTGAAAATTAGATACAAGTATTTGGAACGACATCGAAACAGGCGTTTAAATACATTTTTCGCTAGTAAAACATATCGAAACCTCTAGTTGGATAGCCCTGATAATTAATTGTTTGCAATGTTTGAAAACATGAACGAGTTTGTATGATGTTGTTTTGCATTTAACAGTACTTCAATATGTTTCTAATAAAAGTCAACCAAAATCTGACAGTCAATAAATTATTTGCTTGGAGGAATATTGCATTAAAGTGTGAGAATTTATTTTTGTATTTTGTGAACTTATCTAGGAGTATGGTATTTCGTTTCAGTACAAAAATTGGTAAAATTGAGATAGGTAGTAGTATTATTTTGTTCGAACTCGCTTATGTAATAAAAAAATAAGAAAAAGTGTCATAAACACAAATGTTCATAAGAAGTTAAGCAATTGCACTTTGCAACATTTATTGAATCACGAATAATATATAAAATATCAAAATTCACATTTTTTTAAACGCAATATTTAACGTAGAAGATGTAAAGCAAAGACCCTAGATATTGATTTCCATTTGGTTTACGAATTATCCATTTCATAATCAATTTATTAAAAAAAAAGTGTATTTATTCTGTTATATATTGCATTTTTATATTTTGCTTGTCATTATGACACGTTAGATACAACTTTTAAATCTCACTAAGCCTGGCATTTTTTTTCGAATTTCAAATTTTGGAATTTAACCAACTTTATCTTACATGAATAAAATAATCAAGATGTTTTTACTTATTTAAAAATAAGCAATTTTTGAAGCGAGTAATAAAATAATATAACATATTAAATAGATTTGGTGTGTTTTGGACAAGTGATCAACCATTTTTTTTTTTTTTTTAGGCAAAACTGCAAACGAAAAAAGTTTCTTATCTGGCTACATTCACAGTAACCTTAATACTAAGGCTGTTTACCTAATTGACCACAGTCATACTCTACCATAGGATTGCTTGCATTTGACATTGTATACAGTCAGTTAAATTGCATGCTGATGACCGTTGGTGGATATAAGGGAAGTTGGAGCTAATATTCTATGATGCGTGACTTATTCTGTTGGAAGTAAGAGAGATTAGTGATGTTTGTTTATTTTTTTAATACTAGATTACTTTGTGTAGAGGAAGACAACGGACAAATTACGTTCGGAATAAACAATACCCCTACGATATGTTTTGGCAATAAAGAGTAAATGTATTGAGTCACAATTTATAGACATAAAAATTTTAAATTATCCTTAAACCAAAACCAATGCCTTTTACACAAATTTTCTAGGTAGATTAATTAATTCATTACGTGCCAAAAATATGCCGTGCTTGTAAGTAGGTAAATATGCTTTATGGAGTCGAAGCCTAAAGGAGATCACTAAAATAATCGAATATTTTAAATTAGCAGAAATCACATACCCACGTAGATAAAATAATTTGTATACATGTCAATTCTTAGAAATTACAAGACGTAGATAACTAACTATATTGTATTATAATTCAATTGAATACAGTATAATTATGCCGGTTTATCGTTATTTAACCGTCTCTTCCAACCAATCAGAAAGTATTAAAGAAGTTTTAAGTGAAAACCAGACTGTATTTATTTGTTTATTTGCACACCGACAGGAATCAAATCCGCAACCCCTGGCTTGAAAGATTGGAGTCTTACCAACAAGGCAAATAATACTTAGCAAGTAATAATACACTACAAGGCTAATTGTATAGATCTGTTTATAATGTAGACATGAAATATAGATGCATACTGAAAGAGATAGATCCAGAATAGGGAAGACATCAGAGGTAGAGAAGTTGAAGAGTATTACCTCAGAAATCAAGAAACAATTTAAATCACTAGGGATAGTTACAAACCTTCAAATTATGCAAACAAAATTACATTCAAAATAGTTCCAGGGAATCAAATGATTCAATTATAACGACCACATATACAACGGTTTGCAATAAGAGTTATAAATAATAAAATATCATTTAAATTCGAATTTGAATTCATAACTTTATATTAATTTAAAACTTTTTCTCAAGTATATACCATCTGAAATGTATTGTGGAATAAATCTTAAAGATATAAAAAAAAAACATTTTTCGTGATGAGAAACACTCAAAATCCTCGACGGTTTTGTTTAATTGCATATTTTATAATGTAATATTTTAATAATTTGAACATGTGGCGTAATTGAATAGAGCTCAATTCAAACAGGAAGCAATAACTTCGTCATCCCACATGGTGAGTGACACAAAAATAAATACGAAGCGTAGAAAACAAAAAGCTAAATATTCGCGACACATGTTACATTTATTTCATTCATTCCTGTTTCATTCACTGAGACTGTAATGCTGATGCAAAAAAATGGCAATATAACTCCTCGATGTGCGCAAGTGTTACAAGCAAATGTCTCCAGATTTTTTTCTTACATAAAAACGATCTTGAGATTGCAGTGTTTTTAACGATGACATTCTGATATACTCGCACAAGTAATATCTACTTAAAAAATACACATCTGGTTTAATCAACATGTGTCTTCTTTACAGCGACTTTTGCAGAAGTGATAAACTAAAATACGCAAATGAGTCGTCAAACATCGTGTTAAACTATTTTGTAATTTGTGAAAACCCCAAAGGTATATTTGAAACTCATTATGATATTTGGCGTTGAAATCTTTTCAATATTGTTAAATATATTCAATTATTATATGAAAGAACCTCCTTAACTATAGATTATCACAATATTTAAGCTATCCTGCCTTATAAACTGGTTAATGCTTTTTAGAACATTTTATGTTAGATAGTAAAATAAATTCATTTGTTTTCTGTTAGGTATACACTAGTTAAAGACGCAGTCCTATGTTTTTGACGTATCTACTTAACGTATAAAGACATCTTTTCAATTTAACTAATAACTTAAAATTATGAAAATTACAATACTAGTTAGTAATCTAATCCAAATTCTATATGTTTCAAAATATAATACATCTACAGAAAATTTTTATTAGAAAAAGAATTAAAATATGTAATTTTATCAACACCAACTTGATTAGCAAGATATTTAAAAAATATATACTTTTGATGTTCATTTAAAAGATTCGATAGTTAAATAATTTATCAAGTTTTGGATATTAAAAATTTATTAAATGCGAAGCAAATGAAACTTGTTTTTTATGAGCGAGGCAACCCATTGTTCACTGAATAAAATGTCATTAATTTTTTTTCATAGTATGGGATCCATTTTTGGTCTAATACTCGTATAAAATAATTCATGAATTTACTACCTGGGACTAAAACCACTAATCCAGCGTTCGAATTATTTTAGTTGATTTTTTTAACGTGTATAACAAACATTAAAAACATATTCGTAAAGATAACTTAAGACGACAATGAGTGAATTTTTACCCCCTTTCTCACACTGTAATGTAGGGGATGGAAGTAGATATAATCAGGGAAAACTTTCGGCAGTCTTCTCCCTAGAGCATCCTCACATCCAGTCCACTAACGAACTGATTTAGCCTCGACTTGGCTCGCTTCAGGCGATGACTTGCCAAGGAATCTTTGAACAAGTGAATATAAATGATTTTGTTGTTAAACCTAGTTATTTTCACCTTTTCTAAGACTTTTTTACCCTTATATTAATTTGATTAAAACTCATCAGATTCATCTATCATACGTTACCTATCGGCTTAGTTTGAAACCATAAATCAATATTGAGATTTAAATTTTATTGAAAGTAAACTATAAAATTATTTATTATTAGCTAGAAATTTGCAATATAACTTTTTAACATAACAGAACACCGTTGTTCACAATACCTATAACCTGGTAGGCTTAATATAAATACATATTTTCCTATCAACAATACATTATAATATAGATTGGTAGGAGGTAAATGTTTCCATACACCAATGATTTCTATTATTTAGTGAAATAAAAAAAATGATTTTTAGTTATACAATTTATTTTACTCTCACAAAATGGATCATGGTTTCGGCTTACTAGGCTTACATTGTTTATACAGTGACCTAGAAAGCCGAAATGATCATTCATTTTGTGAGAATAAAAATGAATTATTCATCTAAAAATTTACTTTTTTATTTCTTATAATTGCAATGGAGTTCTATGAATTTAACCCTATTTCTATGAATAAGCTTAAAGGATCGAAGCCCAAGATTCTTATTTAACTTAAAATATAGAATACATTATATTTGACTTGCCACTTCATTGAGATGATTTATTTGATCAGGTATGATTAAATGTGTCCTCTCTTAATGCTTAAGAGATTTTGACCATCTTATTTTTTTGCTAAACTTTAAAATAAATCCGAAATAAAACAAAGCGACCATGATAAGGTTATACAACATCCTGTTAAAATAACCTTAATATCTAGGACTACTAAATCTCAAGTTAAATAATTCTTTAGAATTTCATGAAAAAATTTGTTTTTAAAATAATCTCGTTTCAATTATTTTACTTTCATATATAGGATTTAGTAAATCGGCAGTGAGTCCAATTATACAGTAGTTTTCCGGCCGAACCTAACCCCTTTGAAGTTGCGTGGAAGTTCCGCCATTATAGATATTCAGGGCGCACGCCGTCAAGATTCACGGATTTGTATCGGTTCAATGCGGACTGAATTGCGCCAAATCAGTCTCACGGTTAGTTAAACTTCGGTTATTTTTTAACATATTGATGTAAGCGGGCGCTGTGAGTTGCTTTGTCTAGGCCAGGATAGTACAACTAGATGTAACGAGGAATTAAACCACACGTCATATACCCAGCTATAGTTGATTTGAATAATTAATGTAGCCACTTTCCAGTTCAATCGGTTTAAATATCAAATAAATTGTTCGAAAATCTAAATTTAACGAGATGAAAAAATAAATGCCTACACATTCGCTTATATGGTGTAAAAAAGTAATTCTAACCCAGTAACATTTTATTTTCAAGCTTATTGTAAAAAAAATCCACTTATATAAATACATACCATCTCGCTATTACCCTGCTGCATACTGTGCTAAATATAGATGACAGAATACCAGAATTTCCTATCTCGCCACGCATATTTGCCTCTTCTCCATCCATATACCATACACCTCCGCATATAGCTTCTGCAATTTTTCTTGTTGCATACATTAACTTCTTTCAAACTATCAAAGACTTGATCCAACTATTCCTTGCTTGGTACTCCTTTACCACGCATTTAACTCACATTTGTACTGTATAGTTGATTGTTAGTGTTTCCTCATTTATTCGTTCCACTTATCCAAACCATAGCAGAGATCTCTTTATCACGCATTCTACCCATAGCATTTCAATTTTACTCTTTACATCAGTTTAACGCTTCGAGAACGTTTATTACGTTTTTTTACATATTAATAACATTTATTGTAGCAAGGTTACAAAGTACTGTCTTCAGGTTGAAAATCTGAGAAAAAGAACACACTGTGATTAGAACCTTTTTTATTTTTTAACTTTCCTATAATTTACGAAAATGGACGACCGTTGTGACCTATTTCAGATTCAACTCCTGTTGGTACACAGCTTTCTTTTAAAAAAGGGTTAACCCTACACTCCACCTTAAGCCGAATGTGTAACTATCACATATCACTTGGTAGTTCATCTTCCATTTGGTATTTTTCCGCAGATCTTCTAACCAAATATGGTATTCTTACCAAATATGTTTTTTTTCTGAACATATGCAGATACGGGGAAATTCTTAATCTAAATGCCTCAGTCACCCTCTTCCTATCCTGACTGATAGTCAACTGTTTCTTTTAATAATATTTTTAATGTGTCTAGTATAATGAGAACAAATCCTAAATCTGGTCTTTATGCAGCGCTTTATAAATTGCCCTTTATCATTATATCTGGAGGTCAGTTGTAAACTGTTCTGTTAACTGGAAATCGTGATCCTCAGTAATGTGGCAACTGCTCGAGAGAAGGAAAAATATTATGGCCTATTGTTTCCCTTTATTAATGTTTAAGCTAACACTATGATATTTTTATTCGGTATTCATCGTAATACTTCACTCATACTCTTTCTGACAAATTTAATCCCAGACTCAGAAGAATTCCCATCAAGTTTGCGAAGGAAACATAAAATTAAAATAGTAACAGTTCATTCATTCATTCGTATAATAACTCTTCAACATAAAGGAATTGGGGAATCGGACATATTGAATAGTGAAATCGGGAAAGAACCTTGACTTTAGCGCCATTATTAAGAAAGAAACTCATAGTTCGTCATCGCATGTGTTTAGAATATTTCACCTCATGTAAAGAGACAACATAACTCGCACATGCCAAACGCTTGTGAGTATTGTTACCAAATATATTATTTTACGAACTAATACTCCATTTTTACCAAAACCCTAGGCTGGAAGTCAAGCTTCTTACCAAATAGGCCACGAAAGTCGTCAATCTCATAAATTAATTTACTTAAAAATGTTTACAAATAAAATAACGACTATAAACACTTTTGAAAAATATATCTCTTTTATCATCGATATTGAACAACATTTTATTATAACACTTTTGTTGTAAACAGTATAACCCAGTGGAATTATTGCCATACGGCAGTCTTTTCCAACAAACCAAAAAGGTTTTACAGAGACTTTAAGTGAAAACCAGAGAGTAATCCTTTAAAAAACCTAGATTCCAACGGAAATTGACCCCGCAACATCCGGAATATAAGACAGACGTCTTATCAACTGGGGCACATAGGTCGTCACAGATAATAACCTCTATAATTGAATCTTAACATAAAACTTCTTAATGATTTAATTTGATAATTGTAACTTTGCATTCTAAATAATTAAAATGAACGTGAGCAATCTGAGGGGATTTGGGTACGTAGTACGAATAAATGAGGAAAGACTAACAAATCAGCGCAAATGTAAGTAGAAGACGTGATAGAGGAAGACCAAAGAATATGATCACATAAAGTGAATAATATGTTGAAAGAAATATAAAAAGTCCGAGAAATCGTAAGAGTTGCATGAAAAGGTGTATAGATGTAGAAAAGGTAAAAAATGTATGCCATGATCGAAAGTCTAGTGCTCTGTTCTATTTGCCTACCCCGATAGGAAAACGGTGCTGTGGTATTCATACGAGTACATGTATTTATGTATTATACATACTAAAAAAACAAAATTCGTTTTAAGTCACTCAATCGAAATATTCAGGTTTAAAAAAACGTATATTAATTTTATTTTAAACAATAATAAAATACAGGTCACACGACTCGAAATTTTGTGCTAAAAAAATCTCTCGTTATTTAAATTAGAAATATTAGATCAAAGTAATTACATAGCAGCACCGTAATCTCTGAAAGAGGTTTACGCGGCTCCAAAAACGAAAATGATTTCTTTCATCAGCGAAATTGCCTTATTTAATATTAAATATGGGAATTAAAACCGGTTATGTAAATCTTTTTGTGTCGCACGAGGGTAGATGTTCCGGGGGCGATTAAGGGCGGAGGCGGGAGCGGACCTGACAAGGATTACGCGGCACGCGACAACTAATTCGAGGGGGTCAAATCCAGTACATTTTTACTCATCTCTTGTCGTCTAGAAGTACTTGAATGATTGCATGAGTAAAAGGCTAAATGAAACATTGGAGTATTGCTATGTTTTGACAACTTTTTGGCTTAATCCTAAAATTTTCAAGTATTTTTTTGTTATATGTTCATTAATTCATACTCAATCGATAGCTAATAGTTTAGTATATTCTAATATTTGCACGGCTTTTTTCCATTATTTTGAAATGTTTTTCAGAATTGTGGTCATATCAAATTTCCTTCAATGATGCCAGACGTTTGGAAAGCGTTACAATCTTCATCCTTAATCAATATTTGGTAATATTATTTCATGTCCTGAGGATGAAGGCTGCAATATCTCCAAATGCTGATTCAAAGGTAGCAACGTTATTTCTGAAAAGAAAAAAAAATATTCGAACAAACTTTAAATATTGAAAATTAAATAAAAAAGAACAGAACAAGAAAATATTTGCAAATGTTACCAAAGATTGAAAGTGAAAGAAGAGAAGGAAAGTGGGCAGGGACAAGAAAATATGAGTTATAAAGAAACACATTTTGTCATTGAAGAGAGATGACATATTTTTAAATGTAGTATAATATAAAGCCCATATTTTATATAACGCAATTTTATGAAAAAAAATTTTTTTTATAGTTTTTAACCTTTATATTGGTTTACAGTGGAACATATGCGCTTGCACGACTTTTCCAAAATGGTTTATCCGTTGCACCCAAGATGCCTTAAGTCTCTTTCTAAGTCTTCCAGTTCCTCAGCACTATTGGATAAGTTTATAGGTCCAGCGATTATATTATTGTACGTTCTAGCTTCATGTCATTTCCATCCCTTCTTAAACAAATTAATGGCCATAAATATTCGTTTAGGTGTTTTTATTAAATTCCTGTGAATATTTGTTCTATAACCAAGTTGTTTCATGAACAAATTTCAGTTTTTATTCCTTTCACCACTTTTTAATTTTAGGTTTATTATGTAGTAACCAGTGAATACGGCCCTGTTTAAAAACCAATATAAAAGTCAGTTATGGTCTTCAATGAGCGGGTTACGAAATCGGACCCCCCGAATTAAGGCGGCAAACCTCGTCTCCAGTCCAATTAATATTTATTTGTTAATCGCACTCAAAAAGCCTGTCGGCACATTGCGCATTTACTTTCTACGATTGCCGTAAATTATCCATTCCGGTGACATCTTGTTTCGTATAATCTCAGATTAAGGGACTGAGACAGTTGGAAATTAAAAAGGAACTGGATTAATGGATGATAGATACACCTACCCATTTAGGATTAATGAAACTACGAGTACCATAACTTATGTTATCTCGTTCACTTTCAACTTTATTTAACTTAAACTTTATTCTGATGAACAGTGTTCCAATAACATATTTGATATTTTTTTTTATGATTAAAATTTTCGTATTTCTCATCCAATAGCTTTTCTCGCTATATTCTTGTACACATATTATTATATACTATACTAACCCCAAATCATTCAGCAAAGCATTTAAAACATTAAACTGGCTGCTGTTTACTTAGCGTCTCATATTCAGAGTCATCTTAATATTGGGTTAAAAGGGTTTCAGCCCTAGGGCGCCACGCGTTTAAGACTGTCTGAGGCCGCTACCTCAAGGGTATTTTATTTTTTATATAATTTTATACTGATGCAATTGTCTTTTACACTTTTATTATGTTATAAATGAGTTTATAGAAAAAATGTAGAAAAGGATAATTAAGTTTGTACATTTATTTAAGATTATAATTAAAATTACATTTTATAGTATGCATATGTTTTGTACTAAATTTAGTTTAAAATTAAATAAATTAATTTGATAAGATATATTGTATACACAGTTTTATAAATATCCGTTCGATGAAAAATAATAATGCCAGTGTCATGATATAAGAAGAAAAATGGAATTATTTTTTAAATTGCGAAAAAGAGGGCCTGATATTGTTACCCCAAAGCAGTTAAATGTATTGAGCCGGCCCTGGTCATATCCACACAAAATCTCAGATTATATCTCCCCAACCGTATAATTTAGAAAGCCATTAGAGTAATATACACACCATCATGCCATATAAATTTTGGGGTAGGCAGAGAGAACAGATCTTTAAACCTTCCTTCCCAAACACTCAACCTTTGCCTGATCACTTAAGTCTCCAATATATGATAATTTATTAAGCTTGATTTTTTTATAATTGAAATCATTTTGATCGTGTTATATTGTATAAGATGGATTTGATAATTGAAATCATTTTGATCGTGTTATATTGTATAAGATGGATTTGATAATTGAAATCATTTTGATCGTGTTATATTGTATAAGATGGATTTGATAATTGAAATCATTTTGATCGTGTTATATTGTATAAGATGGATTTGATAATTGAAATCATTTTGATCGTGTTATATTGTATAAGATGGATTTGATAATTGAAATCATTTTGATCGTGTTATATTGTATAAGATGGATTTGATAATTGAAATCATTTTGATCGTGTTATATTGTATAAGATGGATTTGATAATTGAAATCATTTTGATCGTGTTATATTGTATAAGATGGATTTGATAATTGAAATCATTTTGATCGTGTTATATTGTATAAGATGGATTTGATAATTGAAATCATTTTGATCGTGTTATATTGTATAAGATGGATTTGATAATTGAAATCATTTTGATCGTGTTATATTGTATAAGATGGATTTGATAATTGAAATCATTTTGATCGTGTTATATTGTATAAGATGGATTTGATAATTGAAATCATTTTGATCGTGTTATATTGTATAAGATGGATTTGATAATTGAAATCATTTTGATCGTGTTATATTGTATAAGATGGATTAGAACTTATTCAGTTGAAAACTGGGATAGAGAAAAGACTCCAAAATTGAAAACGCAATGATTGTAACAAACAAAGAATATTGTCATTTGTTTTATCAAACACTGTTTATTCCACGTTTTGTAACGGTATAACCCTACCAGTTTCAAGGCTTTCACCTCATCATCAGGGGAGCACTAACAATTACAAAAAATGGAATAAAAGTGTTTGATAAAATAAATTACAATGTCTTAAACCTCCACAGTGTCAATGCCTTAGCTATAAACAATATATAAATATATTAAAAAAAAGGATGTTATGAACATAATGATTTTGATGGTATGTTCCAAAGGTGGGTATAAATAATATATATCGAATATCTCGGTTATGTTACAATATATAAATAATATCTATCTAATATCTCGGTTATGTCACGACATGTCATCCGAGGTAGAGAGCAAAATCTTTCCTTATGGTATAGTTACTGCTTGACATCAAATCCCGTATCAAATAAGTGCAACATTAAAAATTTACAGACCAATAACTGGGTTTAATACACGGAAGGGATTTCCCCGCGCCTCTCCATTGATTAGGAGATCGGTCCACTATCACAGCCATCAGCCTAAGGCCTCATTCTCGTGGTGATCAAATCAAACACACGAAAATAATTTATAAATATGAATCTTTATATTCTTCACATTAAATCAGAATTAGAATTATGATTCTTCATATTAGATTGATTAATATCAATTTGAAATAGTCTTCTTAACATATACTTATCGTGGCAATGGTACTTAATTATTTCCTCCCAAAATTCTGCCACCTGGACAACACTCAAGTCATCTTTGGTGCAAGACACTGTACCCCTCGAGCACTGCAGTAAGTGTCTGATGGACTAATTCTCACTGCATATATAGATAGTCAATCCATCGCTTAATATTCCCCAATTTTTTATGTTGTCCCTAGTTCTTCCAAACCTTGTTCTGAGCCTGTTGAAAGATGTCCAGGTACTGCAAGACAGTTCAGAGCCAGATGGTGCCCCCACCCGCTGAAGCACATTGTCCGCGAGATTACTCCTCTAAAAGTCAGAAGTGACATAAGAAGCATTTATGAGACTTCCAACCACCTAGATGACCCTAGAGATCCTCTGCATAACCACTAGTCCCCAGTCTTAAGATTGAAATCCATGCACATTTTCATCCACCCCACAAAATCTCTGGAACGACCACCTTATGTTGCTAGAATGAACAAGTGAAGAAGAATATAAATTATATGTGAATAAAATTAATCACTATCTCAAATCTTGCTCTTTTGTGACACATTGGAATAGTTTACTTGTATGTTCTAAGATATAATACAACTTGAATTATTTTTTTTTCTGAACGTATAACGAGTCTAGAACCGAACTACAGCCCCAATAAAGGTTAACAAGTGTACTGACTATCAAACTACTGAAACAAAAATGTATTTAGAATATGTTAATAACTAAACCAAGTTCTATTGTATTTTTTTCTGAAAAAGAGATTTTGATTCCCCCTCCATCTCTTCAACGAGTCAAGTACTTTCAAGTACCTCAATACAAAATATTCAGCTGTTTCTTTCATGAAATTTTCCATTTTTCGTCTTCGTATTTTTAGCTGAGCATATTTTCCACATTTAATTTCAATATTTTCATATTTTACATAATACATACACACCATCGTGTTGTGTGCGGTATGCATGTATTGGGATAGGCAGAGTGAATAGATCCACTAGCCTTTTTATCCATCCTCTCACCTTGTCTACGTCCATAAATATCGTTCTCTTTTATTTCCCATACTTCTAACACTCTCTATTCATTTCCAAAATAAGTTTTTGAGCAACTCATTCTCTTAATACTCGTATAGGCATGCTTTGTCCAATAATTTCTTTCTGTATCAAACGTTGTAATACCAGATATTTCACGCACGGCACACATTTTTATAAAATTTATTATATTTTAATCCCTCCCTTTCATGCCCAGGCTTCATATGTTTCACGCTCTTCACGTTGGCACTAGCACATAAAAAATAAAGATTTTAATTATTTTTAAGCGCTTTCTGGCAGATTCGCATTACGTAATTATAATCAGTTTATCAATAAAATAAACCTTAAACTCCCACACAATTGCACAGTATTTAAATTTTATATTTGATTTCATTGTTTCTTCAATTTCTTTTAAACGTTTGTATATGACAAAATCATAATCATCTCGATTGACCAGTACCGGATCAATGCAAAAATGTACCAACTCCTGACGCCTTTTTACGCTTGTACTAAAATTAAGTAAAAATGGTATTTTATTAACTACGTCTATCTTGATTCATATATTCTACTAGAAAATATAAATAACTAAGCAGTTTTAAAAAAGTGATAGTCCACAGCAGTATTTGATTACAACCTTTGATGTATGAGAGGGAAACGAAAATATTGTAGAAAACCGAGTACCTACTGAAAAACATACATAAGGTGACAATGTATGACAGAATACGAAATGACATTATTAAAGTTTGGGAACAATATAAAGAACGAATATTGAATAAATACCAACAAAACAAATATACACTGCAAATGTGAATTGATGGCGTGGCAGAGGAATATCAAGGAAAGTATGGTAGGATCATATAAAGGATATTTTAAAGGAAGTGTAAAAATACAGAAAACCCGTTAGAGTTCTATGAGGAGATGCATGGATGTAGAGGAGACGAAAGATATACGTTTCTATAGAAATGTCTGACACTGTACTCATTACCGAACCGAGAGAGAAACCGCAGGGAGGTATGTGGTATATTTATTATGAATTTTTACGTCAACAGCCTTTACAAAAAAAAAATATGCAACCAAATAAAAGAAACAAAACAAAATAGAATAAAAACAGCAATTAAACAAATTAAAAAAATATCACATAAATATATGTACAATATAATTAAAAACAAATATTTGCATTTTTTTGGAAAAATGCTAGTGATTTGTATTTGTTGCGAAATAAACTTAATATAGAATCATAAATAAAGCTGTCTTTGCCGGGGTTGTACGTAATAATATGAGATAATAGCGATAGAACTGATCGCTACTTTTGTAAACGATATTACCGACATTTATTGCCTAAATTCGTAAGCACTTCCCGGGGGTTTATCAACTTAGTGGGGTGAGCGTATTCTGGGTTGAATCTTTCGTTAGTATTATTATATTTCTAATACACATCACCTTCTTTCTTCCTACGGGTTATAGCGTTATTGAGAAACAAGTATTACTTCCAGATCACTATATAATAACAAACTATGAAATGTAAAAAAATGCATTTTATCGTAACAAGTAGGTCAATGTAAGTCTCCAACAGACATTTATTCTCAAAACATACTCTATTTTTTCCCCTTTATTGTATTATAATGTATTGTATTATATTACACTTTCGTTGTATAGAGTACTACTTACAAGAGTTATTGCCATATGGTTATCTCCTCTAGACATATGATATCGAGTCCATAAGTGAAAATATGACTAGAAACTTTTTTTTTAAATCGTTAACCAAAGGAATTCGAACCAATTACCCTCAGGTTGGCAAAGATGCGTTTTACCATGGAATGTGTCATTTAATGTCTATTTTGAAAAAATCTTTTACGTGGTAACTATTTTATGAACACCATAAAAACATATTTTTATACACCAACGAGCCAAAGAAAGTGAATTATAGACTGCTTTCCTGCACTCACTTTGAAATTTTCAAGAGCATTTCTCTGTCCTGCAATTTTGTTTTCGTCCCCTACTTTACCTTTTGAAAGACTCTAAAATACCAGTCTTATTAGTTAGAGGTTTTAGATCAACTGTCATAAAAGAGTTTGATAAATATCTTAGCATTTATAATATAAAATATATTTGAAGCAAAATTAGTTTTACTTTAATTATCCATGAATTGAAAACAAGTATATACGTACCATATATGCACGTAAATGTTTTCGTATTCTCAACAACAATTTAAGAAGGTTCAAGGAGATCGCTCTTCGTGAATTCAAAATAAAGTCTTGTTCGGAGAGAAATCAATTTGTGAGTTTCACCGATTTTTGGAACCTTTTGAGATCGAATTGAAATATGTGTCCGTCTGCAGAATGAGAGGTTAACGCTCTTAAAGCTTCACTCGGAGACTAGAGAGTTTTTCCAGTTCTACCCTGCACACTTTCGGACGGGACCGAATTAGATATTATTTTTCTTTATTGAAAATGCATTTCTATCACCATCTGATATCACAATAACTCATTTCATTTACGTTATTTGATGTTTATACTCTACGTGTTATCATTGTAGGTACCTGGAAACTTAAAATAATATTATTGTTATATGTAATAATTTTTAATCGAACTCAGGAATAGGGTTTTCTACTAATTTAAAAGAAAATGTTTTTCTTACTTAACAAACATTCATTTGCATTCAATTCCTTTTTCCTCTCCAATACTTAGAGGACTAAAATTCAAATTTTCTCACGCTTAATCTACCTAGATTTAAGACAGACAAACATGTTACAATAACATTTTACTTAGATATTATTTTTTTAATATACTCGTATCTTTGTAATCAACTTATTTCATTTTAAGTAATATTTTGATTCTTAAATAGTTTTTCTTCAAAAAATACTTCTTTATTTATAAAACACATTTAACTGTGATGAATATTAGCAATATCGAAATGAATAATACAAGCAGAAGTAAACAATACTGGCAAAAGCCTAGTTTACTAAGGACACGACAAATGAAAGGCAACAAACCCAGATCCATTAAAATTTATTGTTCACATTAAATTAACAGTTCTTTTTTCACAAATCATGTACGAGGCATATCCAGAAAGTAAGTGTACTGAATATTTGTAGGTTACAATTTTTTTTATTTAAACAAAAAAATTACGCGGTTACCGTAGTACATATGTAAGCTATTTTTCGACATAGTCGCCATTCCTCTCAATGCAGGTGGTGAAGCGGGGCATCAACTTTTTGATGCCTTCCTCGAAGTAGTTTCCCGCCAACCCCTCCGTCCACTTCTCCACCTCCTCCTTTACCTCCTCGTCGATTGAAAACCTTTTTCCACCCATGTGCAGCTTCAGGGAGGTAAAGAGATAGTAATCTGAAGGTGCTAGGTCAGGGGAATGCGCGGGATGGTTCAGGACATCCCATTTAAACGAGGCGAGCAGTTCCTTCGTGGCGTTGGCCGTGTGTGGTCTGGCATTGTCGTGCAGCAGGCAGACTCCCTTTGTCAGCATGCCTCTCCTCTTGTTCTAAATCACCCTCCGCAATTTTTTTAGGGTCTCACAGTATCTTGCAGAGTTGATGGTCTCCCCTTGAGGCATATATTCAATTAAAATTATGCCTTGACAGTCCCAAAACACGGATGCCATGATTTTCTTGGCTGAAATTGTGGTTTTGAACTTTTTGGCGGAGGGTGAAGAGGTGTGACGTGACCGTTTTTAAACTCGCGACACCACTTGTACACACTCGTACGATTCATAGCTTTATCACCATATGCAGTTTTCACCTCATTATAAACCTCAACCGGAGGTTTTCCCTTCCAAACGAGATAACGGATGACGCCGCGTATTTCGCACTTGGCGGGAGATTGGATTGACATTTTTCACGAAACGTGTTGTCGCGTCGACATTTCTCAACGTACTGACCTCGAACCGGTCTCGTTGCGGAGGGGAAGGGTCAGGCTACACGGAAGTGTAGCCAACATGTCGAAAATAAAATCCACCCGGTCGTGAGAGCCTCTGTACACTTACTTTCTGGATACGCGTAGTATTTGTAAGATTTCTTGTTATACATGTGCATAAAAAAAAGTAAATACATACACCGTTCTCTAACAGTCAAAGAAACCAGAAATATAAATATAGAAAATCAAAAGGAAAAATCAAGATACTTTTTCAATAAAAACATTTTATTAATTTGTTTTAATTGTAAACATTTTAATCCAACTCTGAATTTCCTTTATACGATTTCCGTCAGTTTGATCCCAGCCCTCCTTCCACCGCACGTGAAGACGCCGGATAGATAAACTAATAAAGACTGGCGAGGAGGACCGTGCTACTGTAGGTACTCCTGTAGGGAGCTAACATGGGTAAATTGCGGAGCTTTGCTCAACGTGTCCGGGAAATTGTTTTCTTCGCGAGATTTGATTCCGAAAGGAGTGCGTCAGGGAACCGATTCTAAGATTTGAAATTAAATAATCTCATAAATTCATCACTTTTTTTCTAACTATATGTATATAAAAAATGCACTGATCGGCCAACAAACTCTTAAGGTCTTCAAGCGACGTGTCTTCCACACCGCAATCTGATCTCCCTCAATTTATCACTATCTACACTTAAGAATAATCGAAGACCTCTACTTATATGACCCCTACTAATGTGACATTATTCACCTGTATTACTACGAACCCTATAAATGCAACCCCCTAAAGATCTTTATTGGATTTTAATCAGTTTTAATTAAAAGTACATATTTATTTTGGAAACAGTCCTCGCTCGTGATCTATTAGCGATGCGAAAGCAATTGATGAGCAAGATCACGGGCAGCATGTGGCACCATACGGGTGACTCGTCACTATTCACTGATGACTGGTGACTCAATTCGATGTCATCGATCTGCTGATCACGCAATAAATACGTTCTGAACCGCTGCTTCCATTAACCATGGTAATAAACATCCCAGGCATCTGATTTTTTGCGCTTGCATCACAATTGAAAGTCTAAGTTCGAGAACAAAATTTGATTTAAATATTGACATTATTGAATCTCTTTTATGCAGGAAAAAAACGATTAAGCCATATGTATTTTTTTATAATTTTATCTTTTAGTAGATTCCTGTATTATTTACTTACTGGCAAAATTAAAAGTTGAGCGTCCTTTACATACTCGAATATAATAGTAGTATAAAACAAAATATGTTCATCATCTTCCAAAATAAATAACGATTCAGGGCTTATATCTTTCAAAATATGATAAATAAATAGTATTGCATTGTAGTATATTACGCTTTCGTTGTAAACAGTACATTCTGATGGATTTATCACCATGAGGCAATCAATCCCTTTCAGCCAACCACAAAGATGTTTAAGATACCTTAAATAAAAATCAGAAAGAGGACCTTTTTAAAAAATATTGGTGCCAAAGGGAATCCAATCCGCAACCTCTTAGTTAGAAGACAAGCATCTTATCAATTAGATCACGAAGGTAGTAGTCTTTTTATCAAATTATTAGTGATATTAAAATAAAATAGCGTCTTATATTTTTGGAATGAATCTATGTGTTATTAACTTGTAAATACTCGTATAATGTTTATTTCATATGAATTTTGAAATATTTTTTTCCGTAATTACTACACAATGGTTGAGAATTTGCGTCCAATACTTTATTACAATCTCAACATGTTTTCGGTCCCCATATTCTTTACTGCAACCAATTTACTATGCAATAGGAAGTTCTTTAACTCATTCAGACCCTGTGTGCATAATTATGCACACTTATTTCAAAGCATAATATAACGAATAAAATACTCGTAATATAACGAATAGCATAATATAACGGCAAATTTTCTTTTAAAAACCTATGCAACAAGATTGTCTTTTCAGTCGTCTGTGTACGTTGAGACCTGTTGGGCATAATTATGCACATGTTCAATTTCCTAGTAAAAAAAAAAAAAAAAAAAAACATTTTTCTTCTATTAAAACCCCGATGAAGCCTAATCCACTCTTAAATATTTTTTTTCTCCCTTAACAATAATTCAGGTCTGAATGAGTTAATGGATCATTTTAATCCGGTGAATTATATAAGTAAATAAAAAAGAAACATATTTATTATTTAAATACTTTTTCCAACAGTCAAACTGAACTGGAGTTTGCAGCAGTCACAGCCACCCCCTTCCTATGTTTAAGCTTATTTTAGTTTTTGTAATATTTTTAATATTTCAATAATAGTGGGTTTGATTCCCGATTTAATGCGCCCTTGAGAATCTGATTTATAAACCAGGAATCGAGGAATAGGAGTAAAGAGGGTAAAAATGAAAATTTAGAGGGTAATGAATGGTCAAAAAAAATACAAATGAAATTGAAACTATAACTCCTGCTAATCGAACAGGTACTTTATTCAAATGGTAGGTTCAGTGTTCCAAAACCCGAAGAGATGTTTTGAATGAAATGCTTAAGATTTTCAAGCCTTTTTGAATTAAATGCTTCAGATTTTCAAGCCTTTTTTTATTTTGTTTGGATGGTGTTCTTATTATAACATGTGTTCTTATTATATTAAGTCTTTTATTAATCTTTGACCTGGAGAGTTTTTTCTTCATTTAAGATAAATTAAACTGTTTTTTGTTTTCTTTGAAGTTTTAGTAGTTATATTGTTTAACATAAATTGATTTTGTCTAATACCCAAAAAAAGACATCGTTGAATCTCTACTGTATAAATTTTTGTTTTAATATTATTATGAACAGAGCATCTTACTTACTTATTCTGAACTCGGAGTATGAATTCTTTTACATAATCAGTTTTCGCAAGTGTCTCTTCAATTGTGTTAAATGTACGCTATGCCGTCGTCTGCTCCGGCACAATATCAATCTGGAGCAATTAACACTTCTTAACCTGCGGTAATGTCGCTGTAGTTCCCAGTGTCCGATCCCACGGTCATCAACTGCCCATCATTCATATAAATCGCCATTTTAACAAGCGATTCGCAGCCTGAAACTTGTCGATACGAGTGGACAAATTGATTGTGATCGCGGGTCGGGACCTGATCATATTCAAATATAGCACAACCAAGAGGTTCCATGACACAATTGATCATTACATTGGGCGAGTTGATGGCCAATTTTATTAATGTGTGACTCTTGTGTTAACTGTCAATGTGATTTGTTCCTGATTTGTACTCTCTTTATCAATGCCAGTCAAATATTCATATGAAATAAGGAATATAAAAACAAAAACATCTATGTAAGTCTGATACGATGATACTCGACCTAATTAGGTGTATTAAGCACTTGCATCTCCATTCTTGCCTATGTTTATGCGAACTGTAGTATTGTGCATTACTAAAGCGAATACAATGAGCACTTTAAAAAATATTTTATGAATCCAACCTTAACTTCGCCGTGAAATTGGACAGTTCAGTTATGATTATAGGGCAGACTACATGTTGCGAGGAAGTATTAGATACCGGGTGGTATCTATAGTAATGATTGAAAACTTGACATCCAGAATAAGAGAAGTTAAAATCTGTTTTACAATAGAAGACATTAGTTGTCATTCAACGACTGAGATATGTTTCAACATCCCTGACTACCAAAAATATAGATACATTGTATTCTGCTGATGTTTGCAATACTATACCTACCTATTCAAAATGGATTAAAAAAATAATTAATACACTTCGCTTAAAAACCAGGGTTCATCCCAAAACAAGCATGCACTGATTGACTTTGTCAATTCAATGTGTGCATTCATTGTATCTTACATTCTGAACACGCATACATTAATATTCAGTGAAACGTTTCGCATTGTATTCAAAGAATGGCTAAAGTATAGAGGTTCTCAGTGAAACGTTTCGCATTGTATTCAAAGAATGACTAAAGTATAGAGGTTCTCAGTGAAACGTTTCGAATTGTATTCAAAGAATGACTAAAGTATAGAGGTTCTCAGTGAAACGTTTCGCATTGTATTCAAAGAATGACTAAAGTATAGAGGTTCTCAGTGAACTTTTCCTTTTTTGATTAAAAAACACAAAATATAATACTAAAATTTACTACACTCAATGAAGAAAACTAGGTAATCAATTATTTGCTTTAACTTTGTTTAAAATAAGAACTATTCTCGTAAAACGTTTTCTGTCTCCACACGACTACTGATTTTGGTTATATCTTAAAATACCCTACGTAAGAGCTGCCCTCATATATACTTTCAATTACTCGAAGCTATCTTTACATTTAATGACATCTCTAGTGTAAGATTACTTAGTTAAGATAAGTGTTTTTATACATATTGATTACTCAATATGACTTAAGAAAAATAAATTAATATTATTGCATTTTATTGCATGTCAATTTATTTGTATGTACCTAGTATATTATGTTGACCTTATTGTGTTGTTGAAATTTCTTCAAACCATTCGACATATATTAAAACACCTGTTGCGACCAAAAAAGGCTAAGACTCTTGTTTCCAACCCAAAACCTCCAGATGGAAGTCAAGTGTTCCACCATCTAGGTCATGAAGGTCACTTAATTACTTACATAAAATTGTTGAATATTTAAATACGAGTATAAAGATACCAAGCGATATTAAATTTGTAAACATACTTACTCGTATTATAAAATTACTAAAACAATTTTTTTAATGTTCTTTTCAGTAACGAGAGTATTTAATTGACACGTGTGATTCTATATGGTCAATCCATGGGGAAAAATAGCTAAATTATAAAAAAAAGAAGCAATTCGACAAAGCTTTTTAAAAAAAACTATTCAGTAATGAAAGAAACAATTACCAAATTCTCGGAGGCGTTCGAAGTGGATGAATGAATTAGAAAAAAAGCTTGCCTCCGTCCGACACAGCTGTGGTGACAGCTCACTAGAAGCTGAGTTTCAACCATTTAGAGATGAAATGAAAAATACCTGGAAGATGTTCTCAGCCAGATTATATCTTTTGAGGAATGAGTAGACAACCTAGAAGCCTGGAGAAGGAACTCCACAACTCTTATCTACAGATGCGAGGAAACGAAGAACAAAATTGTAAAAGAGATAGCACTCGGTATTCTGAATAAAAAAGTAGGCTTTGAACGTGCCTCTATATTGTCACGCTATCGCTTTGGAGAATCAAAAACTGCACAAGTCCAATACTTGTGAAATTCGTATCCACACGTCAAAAACAACAAGTTTTTCAGCTCAAAAAAAATCAAGGATCTGAGATCTTATACTGAGTCATTAACTAAAAACTGGAATGAATTTTTTAAGAAAGCTTATGGAAGTTTCAGCCGTTCCCCGTCTAGGCTATGGACGGCAGAATAGTGATCCGATTAAGAGAGAGTGATCATAATCTTAAAACGAAAACTAAATAAGTTGAAAGAGAGTCGGATCACCGCAACATCTACAAAAACCAGAAAAGCGACTCGACTGACAAAAATTTCGATATAATTGTGATATCTGCATTGTTGCGATTCTTCCACATGTTTGAAATTTGGTGCTCACACGATTGATACTTATGCACATTTACTAAAACGTCAAAATGTAAACCCTTTTTTTTAACCTTACATAGTTGTCACAGGTTATGGAGAATTGTGTAGCTTGTTGACAAATCAGCGTTCTCATGAATAATTTTATCCGCAGAGCTCAAGAATATTTTCTTTTTTTTTTTTCATATTGTTATTTTTGTAATGATATCTGTGAAAATTTTAAGTTATTTATTTTTTTTCACACTTTTTTCTGACATGTTTGTTATCTTACGACACACAAACTTTTAAATATTTTTTTCAAAAGGTTTTTTGAATTCTCATTTTCGATTGTTTTTAAATATGTTGTATAGGTAAATACAATATTTCATCGTATTTGCTATATTTGATGAAAACAGTTTTTACAGTTTCAATTCATTTCCTTTTTCAACCCAGCCTTCTCCTTCTTTGAATGAAAATTCAGTTCTTCTTTATTACTTGCTTAAACCTGAGTTTGAGTCTCATTCGAAAGACTTTCTTTGTAACCGCAAAAATCCCCGAAGTATTCCGGCACATTATTCAGATTTTGTCACCGCATTTACTGATCATTGCATGCACTCTTCACACTATCTTCATAACTTTACACAAAACCAAGGTTCGAGCTAGTTCGAAATGATATAATAGGTCGTGGTACTAGCGGGGTTGAACTTTACTTAAGAGATGGCATTGAATTTTCAATTGTAAGTCTATCGTCATTCTGTTATTTGGGTAATCGAGAATTTTTCTAAACAAAATTTAAATTAAAAACATCAAACCTTCTCCAGGGGGCTATGTACTGCCCCCCCCCCCCCCCCCTCAATCAAATATTTCAATGAGTTTGTTTGTTTTATAATGGGAGATTTCAACACATATTTATTCAATAAAACCAAAGATCAAAAAAACTTTGTGATATTTTGCATTCCCAAAATCTCATATTTTCTCCTCTCAATCCAATACATGACACAAGAACCTCACACAGTCTCCATAATCTTAACATTACATCTTCAATTGAACAAATGTTCAATTACGAATGTACTGCATCGAGGTTCTCACATCACAATAGCGTATCTACAAGATGTAAAACGTGCCATCCTAAAAATTCGAGGGATACAATCCGTGTTCGATAATTCCGAAACATCAATAAGGAAATTTTAATTTAGGAGACCCACAGCGTTGATTATAATCAAATCTTTGATATTAAATTGGCGGAATTGAAGGATATAGTTTCAGCAACCTTTTGGGATACTTTTTGACAGACTCTGCTGCATCACATAGTAGTCAAAAGAAAATTGCCTACTCATGAATTTTCACAAACAATTGACGTAGGAAGTAAACGTATTTTGTCAAAAACCTTCTAACGTTTTTTTCTCTAATAAAATCAATAGTTTTATGATTTCGTATTCATCACATGTCTAAAATCGGGGAATCCTTATTGATATTAATCTGAGTTAGCGTAATCATGTCTCCGAGTTAAGCCGCGAGATATTTACTTCTCTACATTATCTTAATATGATACATAATTGCCTGCCTGTTTTAAATCAAATACTTGAGTACCAATGTCTTATACTTGCATTATTTGTTTACAGTGAAATGTGATTTGGATGTCAACGAGAATATGTTGAATAAGTTGGATTCCAATACGTTTGCATCCGATTTATCTTTGACCTAAACAAGTACCATGTGTAAGAGTTTCAGAACAAACTCCAATGGCTTAAAATCAGGGAGAGAAGGGTCCTTTGAGTTCTGTCGACATTATTTGGGCGCGTCTTAAATTACCAATCGTAATTAAAATATCCACTTTCTTTTTGAAACATGTTCAATGAGATACTCCTTTACATACTAAAACACCACACCTAATTTTAGATATTTTCATTTGCGGTTCATTTGGCGCGACTGTATAACGACATCCGAGAGTTACCTTGTTTATGTTTAAGGAAAAATTGAAAAAAAAAATTCTCAGAATATCCTTTCATCCTAATTTTCCTTTGTTTCCCTTACTTATCCTTCAAGGAATTCCTTTCCTCCACTTTCACCAATATCGTTTAGAGATTGGCCATTTATTTGTTTTATCACTTAGATTTAAACTAATATTTTTTTTGTAAAATCTCCTACGGTTTTAAACAATTTGATATACCCAAGATAAGCTGGTTGGTTGGAAGAAATTGCTGTACAGCAATATGCCCGCCAGATATTCCACGCATAACCAATTAAACTGATGTTTTGTTATTCTTATATATTTATTTGTTATGTAAAAAAATAATAAATGAAATTTAAAAAAAATTATAAGATTGATAGATTAATAATTTATTGAAATTCAAGAGTTTAACAAACTTGCACCATCAATTTCTTAGCACTAATAAAGTGACTGTAAAGTAATTTCTACGGAGACTTGCGCAAGCGGCTGCATAAAGTAAACAAATATAAGACGACATTAACCGATCATCGGCAGCCGGTCTCATCATCGCATCGGTATAATCCGCCTGATTGCTGGTAATTGTTTTGTGCGGCCAGACCACCCGTGCCGGGCACTGGACGGTAGGTAGCAGGGCGCGGGCGGCCGCCCGGCTCGACTGTGGTCCATCGATTGACCAAATTAACTTAGATTAAGTGGATACGCACCACTCATCCGGACCAAGGATGACAGATTTGCTCATAGCCTTACAACCTGCACGTGCTTATTGTTAAGACCTGTTATGTACTCACCTTAGTGACTAACCGATAGAAATTTTAAGATGTCGTCATTTGAGAAATACTAGATGTAATCTAAGATTATTCCAAATTAAAGTCATTTTATAGTTACTTTGGATCCAAGACAAACAATAACGAACGAACCTCAAAAATAGACTACTTTGAAAAATAAAACATTTGGCACAAAACTGTTCATAGTTTTTTCAATTTATTTATCGACTGTTTGGGATTCAGCCTTAGGTATTGACAACGAATTGAAAAATCTAGGTATTACATTTAAGGTTGAAGTATAGAAATAATATACAATATATTATTATCTAAAAGTTTACATGAAGTTAAACGAATAATACCTAAAGTGACACGCAAACGTAAAATATTTAAAAAACTTAAATTATAAGATCTCCGTGGTCTAATTAGTAAGAATCTTGTCTTACAACCCGGAGTTGCGGGTTCGTTTCCCATTGTTACTCAGATGTATTAAAAAATGTTCCTGTCTTGTTTTCACTAAATACTTATTTGTTGTGATTATTATAAGAGATTACCACATAGCAATAAACCCACCAAGTTGTAATGTATACAACGAAAGTGTAATACAATACAGCACACTAAGGAATGTAGATTTTACAAATATTATTCAATAATATATCGAAACTCGGAAAACTGCTTTATGATATTTTTTATTGATTAATGAACCCTAGAATTGTAAGAGAGATACGTAAAAAATACCGGAAACAACTGTCATCACTTAAGCAAATGGTTATTTCACCATCACCAATCGGTTTAATTCATCGTGATTAGTGAGAATGGCTCGACCCCAGGTCTCTACTGGAGGTGACACCCTCGCCCAATTTATACCCAATAAATGGCGTAAGGGAAAAGCGCCAGACCATCGATTGACCTTAAACGGAAACGTTAATTATCTACAGCGTCAGAATTCGTCATCACCTTATTATGAGTTTGACCATTTTGATTTCTTAAAACCAATCGACTTCTATTGCCGTAACGATTCTTTATTAGAAATAAATTGAAACTATAATGTATATATACGAGTATATCCCTTATATGATATTTTTTTGCATAAAATAAGTCATAACTAAAATTAAATTTAAATAAATATATGTTTATTGATAGCAACATCGTATGTATATACATGTATATAAATACATTACGAAATCGCACATATTTATATCTCCAGATAAATAGCAGAAAATACATAAAAGAGAATCAAAATATCTGGGATCATCCCATAAAATCCCCCCATCTGAGATACACCCCACCAATATAGGACGAGCCTGGCCTCGAGGACATCAGATGTTTTTCAGCCCACATCCTAATTACACCCTAATCTATAATGAACCAATTATTTCAATATTTTTTAGCAAATAGTTTTTAAAACAATATTTTACAAATTTTCTATCAAAGAATATTTTATTATCACAATTTACGAGAAATTTCTGAATATTTCCCAAATGCGGTAGTATTGCTAACATTACACTGATGAACCGTGAGTTATGAGCCTCCTTAGTGGGCCTAAACCCGAATCATCGATTACTGGGACCAGAAAAAATATTTTGTTCCTGTCACGCTCTTCAATATGATGAAGGATACCATACGAAAGAAGAAGAATAACAGCAGATGTATTAACATGTGATCTCATTCATACTAATCTCAATAAATCTACTTTCTGACATGATTGAGTTTTAATTAGAAATTATCGTCCCACACAAGTAACTGTCGATTTAACTAAAAAAGAGAGTTCCGTAGAGCACGCCATCAGCGTCTATGTCAAGTTAGGAGAGCAAGACAATTCGGAGCAGAGAAAAGTATCAATGGGGTCAAAGGGTCCCTCGCCGCAACAGTAATTGAGCGGCGCCTCATCACTGACGTCACTTCCTGCTGCTGTCAACAAACTCCCGTATCAGGACGTGTACCTACTTACTCGTGCGGTGCAGGACCAAACATAATATCTTCCTACATAGTATGACTCAATCGCTGAAGGAAGCTTGACACTCTGAAATAATATTGATTGTATATTACTTTGTAATATAAGAAGTTTAACACTTAAGGCTAAAGAATGAACATATCAAAGGCTAAATTTAAGATTGTTGTGAGTAAAAAAAAGATAAACAAAGGGAACGTCTTAATATAAACAGGAAAATTGTTGAACAAGACTAACCATATAACGATCTGGAATGTTGGCTGAATGATCAATGGCACCAGTCGCGAGAGATTAAAGTATGAAGGGAGATGGCACTAAGTTGATTCTTCAAAATCCAAGATCTCCTCTGCAACAAGGATTTCAATCACGACTAACGTATGCGAATTAAGCGTTGCTATATATTCTTCATACTTTGCTGTGGTATTGAAACAGGCCACCACAAAGAAATCAGAAAGTTTTGAAACGCGCAATTTTGACGTACACTGCGTACGAGCACAGGAAATATAACTGGCACCACTCTTTTACCTGACAAGTTTCATTATCAATAACTAATCAACAAGCAATGTGAGGTTTTATTCCGTATAATTCAACGTTTAATAAGAAAAATAATTTGACTTGGTGATAAAAAGACAAAACTAGGGCGAAATACTTTATTGAAAAACTTTTCTGTGAAAAAAATTAAGTAATTAAATGTAAATATACGAGTATAATGTACTACGAGTATTCCAAAATAGAAACGTTTCATAATTTATAATTTATGTCGTACTATAAATTATACGTTACAATTTAAGTACTTAAAAAATCTAAATTGGATCATTGTCAGTACAAAATTAATTTATATAACACATCGATCAATAAGGCCCGGGACTAACTACTAAAACAACATTTGTTTGCCAAAATTCTTCTTTATTCATCAACACAGTCTCTTTCAAGAGCCATACATTCATTCCAACGCTTTCCTAACTTTTCTATGCCAGCCGTGTAGAACGATTTATCTTTGGTTTCAAAATAGGCGTTAGTTTCGGCAATCACTTCTTCATTGGAGCCAAATCTCTTTCCCTGGAGCATCTTTTTGAGGTCTGCGAACAGTCAATAGTCGCTGGGGGCCAAATCTGGAGAATACGGTGGGTGCGAAACCAATTCGAAGTTCAACTCATGCAATTTGGCCATCGTTACCATCGACTTGTGACACGGTGCATTGTCCTGATGAAAGAGAACTTTTTTCTTCTTCATATGGGGCCGTTTTTTTGCAATTTCTGCCTTCAAACGCTCCAATAACGCTATATTATATTCACTATTGATGGTTTTTCCCTTTTCAAGGTGATCGATGAATATTATACCATGTGCATCCCAAAATACGGAGGCCATAACCTTCCCAGCCGACTGTTGAGTTTTTGGTCGCTTCGGACGACTTTCACCGGCTGCTCTCCACTTAGCTGACTGCCGATTTGATTCCGGAGTATAGTGATGGATCCAAGTTTCATCCATTGTCACATACCGATGCAAAAAATCCTGTTTATTTTGCGTAAACAGTGCCAAACAGCGCTCTGAATCATCGATGCGTTGTTGTTTCTATTCCATTGTGAGCAAACGCGGCACCCATTTCGAAAAAAGCTTTTTCATGACCAAATGTTCATGCAAAATAGTGTAAACACTACCAAATGATATCTTCAGAATGTCAGCTATGTCACGCAACTTTACTTTGCGATTTTCCATCACGATTTTGAGGGTTTTTTTTTATGTTTTCTGGTATAACAGCCTCATTTGGACGACCAGAGCGTTCAGCATCATTTGTGTATGTACGACTACGTTTGAAATCAGCATACCACCGACAAATGGTTGTTTTCGACGGAGCAGAGCCCGGATAACACTTTTCAAGCCATCGCTGAGTTTGAACGGTATTTTTTCTCATTAAAAATCAATGTTTTATCAACACACGAAATTCGGTTTTTTCCATTGTTTTGAAAATAGCAAAAGTAGCGTCACTAAAACCACTGTAACTCAATGACACAATGTCGGAATGTCATGAAAGTTTGACACGTAACTTCTAAAAGTTTGTACTAACTGAGAATGGTATGGATTTGTTATTAGAGGGGCCATCTGTGGGTTAGTCCCGAGACTTATTGATCGATGTATTATAATCCCCAAAGACTTTAGTTAAAGTTACTATTTTTCTTACACTATTACATTACTAACTAGATCTACACCCATCATCGTTGAGTTGAATACCTGATTCGCATAGATGACGCAAACTAATGGCATCTTTGGAATAGTAATATATTTTTTTTAAAACCCACAATTATATTTCATTTTCCAGTGAAGTCTGAAAATATAATACATTCTCAATGTTTCCAAGTATCGAAATTCGTTAGGTAGAATTATAATCATTACGAACGCTGTGATTTTGTTGTCTTACAATCAGTTGCGATGGTCATGTTCGAAATTTATTGCATCCTCAATCTTCTTATGGACCAAATTGCTTGCGCCGGCGCCACATCCGCCTATGATTTTATATTTGTCCATACCATTAGCTTCACTCGTATAATACTTCAACCAATCTTATATTTTATTCAATCTTAACCAGTGCTATATTTATTTATACTCGTTTCATTTTGTTTTCTTCTATGTTACATTAGGTTTTTATATGCTAATACTTGATATGCTAATTTTAAGTCCAATCTTTATGGGTAGGTTTTATTTTATATTACTTTTTTTTCAGGTAATAATGTTGGGGGCCTTCAATTGGGAGGCTACTGTCGGGGGCTTTGGGGAGGCTCCATGCATCCCAGTCCTAGGCTCTCTCATCAAATGGAACAGAAAAATGATAGAGGTAATTATGATATAGTTCAAGCTTCATTTTAAAAACACATGATTAAAACTGTTCATTTTATTTTACATAAAGGAAATACGAAAAATAAAATTTAAAATCTATACTGTTGATTTATATTTGTATTTACAACAATATTATGCAGTAAATACTTTATCGACACTGATGCATCTTCAATATCAAAATAATTATTTGCATTAACATGAAAATTATCTTATTTATCTGAATAAGAAAGCAAAAAAAATAATAATACTTAAATATTTTGAAAAAAAATTTCAATTTATGAATATTTTAGAGGACAAGACACTAATTTCAGCTTATGATGTTCATTCATTGATGCAAAATCAACAAATTTGTTGCTTGATATTAAACTTGAGCGATTCGTGTTATTACTTACTAGACAGGCATATTGATACGGATAAATATTAAGTGTTATGAATGAATCAATAATTTGACAAAACATTATAATATATTGATTATTTAACATACAAATGAATTATTTAGCGAAAAACGGTTTTCCTTTCCAACTACACAACCTAATCACGCCCACCAATATTATTATGAATACGACTGATATGTATTCACTATTAACAGTGATACTCGTAAGTGTCGTTAATATTCAGAACCGAACTTAGGACTTACGGCACTTACGCCCGAATTCATATGTAACCATAACAGTAGATATTTTTCTTTTATTGAAGATATTATTAATATTTATAGTTAAATTTCATAACTTTTTTTCGTACATCCTTAAATAAAGAAGTCGCGTGATTTCATTACCTCACTTTAAAGTTTGAAGTGCATGAGACCTGATTCTGAGAATACGAATCACGATATTTTAAGTTTAGAAATTAGTATTTAGACCAGACTGTGAATTCGAGCTTTAATCGTAGAGATTTTTTAGAGTTTTATTGCACATACTCGTAAAATAAATCGTGACAATAACGGACAGGTACTTCCACTTTTGCAACTATAAATGTAAATCCACGATAGTTAAAAAAAATGAGATCATGATTGAGCTTTTGACGCCCTTGATAGCCATGGAGGACTCCTCTGCATCCATCCCTATTGTAAGAGCAGCAGTTAAAGGCAGTCATGATGCTTCATTCACTTGGTTAGTTCAGTGCTTTGGGTTTGGGGCTCTTCCTCATGTTCGTTGACCTTTCATACATGTATATTGCACAACTTGAACTTTAAAAATGACTCAAGTAGTAATTCATCTTTGAAATTGTCTTTTATTATCTCTTTTATATGTTCGTTTTACATTTATTTAAACAATCATCGAGCTGAATGAGTAACTACTCGACTTCTCGAATCCTCACTGACCACAGTAATTTCTTCAACATTTGTTTATCATTTGATTTAGTCTCTTCGCCATGTTGAAATGTAGGCATCGTGGGCATCGTGATCAATCCGCAGTTAGGAAAGTAGAGCCTATCAAAATAGGGAGGAACTCCATTCAGCTAAACGTTGAACTTCCTTCGGTTCGGATCAATTAGCAATTCTGAACTTTTGGCGACCAGGGATAGTTTTACAGCTTTTTCTATTTTTTATGAAAAAATTGATAAATCCCTTAATCTTTCAAGGCATTCTGTGTGGTATCTGACCTATCAGTGCCACCGCTATCCTTTTCACGCTCCTATGCGGTGTCCGCATAGCAAAACCGTCCCTTCACTCTCAAGGAAATCAAAGCATGACTAAATCATTTTTTTACGAACGTACGATCGAACTATAAACTAATTCATTCCTAAAAACTGTGTGGGTGGAGGAAGGACCACTGCAAAAATATCAAGATTTAACCATTTTACAATGTTTGAAAATTAGAAATTGTTTTTTTTCGATTTTGGGACTGATCATTGCTGCTTTTGAGTTATCACAGCTGTTTCCTTGCCCGACTGCCGGTTTATGGTTTTGATTTCGTATCGCGGCAAAATGCCTTTGAAAATGATATCTAGTTTACACTATCGATGAATCTTCAACGTGTAATTTGAAAATCGAACGTGGAATTAAGAATCGCCGATAAAGGGGATTAGCTTATCAGTCCAGCCAACCGGCTTGATGTTCAACAACAATGAACTACACAAGGTGTGAAATCCTTCGTGGTACTTGTGCTGTGCTTTGCGTCTACGCAATACTTTGATTACCCGGTTACATTTGTTGACGTCTTTCGGAATCGATACAATTTATATAATACCTTAATAATTATTTAATTTTGACGTAATTCAAGGTATCAAAAACAATTCAGTAGGATTTTCATGGCAATATATTTTTTAAATATTGTTTATTATTTATAGTTAAGGCATTAACATTTTGGAAATTTAAAGACATCGTAATTTGTTTTTATCAAACACCGTTTATTCCACTTTTTGTAACGGTATAACCCTACCGGTTTCAAGACTTTCACCTCATCATCAGGGGAGCACAAACAAGTCTTGTTTGTGCTCCCCTGATGATGAGGTGAAAGCCTTGAAACCGGTAGGGTTATACCGTTACAAAAAGTGGAATAAACAGTGTTTGATAAAACAAATTACAATATTTTTTTAATGTTTATTGTGTACGCAATATTTATTTAAACAATCATTCTTATTACGACAGCACTATTCCAAATAGGTCTAAGTGTCAAAAACAATTTTCTTGAATAGTGTTCTAGGCACTTTAGACAGAATTTTATTCATGGTGTGAATTTATCAGTATTTTTCGTAAATTTTAATTGAATCGCATGTTTATATGCGTTTGATAAAAATACTAATTATATAATATTATTATGCACAGAAGCAGCATATTTTTTAAAATAAAAACCAGCTCTTATCTACCAGAGTTGTATTATAAATATCTACTAATATGTCTTTATCCAATGTCTTATTTATTTTTTATTCTTCTAGCATTTTCCATAGATACATATAAAACATTTTTTATAATTTTGATGTAAAATAACCTGCTACTCGTATTACCATGATTATTTCAGTTTAAATTATATTTTACGTACATATCCCTTTTGGGTTAGGCAGAATGGTAAAGATTTTTACGTCTTTTTATCTATGCACAAAGCTCTCGCCTTATCCACATCCATACATATTATCATGCTTACTTTTCTGTTACTTAGAATTTAATTTTTGTTAAATAATAATTTTAATTATGATAGATTTCGTCCACAAATGGTCATAATCCATAATAAACTATGATGATGGCGACCTTCATAGTCTAGTTGGAAAGATGCCTATCTACCAGTCTGGGGGTTTATGTATTCAGTTTTTCAATGATATCCAGATTTAAAAAAATATATTTTCTGCAGTGTTCACTTAAGGGCTCTTTAACATATATTTGGTTGATTGGAAGAGAGTGCTACATAACAATTAACCTACCAGGTTATACTGTGTATAACGAAACAGTAATGCAATACATGAAACAATAATCGAGTATTGTGTATAACGAAACAGTAATACAATAGATGATATTAATTTTTTAACTTTCTGAATTGTGTTTATTAAAGTAAAAACTAAAAAGAATTAAGTATCCATCTGTCATTCTAGAACCAAAAAATATAACAATAAATCATGTTAAAATGTCATTTGAAGCAAGACGATAAACGTATCCACTTTATATGTCATAAAAATGTACCTCACGGCATGTAGTCTCGGCTGCGATTCGTATCCTCTGAGATTGAGGAATAAACAAATTACCCCCATCATTAGCGACCGCAGCAGTGGAAGTGAGTCGGCACGTGGGTGGAAGCGGCCGCGTCACCTCCTTATCAGGATGTCCATCATTACCTGATCCTGGTGCTGGTGTCCTGGTCAACTGCACTTCTCAAAGCAACTCGACATTGTATGCTATCTTTCAAATGCAAATTTTGCTTTCATGTAATGGAACTAATATACACTTAGTTAACCATTTATTTTATCTATAACACATAATTTATTTGACTCCTTGTCAGAATTTTAATTATTATCGTACCCAATGTCTCGCATGAATATACTTCTCGAAGAATCTTCCCACTATATGATATATTTCAGATCTTAATCTCGAGTATATATAATATGGCTAATAGGCAGTTACATATTCGTTTATTTTACCCATAAAACAGTTTATCAACATATCCACAATGAGTAGATTCTAGTGTCGTTGTCGACTCACTTCTCGAAGAAGCTAACAACTCAGTGATAGTTTTCTGAGTGTAAATCGCGCTTATTTTAATTTAACTATTAGAATAACATTTATGTCGAAAATTGACGTCCTGCCTAAATTCTTAATATCTATTTCTAAACTTAACGTTTCATAGTTTGTATTCAGAGTTGAACCTCATACGCTCCGAAACTTGAAAGAGAGGTAATAAGACTACGTGATTTTCTTATCTACGGAAGTTTCGACAAATTTATACGAAATTTAACTTCATATACTAATTTCTTCAGTAAAAAGTGTCAAGATTTAATATTCAGTGCTAAAGTCGGACTTTGAATTTGGGCTTAAATGTTACTATTTATTTAATTTATTAGTTGTACTGAATTGTATTTTATCATACTTGCGTTGTTCATAGTAAAACCTGGCGGGTTTATAGCCATACGGTAATGTCTTCCAGCCAACTAAAAATATTTTTAAAGAGACTGAGTGAAAATCAAACTTTATTTAAATATCGGCGGGAATCCAGCATACAACCTACAACCACCAGATTGGTAGACAGGCGTCTTACCATCTAAGCCACGGAAACATTTATTATGTTTATAGTACATATCAGATAGATAAGATGACCGAACTAACATACTTAATTCCTAATATTTTTTAAAGATTACTAATCTTAAACTCGTGACTGCTAAAATTTGTAACTGATCCTTGAAAACTAAAAACACGGAAAATTGTTTACTAAAATCAATACCTTCGTTACCACGATCTACATCCGTTTCCTTTTGATAATTTTCTTGACTTCCGTCAGATACGGAAGTTTCTTGCTCAATTCCCGATGGTACCAAAAAAAAATATTAGTCTGGTAAATGAGTTTGTCTGGTAACAATATACATACTCCTTAGAGGTGTGTGATTGATGACGAACAACGATATCAACCCGAAGGCTCGATTAATAGGGTGAAGACAAAATTTGTCCCGGACACACTTTTCAACATGTTTGAATCACCAATTCGAATATGTAGGAAGGTTACTATACGAATGAATGAAACACGAAGATAGACATTGTTTAGGGATTCCTTTTCAAAACTTCATATCAAATAATAATTTATAAAGTTCATGCCATAAGGTTACTTGCCGATTTCTAAAGTGTTGATATTTTTTTCGTAGAAATTTCTTCTGACAGAAACATACACGTATTCTTATCTTTTGACAAACTGTGTGTATAAACCATGAATATTTAGGCTCCTTCATTGAAATAAATTCAAATACGGAAATAAAACTTTACGAATATAATTGATATTTATAAAATTGTTTCGGTTCTCTCGGGAAAATTTAAATAGTTATTAATCACCTACAATGACCGTAATAATCAATAGTTAATTCAGTTTGGTAATTTCTTCAAAAAAATATTTTACCGTATTAAATGGGGTCATGGCTTTACAAGAAAATTCCCTTTTTAAGGAAGTATCACATTATTCTAAAAAATATTATATCATTCTTTATTACGTTTTACTTGTACACTGGAAAATCTGGTGAGTTTATTACTATGTGGTGATCACTAACAACCAATCAGAAAGATGTAAAAGAGGCCTGAAGTGAAAACCAGACAAATTTAAAAAAATGAATACCAATGGGAATCGAACACGCAACATCCATATCAGAAGACTGTATCTTACCAACTAAGCCTCGGAGGCTATACATACCGTACCTTCTGCAATTCGTTGTGAAAAACATGAAATTTAGGGGGGATTTTTATTTATTTACTTATGCATTATATTACATTTGTTATAAGTTTAGCCCAATTACATTAAATACCAAGAAAAAATGTAATGAATTAAAATATTATATAATGACAGCAGGAACAGTAGTACTCGTGCTTTTCTGTGAAGTGGCTCAGTTATGCTGACAAAGTTTATTAAGATATCTGTATCGGAAAATTAATTCAATAAGATCATTCCGTGTACAAATGGTGACGCTATTAATACCTCAGTTCATAAATACTACACCGAAAACAATATTATTTCACAGTGGCGGAAATAATTGTCTAGTATGTTACATTGAATAAAAGTTTGTCAATCAACAAAGTGGTCCGTCTTTTTCCTATTAAATTTTTTATATGTATACTATTATATTATATAAACAGGTGCGTAGATCTTTTCTAACGCTCAAGAAGTTATAACGAAACATACCCATTAAAAATGTAGGATATAGTATAACCATGGGTAAAATTTCTACCCTTTGGAATAAACATCTATCGCTATTGACCATTTAGTATTTAGAAAAAAAAATAATACCTAAACATTATTTAATTAAAATCCTGGATGTTATGAAAACCCAATGATATGGCGTGAAATGCCATCAAATAAACTGTATTATCTTAATCCCACGAATTTATTATTGATTGCAATAAATCAGAATTATCGTTATCTACTTAAAAGGTATGTGCCTCCTCCAAAAATACATTTTATCAACAAAGTCTCGTAATCTGTCCAGCTTTCATTGTGGTTCGTATGAACGTATATCTACGTATAGTATGTCTTAACAATTTGTGATTTTATGATTGATTGGTATTTCATAGCTTGTATAAGCTGATCTCAAAGAATACCGCTTATTTGATAACTGATACCGGTAAAATAGATCAGCTCAAATCTCGCGGGATTTTTGGAAAATACCATACGTTAAGTAATTGCTTTGTCGCATTTAAACTACGAGTATGTAATCATTAAACAATATCTTGCAACCAAAATAATATCAAACTAATCGTCGAGTTCTTTGTTTTTTTTCTGCGCTTATTTCCTCAAAACGAAATTTCTGTACATATTTCCATTAACAAGATCCCGGAGATTGCAAGCTAGAATCCCATTAGAACCCAACATTGTTTTAAAATAGGGTATCAGTCTGGTCTTCATTTCAGGTTTCTTAAACATATTTTTTGTAAGAGATTGTCACATGGCGATAAACAAGCAAGGTTGTATTTTATAAAGGAAAGCGTAATGCAATACAATAAGTTACTACATGGTTGTGCATGTTGACGGATAAAACTCGAAATCTCGGTAGTCGATTTTTTAAGATTTTTAATATTTCTATAAGTTTTAATGTAATTTAGCTTAAATGAGGAGGTCCCTTTCATCATGCAGCATATTTCTATTGATAATCCAAGTAATCAATTGGAATCATTATGATCATACTGTATCGAGAGCACATTAATGTTTCTTTTAGTAAAACATTTTGACTTCACTTATAGGATTTTTTCTGATATCGAAATTTGATTGAAATATGGGTTGACTTGATTGTTCTTTGATGATAAAACAATCAAGTCAGCTCACTTTTCAAATTTTAAATGTTGTTTTTTTATAATTTTAGGAGTTATGAAATCAGCTAATTTGTTTTATTTTTTTAAAGAAAGGATTTAATATATTATTTCTTTAATGACCCATGAATTAAACTTAGACACTATTAAACAGTTACATGACTATTGAACTAAAAAACCAAAAAGGGTTTATTTTATCAAACATTTGTAACTACATGTAACAATTCGATTGTAACTTAATGTTAGTTCAAATTAAATCTAAGTGACACAAAATTTTATATTCTATTTCAATAAATCGTTTTATTAAAAATAATAAAATTATTGTTTCTCATTATTAAAATGTCCAATAAGACTGTTTAAGATAGTAGTCGAATCAAAATTAAACCACATAATTAGATTTGATTTACTAAAAGCCATGTCTTTACCGCGCCCAATGAATGTTGCGTTCCTTCTTTCTTCGTGAAACTTTTCCACTTATATTGTAGATCGACTGGTTAATTTTTCAAACTTTATCAGTTGAAACTTTAAATTGTCTTAAATTGACCTTATTTTTAATTAGTTTTATTGTATTGACACATATAATTACACAGTGACTTAAATTTGGTGGCACAAATCATCCTATTTTGGATGGATTGCCTTAAAAATTTTCAATTAATTTAAAAATACCAACGATTTATTATAAAAATAAATCATGAATTATTCAATACTCCTGAAATATTTTAGTATATTCATATACTAAAAGAGTAATCCAGTGCCAATCTTGATGCATGGAAATGAAGGCTGGGCATTGAAATGTAGTAGATACTTGGTATTACAATACAATGTATGAACACTGCACACAAACACTTCATTCCACATAAAGTTAATGATATTGTACGAACATTACACAATACACCACACTAAACTCAAAACCGAATGTGTTACTATCACATATCGAAAGATCTACAAAGGTTTCTTAGTAGTTTGTCTTCCCCTTGTAATTTTTTTGCGGTTTTCTAACTAAAAATGTTTTTCTAAACATATGCAAATGCGAGGAAGTATCTAATCTTCAAGTACCTAGAATTGACATTTTTTAAGTAGTTTTACTATATTGACTCATGTAATTGCAGTGACTTTTATTTGGTGGCACAAATCACCATAGTTTGGGTGGATTGCCTATTATTAAAAAAATAGTATTTATTTAGATACATGGATATATTTTGAAAGCGACTCTTTTTTGCAGTTTTCTATCAAGCCCGTTTGACTTATCAACCTACGTAATAATAATAAAAGTATTTGATAATAATATTATTCTTATTTGTGTTTAGTTCAATGGCACTAGCATTGCCCAATACTAGTGTTCTGGTGGATTTGGATGACGTGTTATTTATTATTAACGAACTCCGTGTCCCAGTTGGTAAGACGCTGTCCTCTTTTCACGTGTGGGGTAGTACGATGACGAACCGCGAGTTCCGTGCCTTCTCAAGTGGTTCAAACCCTAAGGCTCAATTAATGTGACCGAAGTAATTGTTGTCTTCCAGCGAGGCTCTTCAATATGTTCAAATTGCCAATATGAATTTGTTCATGGTACGCATGTGAATAAATGAAAGGAAAACAATTATGTTATATTGTTATATTATATCTTATTTTCAACTCCTATTCCATCTGAATTTATTTCGTCGTCCTTAGAAACTGATTTGAGAGCGGATGTTTTGTCACGGAAGAACATCATCTTTTAATTTTTAAAAGTAGTCAAATAGGTTGTCTGGGAATCAAAGAGCACCAATCACCGATCAAAGCCTTGATTTGGTTGTCATCATTGGCAATCGACCTTCCAGAACTGACACCATATGTGAGTGTCGTATCACAATTACGGAATTTGGCAAACCACGTTTAACACATGCGATCAGTTACTGCATCGTCGCCATACACTGTACATATATTGTTTTTGGTTTGTGTCGCAATATTAAAAATGCATCAAATACCGAAAAAACAACTTATTTTATGCCATCTTCAAAATAAATCAAAAAAACTATTCAAGTAACCTTTCATAATGCTATATATTCTGCATGTTTAGAATTAATAAAGCATCAAAAATGTTGGACTACTTTCCGAACTAACCAATACTATATTTGGCAGCTTACTATCCTCACTTGTGCCAACAACTCTAGCTATGGTGCGGTGCGGTGCGGTGCGGTGCGGTGCGGTGCGGTGCGGTGCGGTGCGGCTGTTAATTAATAAAGCGTACGATTTAATTGAAGTTTGATTGCGTCCCTGCTCCTCAAGTTCACTTGAGGCGAAAATGGGTGGCTCAAAGAAAATGGGTGGCTCAAAGAAAATGGGTGGCTCAAAGAAAATGGGTGGCTCAAAGAAAATGGGTGGCTCAAAGAAAATGGGTGGCTCAAAGAAAATGGGTGGCTCAAAGAAAATGGGTGGCTCAAAGAATAAAGTTACAAAGCTACCGACTTCGTGCATTCACTAAATAACTGATCACTCAACCAAGCACTCTTTTTTTGTTCATTTTATCTAATAATTGGCAATCACGAGTTAAATGAATTCTATTGATTTGATTGGATGTGCAAATATTTTATTGTTTGATATGACATAAAACAATTATATGAGAAATAAACATTTATTTCGATGAACAGCTTAGTTTTTCCTTAATAATTTGAATTAACCTTTTCGCTCTTTATTTTGTTCATTATAATGTACATCATCATCATCACGCCATGACCTAATTGGGGTAAGCAGAGATAATAGATCTCCACTTCATTCGATCCTGAAGCACGTCTTTTGCCTCTGCTACAACCATATATGTTACCTCAACATGTAAGGTTTTTCACTGTTTTGGAATTTGTTTCATTTGAACGTACCACATTTAACTTGACATTTTTAAACTTCTTGTATCTTATATACTACTTGTATATATTGTTTTTTGTAAATCATGAACAACGGACGAGGAAAAGAGCCGTAGAAAAGCTGTAAAAATGTGTGTACTTAGAAGAATATGTTACATGAAGTGAAAAAAGGAGACAAGATACAGAATGAAGTGATTTGGGATAAATGTGAACCTAAGATTGACGTGTTGAGTAAGATGAAGAAGAGCACTCTTATAAATAAACTGCAGCATAATAAGCAATATACTCGTATGTTAGTATGTATAATACACATGTTATATCCTGAAATTAAGTATATATTTCAAGATAATGTCTAAGAAAATATATTTAAGAGAGAAGCTATCATAACATCTCCCCAGTTGAGGTACATCCCCATCAATAGATGGCGAACCCGGCATATCAGATGTTTTTCAGCCCACACCCTACCCTCTTAGATGGATTGGGCATGTAGAACGAATGAATGAAGAAAGACTAGCAAAATAAATATATACCCGTATTCCATATTTGAGTGGTTACCCGTATACCCGTATTCCATATTTGAGTTTCTCATTTCTATCGAATGGTTATTTAGGTAAGATAAAATAATTGTTAAGAGTAAGCAGTGAAAAATCTTACATCCAGATATTATGTATCCCAGACACAATATCCCAGACACAATATCCCATACACAATATCCCAGACACAATATCCCAGACACAATATCCCAGACACAATATCCCAGACACAATATCCCAGATACAATATCCCAGACACAATATCCCAGAGCCAATATTCCGTCGATAAGAAATGTCAACTAGACATTGTAATTTGACTAAACATTTAACAACTTAAGATTAACTTCAGAAGTCTCATCCCCGTTTTATTTCCCCTCCGCTTTCGTGTTGGAGTTGTAGCATAGCGCAGATACCCACTTATGGTACACGTATCTGGAGCTCTTCCTAGCACTCCGCCTGCACTCGGTCCAGTGTCAGCATCTCCTTCTACAACCTTTCTACCTGCCTGCACCAACTTCTTGAAAGCAATTATTAATTGCTTCGAATTTATTATGTCAATACGGAAATAAGTTAATTTGATGTTTACTTAAAATAAGAAAATGAGTTGTAAATCTAATAAACCCCTTACATTGTATTATAGTTAATCATAAGTAACGAAGAAATATTCAGCATTCACATTCAACAATTTCAATACTTTAAACGTGTTTTAAAATTGGGGAAATTTTCGTTATTCTGTAAAAAAAAAATTTTTTTGTTTTATTATAATTTTATAATTTTTTGGGAAATTGTCAATTAATAAAGCATCTTTAATATAAATATGGTTGCTTATATAAAAAAAATATGACACTTGTTTATTATTCTTTAAATAAAAAGATCTTCGTGTCCTGACACAAATAATTTATCTATTGAAAAACGAAATGACAAATAAATATAATTTCCAAACAATATGACAATTTACTAAATAAAAGATAAAATAACAACATTTCAGCACAATTCAGAAACACGTGGCGCATCAAGTCACCTACACATAATATAACAATATGACAATTTACTAAATAAAAGATAAAATAACAACATTTCAGCACAATTCAGAAACACGTGGCGCATCAAGTCACCTACACATAATATAACAATATGACAATTTACTAAATAAAAGATAAAATAACAACATTTCAGCACAATTCAGAAACACGTGGCGCATCAAGTCACCTACACATAATATAACAAGACTAAAAAAGAATTGAATACAATAAAACAAAATACAATATTTATTAAATTACAAAAATATAAAATTGAATAACTAGTCTCCCAGCAAATTCAAAAATTTTAGTGGCTATAAACTAATTTGACTTTACTTAATGAAAAAGAGCAAAAGTAATGTTTTTTGCTATTTTACAATAAATTATCAGTTAGTAAATTTTGCTTTATGAGAAAAGTATTTCTTTTACTGTCATGGTTTTCACAAATTTGAGTGATTTTTCGCATAGATTGCATTCGTTTAGTGGATTTCTGTCCATTAAATTAGATCGAAAATCAATCAGTAATTTCATCTTAGTATGGAAAACTGCTCCAATTAAAAAAATAACGAAGTTATAAAAATATTCTAGAAACTCTTTCGCATACAATATTTCCCAATCAAATAAACTTTGCATAAGAATATCAAAAATATATTGTCACATTATAGAATATAAAAAATATTTTCTAATATAAATGTCCTCTATATCGCAATTAAAACCTAGTGTTAGGCGCTTTTTCGTCCTTTTAATTTTTCTTGAAGCGCTCCTGTTCGATGCATTATGTATTGTTCATGGCTCGGCAAACAGAGCAAGCGACTTGTGTTTATCATTTATTCACTTTAATGAGGCATTGATTAACCGCTGCCTGAGGTCACGGAGCGGTGCTTTACAAAATGTACCCGTTTATGAGTGTACGTACTTCAAGATTTGTGTTTGATTTATTACTCGTGTGTAACGAGTGACGTCAAATACACTCGAACGACATGCATTTAAATATTTAACCGAACGACGTATTTAGAAAACTATTTGATCGAACCAAAACAAAAATAAAGGCTTGTTTAAACTGAAAACAAAAGCATCATAGTAAATTAATAATGCAAATCATAAATCACGGCTGATTTCACTCTGCGAAAAAATATTTCCGATATTAATAATAAAAATAATTAAATTTATAAAGTACCGTTTAGAGATCAAACTCTCATAAAAAATGGTCTAACTGAGAAGCAAACCCATTCTTATTGATGTATTAAAAATATTACAAAAAAATAAAATATATTTACTGCAATATAATCATATGAATGTGGTGGCTGCAGCCATTAGATTGAGTACTTTACCGCATCTGTAAACGTTTATGTAGAACAACTGTTGAGGATAGTACCGTCGGGTGTTTTCCTTGATGTAGTATTAATGTATGTAGCTTTTAACATACTCGGATCCTTTGAGTGCACTCATTATCTATATACATTTTATAAAATGATCAATTAAATTAACTTAATTTATACTTGTCAACATCCTTAACCCATTTTTCATCTAACTTCTTAGTATCTAAACCTGGTACAGATCGTAATCCCATATCTCATTGAAATCTGTTTCACAAAAAAATATATGAAATTCTTCAAAATAGTTAAATGGATTCATTTATTTGAAAAGAACTTCTTAATTCATTAATAAAAAATACAGAAAATTAACAAGTTCGATAAAATTAAATAAATTTTAAAAAATACTTTGAAATGAATTTTCTTTTTATCATTCCCATGCCAGGTCTTTAAAACTTCTCGGTACTTCCGCCCAATCATTAGTTATTTTTGCAAGAACACAAAAATATATGTAAATATAGTATACTAAACTAAACACGAATGAACGTTGCCTGAAACAAAATACACTTCATCAAAAACACAGGCGTATCTCACCCTCTCGCGTAGTTCCGTGTCCACCAGGATATTCCTCCGTGTTGGCAAACCAAGGCGCTGGCGGTTGGTACGTTGTAGGTACACTGCGGTGATACATGTTGTCCAAACACAGATAAAAATGCATATTTTATTGGGTAAACTTGCCGTGTGGTGCACAGTATGAGCCACGTGAGCAAACATACCCCCCTGTCCCACACCCGATGCTCCAAAGCCCACCGCGCTCTAGCGCTTTCGTCACAGAGTCGCCATAAGCGAACGTCGAGCAAGATGTCACGAGCGCTTTTCATATTTTCCCATTTTTGTCGTTTCGCGTGTTAAGAAATAATTTTGTTCCATGTCCATTTTTAAAACAACAGTAGGGAGCTCCAAGATGACTTGCATAGGTCTCGGTGTACTACCGTATAAACTATTATTATCGTGTTGCATCAAATAAGGCATTGTTTCTTTCACGCTATTTAACAATATTTTCAACATGATCATAACCATTCTGAACCAAATATCGAAAGATTATTTTTAAGACGCTTTAATTATTAATTCCTTTCACCGGACTGGGATGTTTTTTAATTTATTTTTTTGGTTTCATCAGGAATCGAACCCGAAACCCTCGGCTGGACGTCAAACGTCTTATTAACTAGGTCACTAAGGTCGTCAAATTATACACCCGGGTAAATTATAATTTCTTTTTTAAACGGTATCAAAATGTTTCTCTTTAATACTTTTAATTCTCGGTTAGATTGATTTTTTTTAAAAAAGATGACAGAATTTTCTAGGTGTTATCTTTATTAATTATTTTTTAATTGGTAACGTGAAAAGTCAAGTTACTACTTTGATTCTAAATATCAGTATACATTGGGAATTAAAATTGTGTTCTACGAATCAATTCAAACTCACTCTAAAGAATTAATAAAGGTAAAGATGCATGTGAATTCATAGAATTGTTAATAGATGGATGGTTTTTATTAGTTGGACGCAAATGACTCCGTACAAAATAATGTTATATCTAAGTTAATATTGCGCTATGCGCTTTTATCCATATACTCCTAAGAAGAAGAAGGAAATTGCATCGCTTTAATCCGAAAATTTCGCATGACCAGTTTTCTGTATACGTTATATGTTATTCGTACGATAGTTAGCTTTATTTCAATGCATTCACAACATCGCCTTATGATTTTTAATTATCAACCTACAAAATTTGGTTTATCAACGAAATCTCATTGACACTCACACCACTGGTACTCATTTTTTTCAAATTCTTTATTTTTATATAAATCGTGTTGTAATTTACAATATTTGTCATTTAAACGTAAACTAAAGAATAAGATATTCATGTAAAGGTTAAAACGATTTTAAATGATCCAATTAGAATAACTTTACTTCCAATAGACTTTTAAGTTTTTTCTTTCAAGTGAATACGGACATGAACAATTCCGAGTTTTTTCGACTACAATCACGTACGTTATTTTTTTAATATAACCAAGAGCATTATTATTATTTATTTGTTTGCTTTTTATGTGCACATACTTAAATTTATGTGCACAGATACTTAAATTTCTTTGATATTATAATTTTGTATTTTGCATTATATGATTTGATTTCGTCACATGATGATATAAAGTATTTTTTACTTGGTATAAATTCACGAATATGTGATATCAATTGGAGAGCAACGTTCAGTTTTTTTTTAATGAAATAATAAATCAATACTAGAATTTCAAAAAGAGCAAGTATTGCTAATTTACATGTAGCTTCGCTTGGCCGACTTTACATTTTAAAATATTGAAATGTGGAATATAAAAACGAGCACTTGATTAAAAATAAGATTTATTTTTGTAAAAAAAAAAGAAAAAAAACGTTTCAATTTTGTTCAGAAAAAATCAAACTGCAATTTATATATTTATCTGCATCTTGATCGTCAAATGTTAAAATATATTTCAAAGAAAGCGTGAATCTCAGAGACCTTAAACTAATTACCGTTTCTAAAATATATTGTTTCTTATATTTTAAGATATGTCAAACTTTAGTATGATTTTCTTAAATGTATTTTTAAAACCTTTTGATTAGTTCAAAGCTCGAAAGTAGAAAAGCAATAAACTTAAAAGGCATGTCAACCATTAGACATTCTGTTTTCCAGACAATTTCTCTTCGCCTTAACAATGAAACAAGTACGTATGCAAAACTTTTATACCAGAAAAATCCCAACATTCGTTAAATATTAATCGGCATACCTTCCACTCCATGCATCTTCAGGAAAACACCTGACAATCAATCAAGACTCGAGTGTCATATGGGTTGACAAAACACAAAATGTTGGCCACAGGGGACTTTAGGGAAACAGCTCACATAAACTAGTCCGGAAGAAGACTTGGTTGGAAACAAAGATTTTCCATAAAACACAATACGATTCAAGGAAGCCGAGCCGAGTTTCGTTTTATAGTTTAGCGGGAATTCCCCCGTGTCCAGGGTCGGCATGGGTAAACACCGTTATTTATTGTGTCGTGTGTATATGTACAGAGCGCAAACCTCTGAGGGCAGGTGAATATTCAATACGGTAGACGGTGGTACAACCGCCTCTGGAAATAAATACGGCCGTCTTGAGGACCATGTACCATTCAGGTTTAGATTTGTTTTCATATGCGCTGGCTTATTAAGTTTTATGTTCTGCCGTAATTCGAATGGAAACGCCTCGAGATTAGAGCACAGCGTTTGAAGATTTTGAATACTTTTTTATAACATCACAATCGTCACCATCACGCCACGCCATATTGGGTTGAAAGTAAGACACACGCGGTAAAAATTAGAGCATTCTATGAAATGTTTGTAACACAATATATGATTTCTTGAAATAAATAGGCGTGCCAAAGATAAAAGATGTATATCAGGCTAAAATGAAATGGAAATCAGTTTTCTCTACCTACCCCAATATGGGCATAAGTGATGATGAAAGAGGACATGTCTCCTTTTCATTTTATCCTCATTCACTTTTGCTTCATCAAAATCTCCACTTCATACAAAATCTCCTATTTTAAGACTTTACCCTGTTCACTTATTTTTTTAGTCTTGCCACGTTTTTATGTCTTCCCGAATATACCGTACTTTCTTTCCTACTTAAATAAAATTTGTATTCATGTAGTAATATTTTACTATTCATTTTTTTACGTATCACAAAATATCTCAATGTACCATGCTTTATATTTTATGCTATATCTTCTTTCAATCCCAATTATTTCATACTTTCTTCATTCCTTTATATCATATGCGTTTATAACTATACCAAACTATAAAAAAATACAGTTTTTTTTATTAAATGTCTCCGACCTTATTTTGTGGAACTCCGTAATGATAATTCAGATAAAATGTATTTTGTAAATTCCACTAATACGAGTTTATTATCGCGACTCGAGTTTTGAGGTACTCTACCGAGCTCTTCATCAAGCTAATAGTTTGCTCGGTAAAGTAGCTCAAAACTTAAGCCGCAACAGTAAAATCGTATAAGTGGAATATTTTAAATGAATATTATCATTGTTTCAATTTTCTAATTCCGGCGTTTTTTTTATCGCACAGCTGAAAAATGTAACTCTACCATGACACAAACTGTCGAACTTGCTCCAGCCTTTGTTGAACATTGATCTTTATACGAGTACCTTGTAATGTCAATTCTCGTCATTATTGATGAAAAAAATTATAATAAAAAAAAACAAATTATTGGAAAATATAATTTACGTTGAAAGACCTTTTTTAAATGATCAATTGAAATCAAATATGCTCAATTTTAGGTGCCATTAGCATCTTTCAATACAAGAAAATCAAATGGTAGCATAATCTTAATCAAACTCGATTTTGCAAAACATCATATTCGAATATGTTTGATTAGGGGCATTGTGCGTGTTTTTTCGAGCTTTCAGGATTTATTCATTAAATGCAAATTGCGAATTAATCATTCCAGGCCGCGGGCAAACGTATTTAATTTGTTAAAAGTGCGCGAAAATAACAATCTCGATAAATGAGCTTTTTGCGCGTACATGCTTTCAATATGACGAATACAGACCTTCCTCGCATTGCTCACGTTGATACGTTTTTTTATGTTCTTAGAAACCTTTGCCTATGCTGAAAAGCATAAAGAATTTCGAATGGTAAGTATTCTTTTCTTGGTTAGGAAAGGCATTTAATTGATACAAAATTAATTTAAAAAATATAGTTTCGATAAAACAGTGATTAAAAAACGAATCTCGATTCATGCTTCCGAAACAGTCTCAGTATATACCTACTAAGCAGCCCTTGAGGATAGTCTGCTCTCTTCTCTAAACGGCGCGATATCAAATGTACTCGTACTACTACTATTGTGATAAACGAATCTCGATTCATGCTTCCGAAACAGTCTCAGTATATACCTACTAAGCAGCCCTTGAGGATAGTCTGCTCTCTAAACTAAACGGCGCGATATCAAATGTACTCGTACTACTACTATTGTGATAAACAAAAACAAGAATCATAGTTTACACTCAATTTTGCGAAAAATTGTGCACTACTCTGAAAAATCAGATTTTTCAGTAATTCTAAAAGAAAATTATAAATTGAAATGCTACTTTGAAAAAAAACTTCCTTTCTATTATTCATTCTATGGAATTACGATTAGTGTATAATATAATTGAAAAGTTAACATTTTTGTTTTATAAAACTTCACACCAGATAGTATTTATGTGATTTAATATGGAAATAATAGAATTTTAAACGAAAATATATTTTTAATATTATATCTAAAAATACTCTTATGTATATAGTTAACTGATACAGACTGCACGCTAAACAAATAGAACCTGTAGTAATGTAACATCCTTGTCAAAAGCCTTTTTCACATGTCTACATCACATGCACATGCAATCATTTTGCTGTCCAAAAACATAATCCTTTTAATTGAATTGAATATTTTTTCAACGAAAATTACTTTTCCCTATCACCACACCAATACTGTTAATTGTTTGAAATGTAATTCGACTGCATTTCACACCGCTTGAATAATTAAATTCTTCTACAAATCCACGCTATCTAAAATCATAACATTTTATGTTGTAAAATCATAACATTCTATGTTGTAAATCATAACATTCTGTATTGTAAAATCATAACATTTTATGTTGTAAAATCATAACATTCTATGTTGTGAAAGCTGCATTCGAAATAGTAATTGACCATTTCTATAGACACGACCACTTAGAAAATGTGTGTTAATTATACTGGATCCTATTCATGTGATATGGACCATGAAATATGGACCGGACCTCAATCATTAAAATAAACAAGACTAAAGTGTTAATAACAATAAATGGTATTTTACTAAAGAAAAGAAAATAGTAAAACATTAGGATTGAATTTTTTTTTTATTATTTCATTTTATATTATTTTACATTTGCGCCATAATTTAAACATATCACAATCATAAAATGATTTTAGTCCAATCATATTTGATAACATTTAGAATATTTGAAAGTATAAAACATGTTTGAAAGTAGTGAAATGATTCTAAACAATAAATTTTCTTTATATTTTTAGTATTTTTTTTATCAATGTGGCTAAATTTATCTAACTAAAAATATGACCACATTATTTTTTTCATATAACATATGTTCCCTATACCTACTTACATGGTCATTTAAACCACAGTGTCACATTTTAGAAAGGATGTAAGAATTTTATAATTCTTATTTATGTAATATTTCATTTTCGTATATAATTAAAGAATTGCAAAACTCATACCCAAAACTAATGATTTGCTAATTTACAATTTAGTGTTGCAAATGTTACAAACAACATAGTTTTGGGGGTAGGTTAATAAATGTTTTGCTATTCAGTCGAAATAATTGATTATTCATAGATCCATATTTACACAAAGGGGTTACAAAGTATCCACAAAGGGCAAGCAAGTGAGCAAAGTCATAACCTGGAAAAAATAGTGCAGTCATATGCATTCGACAGGGCCCAATCAGTCTGAGGATTTTTTTTTAAGTTACACAATTTTATAAGTTGTTAGTTTAGAGTATAATTGTGTCATTTAATCTGAGTTATTCATCTGGATAGAAAATGTTTTTTTGGATCTGTTGTTATAAATGTGTATGGTCATTAGTAAATTTCTGATATCAAATTTTGCATTTTTAGAAATGTTACGCTTTAAACCTCTCTTAACCCTTTTAATCCCAGTATGTTTTGCATGAAATATGCGAAAAATCCCAAGCATTTTTTGGCAAAAAACAGTAGTTTATATTTTATTTTTTTATTTCAGTTAATATTTAATTTTAAAACCTAATTTTTTTGTGAAGACTTTTCTGTAGAGTGTAAAATAATAATTAATTTTCATATTTCACAAAAAAAACCATATTAATATTTTTTTTTCATTTAACATAAAAACTTGTATGAAAAATTTGAGGCCGATGATCGGCCCCGTGGGATTTTTCGCATACACTAGTTGGGGGCGATAATCGGCCCCGTGGGATTAAAAGGGCTAAAATTCCCATAATGTTATCAAATATTTATAACAATTTATTTTTTATTTATTTGAAACCCATGCTAATTCCTCAATTCCAAAATGAATAATATCCACAGATATGATGGTTATTAAAGTTGGTTTATTGTCAACATGAAATATATCACGACAAAAATATCTTATTTTAATTTTGCGAATTTTAAATATGGTAAGTATACATTTATGTACAAAAAATACATAAACAACTCTAACCATGACTTTTTTCTAACTATTGTATTTTTATTCAATTACATTTCCGTTATATTGTGCAGAAAAAAATTGAAAGCCATAAAATGTATGTTTTTCCACAATTCTTAAGAAAAGTATATAACTTAACATAAAACTAATAATCCAATTCCACGGAATAAAATTTTTGGCACCTATCAAAACATTCAGATCATTAAATTATATTTTAAGTAGTGCTACAAAAGATGCTTTGTATCTTAGTCGTGCTTAATGGGAAAACAAATACAGTAAATCTTAAACTACAAAATGCAAACATCCTAGAATACAAGTATTCATAGCATAATAATTATTTAACTATTTGGTGTTAACATACGTTGTGTCCGTTTTTTTTCAAATGAAGAGAACAAGAGTACACAACAAAAAAAAATTACAACAAATTAGTCAATAATGTATTCTTCTTCATTATTTACAACGTTCTACAAGTTTTTCAATGCCTGTGCGGTAAAAACCCTCCGGTCTTGACTCGAGGAATTCGTCCAACCATGTCCGCAATTCGACGTCATTATTGAAGGAAACGCCACGCAAATTGTTCTAAAGCGACCGGAGAAGGTGTAAATCGACGGCGCGAGGTCTGGAGAATATGAAGGGTGTGGCAGGATTTCCCAACCAAGCGTTTGAATGGCATTTTTCGTAATGTTGGCGATATGAGGGCGGGCGTTATCGTGTTGCAGAATAACGCCATATTGCCGATCCGGTCTTTTTTGTTGAATTACAGTGTTGAGCCGCTGCATTTGCAGAATGTATAGCTCCGCGTTGACTGTCTGATTGCGTTCAAGTATTTCGTAGTGGATGACGCCTGGCCAATTCCACCAGATGCAAATCATCGTCTTGCGCGGATGCAAATCTGGTTTCGCTCTGGGCATTGCTTGTTCACCCTTTCTTTCAGTTTCTTCATATTCACATAAAGGCAGCTCTATTCATCACCAGTAATGTTGCGGTAAAGGAACCTTTGCTTGTGGTCATGCGTAGCTCGATGACACGCGAGCAAACCAGCAGAAATTGTCGAACGTTGATTTTTTTTGTTTTCACTCAAAACATGTGGAACCCAAGCGCCGAACTTTTGGACTTTTCCCATTGATTTAAGATGGCGGTATACAGTCATGTAACTACAATTCATCTGCTCAGCCAATTCTACGGTAGTTTGAAGGGGATGTTCATGAATAATTTCGTTTAAGCGGTCCTCATCGAAATCCACTGATCGTCCGAAACGCTCCATGTCTTTCAGGTCGAAATTACCGTCTTTGAAACGCAAAAACCATCAACAATCTGTCCTTTCATTCATAGCATCTTCACCGTATACTTCGCAAATATTACGAGCAGCTTTGGCAGCTTTATTCCCTCGATTGAACGCGAACAGAAGGAGGTTTCGAAAATGCTCACTTTCGTCTATTTGATATTCCATTTTGAAGGCTTGTAATCAAATAAAATAACACATGTAAGGTAAAAGCAATCACATTATCTTGTAGAACAGAAAATTTTCTTTCGAATGACGTATAACCTTTACCATTTTGTTTTACTTTTGGTGCTAATTTTTAAATTTGGAAAAAAACGGACACAACTTATGTTGACACCTAATAATATGATTATCAATTTAGATTTACACAAAACAAAAAAGATCAGGAAAGTTTAAGATTTCTAATCTACCCCTGCACCCAAATTTGCCCCGCATCAGTTCCGCTTCACGGGGTAACGCCTGCATCACAATACGACAATCATCTCAATTCACTATCCGACGATGGATAAAGCTTGGTGTAACATATTTATTGTTATTACTATTATTATTGTTCTGCACTTGCCAAAGCGAAAAGTGCTCCCCTTCATGCAAAGTCCGATAAATTTTATTCGGTGTAAAATAGGGGAGTCGAAATCATTGTTCGAAGACTGATACGCATTTTTTCAATTTTTTTTAACAAACTCGTAATTACCCCTTCAACCCCTATAATTGAACTATGAATACTCTGTAATTTTAGTTTTGATATTCAATTTTAACTTTTTTTCAATGTCGGAATTTAAACTAACAATCGGAATTTAAACCAAGTCGGAATTTAAACTAACAATTACCAAGAAATCGATCATAATTAACGTACTCGTAGATAAGGTTTTTTGCAAAGAGTTATACAATTAAAAATCAACGTTCTTATTTTTTTTTAAGTTTCGTTATTTAAAAACAGATCTCACAGTGAACATAGGTATATATGAAGTGAACAAATATTTTTGCAATATCAATCGAAATTCGAACGATGCCTGAGTCTTTCGACATGTCTATAAAAAAGTCTTTTGATAAAGAATATTATTCAACAAATAATAATTTAATCGAGCGATTCAAAACATTTAGGTGTAACAATTATCAAATTAACTTCAATACAATAAATAGTTGCTACGGTAAACAGGGTAAACCGAATATCCTATATTACAAACAACAATCCCTTTGTATCAAATTAAGCAAAGTGTATTAGCACCCACCTTGACTATAATAGTATATTAGCACCCACCTTGACTAATGGAAGTTAAAGGTGGATTTTACAAGAAACATGGCAAAAGTGAGATAAATTCTGTAAAGTTGAGTGTGCTGAGGAAAATTGGTAGTGACTCTAAGCATGAAAGGAGAAATTAGTAGGTAATACACGGTGAAGGTTATATCATTGAGATGGTTTGGGCATGTGGAGAAGATGAATGAAAACGTAAGAACTATAAAGTTTTAAGGTACATGGTGTATACGGTATTATAAAATCAATAAAAACTTAGCAAGACCAAGTGGACGTGATTTTGATGGAAAGTAAAGTTAGAAGCATCAATAAAAAAATGTGTTTGGCGAGATATGCGAATTTTGAAAAAGCAGAAGACATTTGCCCTCTCTGCATATTGCATAAAGGACATGGCATGATAAGTAAAATTAACTTCAATGGGAACTACAGATAAAACCGGTTTTGATTATTAATGAAGAGAGTTTAGTAGATTCGTGATTCCAATGCAAATCATACACGAGGCATATGAAATCGGAAAACAGAGGACAGAACGCTACGAACGCCCTTTCGCAAAAGCGTTAATTAAGGGGGCATATCTCGCCCGGACTCAGCCCTCGTCGTCGGGGGATGGAAGTCAATTTACACTTTACACAACATGATACAGCTCATTTCACATGGGGGCGCCGGGCACAAGGGGCTCGCGGGGCTAAGCCTCCCCCGTGACTGCAACAATGGACCCGATTTTGTTATGCTCCAGTTTACAAATTGGGGGATCAAGTGATGAAACACCTGATTCGGAGGGAAAAGCAATACGTTGTTTTATTAATGTGGCAATTGATAGTTACTTTCAAATTGAATTTTCGAGTTAATGAATTTATCGATTAAAATGAAATTGTATTGAAAATTATGTATGATATGGGGAGATATTATTTTTTTACATTTTAGTATTGACATTATAATGAAGTTAAAAATATGACTTTGAATAACTTAAGTATTGAGATTGGTCGATATATTTTTGGTTCATTAACATCATTAAACTTTTTATTTGAACAAAATATTTTGAACGTCACAGCTATCAAACCAATAAAACGTCGTTTAACAGACTACTGCTTAATAATTTTGATATTTTAATTCATTGTTACATTTTAACTTAGGTATTTTAATGTAATATTATAAATCCTCGAATGAATGACTGATGCGAATGTAGAGTGTGTGATAATTGGTTATTGGGTATAATTTTAATGTGATTATGATACAGTTGGAATTATGTATGGAATAGCATAGGATTTAAGTGCGTATAAGAGTGTGCCTAGTTGGTAAAATGTATATCTTCCAACTCGATGGTTGAAGGTTCGACTCCCAGTGTTTTTATAAAGGGTACTAGTCATGTTTTCACTTCAGAGTTATTTAACATCTTTCTAGTTAGTTGGAAGAAATTGCCACGTGACAATAAACTCGCCAGGTTAGAATGTATATAAGGAAAGTGTAACATAGTTTTCATTAGTGTTTTAATTTAAATCAAATATATAAAATTTGTAATTAATGATTGAAATCAGTTCGTCACAGGTCTTACCTAGTAGAGCTGTTGCTGTGTGAGCTGATTCGCCTATCGTATTAGAAACCCATTCTTGATCATACACCGGTATTAGTAGAGGATTCATAGACTCAATTTAACGTGGAGTACCAGGCCTTGAACCAACCTGGATGGAAACGTTTTATGGTATCTCTAAGTTCTGATAGAGAATATAGGATATTTATGATGATGATAAGAATCGCTGTTATGTTAGAGTAAAATATTAAGTATCCGAAAAATACTGAACATGTAACTTTCTTAACGAAAACAGATGTCGCAGCTACAGTTGCTAAGACATAGGTATTATAAGAATGCTAGAATTCACCATTCCAGTCAGCGTAGCAGAAAAGGTCAGTATATCGTCATACAAAGACTTGGAAGAAGCAGGTAGAGGTTGTATAGAGGCTGATACTGGACTATATGTAAGCACTGAAGTTGACCAGAGTTCAAGCCAAGTTGAAATCTGGATTGGAGAGACTACACACCAGGCCCTATAGGAGAAGAAGAAAATATTGAAGTAATAAATTAATACTTTTATTTATTTGAGTCATCAAAAAAACTCCATGTATTTATAAAATGTACAGCATTGCTAAGTTCGGTTTTCTTTTGTTTCAGAGCAAATTAAATTCGGAATTAGTAGACTTATGGCAGAAAAGACAGATGATGAAGAAGAAGATGTCATACCATTCCATAACAACAACATGTACCCGAAGGCACTTTACGCCGCTCTGGAGAGGTCCGAGTCTCCCTGCAGCCCTCAAGTGTGCAGTCCTCCCCCTCGATCCAGATCTCGTTCCCGTTCCCGCTCTCGGTCACGATCCCGATCTACATCCCCAGAGCTGGAAGTGGACTCCCCCCCTCCTCCGCGGATCCTCAACTCACCATCACCTCGACCACCATCAGCCATTGAATTCACTAAAGACGCACCCATCAAGAGATCAGAAACATTCTCAGTGAGTGCTCTCCTCAGACCGGACATACCGAGAACCCAACGATCACCACCGACAGAAGGATCATCGTTCAATGATTCAGTGTCAGTGACTAGATCTTTCCTTTATCCTAGTAATCCGTTCGCGGACTTTTTAAGAGACTCTAGTTTACAAAAAAGTGGTCAGGAATATCCTGCTAGCACGAGCCAAAGTTTTTTTCCTAGACAATTTATGCCTCCAGGTTTTTTTCCACCTGGAATGTATCCACCTAATCACATGTTAGGAGGTAAAGAAAGTGATGAACGAGGATTTTTTGCAACTCCTGCATCATTATACTTGAGTGCTGTGCAAGCCGCGGCTGCCGCAGCCCTACAAGCTGGGGGAGGAGGGGGTGCTGGCAGTCAAGGTGGAGGATCATACTGTCCTCTACCTCCTGAAGAACTGTTTCGATTGAGACAGATACACGCACAGCACCAGCTGTTGATGCGGCCCGGCGCGCACACGCACGCACACGGGCACGCGCTCTCGGACGTGTTCTCGTGTGTGAAGTGCGAAAAAATGTTCTCCACCCCTCACGGACTGGAAGTGCACGCACGCCGCTCTCACAACGGAAAACGGCCATTTGCCTGTGAACTTTGCAATAAGACTTTTGGACATGAGATTAGTCTCAGTCAGCACAGGTAATTACCATGTTTTATTTTTATAATTTTTCAAATGGTTATTAATATATTTATGTCCCTAAGAATGTTTTCATATGTCACTATAAAACTATTGTCTCTATAAGAACTTGAATACTAAAATTCGCTGAAGTGATCACCTTCAATACGTGTCCAAAGAACACATCTTTTTTCTAAATTTATATATTTGAATTAGTGTATTTGGTGACCAACGTTAGGTATACCAATATTTAAATAATTCAGGCGTAGCTTTGAAAAAATACATTGTCAATGGAATAAAAATAAAACATTAAACTTTGTTTTCTTTCACTATATTTTTTAGCATATCAATATGCGCATTTTAACGCAATCTATCCTCCTCAGAGTTACTTTAACTAAATTATATGTTACTTACACTGTCCAACTTATCACTCTATTCGCCAGAAGACCAGGATAAAAATATAGTGAAATAAAACTGAGTTAAGTGTTCATTTATAGTCCATTAGCTACAACAATATTTTTACAAAACTTCATTAATTATTTTAGAACTTCTTTCTGTCTCTTTTTTGTCAGCCATGGGATTATTTGAAAATTTGCATATAAAGTAAATTAAATATTTTGAAGAGAATACTTATAAATGAATAACTTTGTTATTCCAATAATTGCATTGATCCTCGTTACAGATGTTTCTACCTTCTATCCCGAGGCTCTTTTTAAGTGGAATAAAGAGAGCGCCGGGATAGGAGGTAGAAACACGTATAATGGGGGTTAATACAATTAGAATAACAAACTAGTTTATTTTTAAAAATAATTATGATATGGAGTTCAGCAAAGTTAAAGCCGAAACGTTTGGTAAATAATTCTGCAGAGATTTTGTAACTGGGGTCCGCTAGGTATTCTTTGAGCATCTTCCAGTTAAGCGAACTTGTTGAGTAAGGGCTATGAAACTAAAAATATATTTTATAGATGTTAGTAATTATCTAATGTCATTATACATTCATGTGTTGTGCAGGGCGGTGCACAGCGTGGAGAAGGTATTCGAGTGCAAGCAATGTGGAAAAACCTTCAAGAGGTCCAGCACGCTGTCCACACACCTGCTCATCCATTCCGATACGAGACCATACCCCTGCCAGTATTGCGGGAAGCGCTTCCACCAGAAGTCAGACATGAAGAAGCACACCTACATTCACACTGGTGAGTCAATATGTCGACCGAAATTTATACTTTATTTTTATTTTTTCCTCTTTTACTTTACCTTTTCAAGATTTACTGTTCGTTGAATATCAGATATATATGCTTAGAGTCTAAGCATTAACAGTTAGACAATTTAAAACCTCTATAGGACTGCTTCAATTTGGAATACCTGACCAGAAATGTAAAGAAGCAATGCTAGCCATTATCATCTTTTTATAAATTCTTTAAACATAAGTAAGGCAAATTTATCATCAATGTTTTATTGTGTTAATATGCCAGATCGGTCGAAATTGTACTGCTTTTGGTGCCGTACTCTTCTTTATCCGTTGGCTTCCATCATCTAGAATCACTGACAGCATTCACCACTTTTTCGAATCGTTCTCGGTTCTTCGTCAACAGAACAACTTAGCAAAATATACATATGTCAGTTTTAAATTAATCTGAGACTTATGATTTCTTATAATTCTGAGATTAATTTATATTCAGATTGATGCCTTAATTAAATGATAAAATTGTAATAATAAAATAGGAAATAATTACTGTTAACCGTACATGCATAAAAAAATAATATATTTTTAATTATTAGTCACCTTTTTAGGCTGTACATTTTTTTTCTATAAAGTTTTCATAAATAACTAAACATTTTTACGTATACATGTTTCAAACATTTTCCAAAAACATTATAACGATTTTAGTGGGCTGGTTGATACAGCGCTTGTCTTCCACCCAGAAGTCTGAGCTTAGATTCTTAATCGGTGCCTAAGATAATTCATTTCTCATGAAAGAGATTTTACATTTTATTGAATAACTGAAAAAAAGTCATTTTAATGGGCTGTACAGTATTAAACGGAAGCTTGATATAATACTACATTATTATACCAAAACGTTCATTTTTATTCAACAAATTGTTAGAACGTTGTATGAGACTCCTCATATTCTCGTTATGAACCAAACTTTAGCCAGAGTGCGTAATTTAATACTATAGAACTTAACACAATATTTCAACATATACTTTTTGATTTAACAACGCAACACAATCAGAATGTACTAGCATAGAGAGTACTTCTAGGTCGCAGGAATTCAGACACAAAATGCAAATAATCCGACTAATGTAATAATGTTCACTATCACAGGATACAACATAGATCTCGACCGATCCCCCGCGGGCCTGAATTAATATTCACAGAAATTCGGTCTGGTGCGAGTATTATAATTCTCTGGCCTGTTCGGCGGTCGAATTGAGGTTGGACCTCCCGACCAGGTATCAAGGGTCGTTTTCAAAACTGAGCTGAAGCACCCCTCTTCTGTTCCGCACTTTGAAATAAATAAAACAGACACGAGAGACAAAATAAATAAAGCACTGTTTATTTTACTCGAAATATTTCCAACACAACAGCGGCTACTTGTAACCCGTTCTGAAAGTTTCAGCCGAGGATATGTTTGTGGTTTGTTGACACATTCGGAGCTTAGTCGCTCATTAATTGTTTTAAGTTAGAGTTTCTTTCCGCTATCACAAAGTGACCACAGATTAAATTTTACCTTTTACCCTCCCTGTCAACCCCTCTCGGATGGCAGTTTATATAGTTTCCACACGGAGAAGATTAATTACATAAGTGAAACAGGTTGGAAATCGCTTTTATCTAGTTTTAAGTGGTAAAGAAAGAAATCGCCCGAAATATATACCTAATTGTATAAATCACAGTGATACAAAAATAATAAAAAATGAACGAATATCGAAAATATCTTCATCTACCTTCATTTTTCAAAAACTTATTATATTAATTTAATTAAAATTATACGATTACATTTTTTATGTATCTGATTTATTCAAATACAATATCAACTTACAACCTGACTTATTTATTAAGAGGTAAATTAATACAAAAAAGTACTTATTCAAATACACGATTTAGATACCAAGGGCGCGCGCTTTACTCCAGTAGCGCTCGGTATCTTCTCCCCCAATATTATAAATAAAATATAACTTAGATAAAACATACTTCAATTCACTCGAACTCACATTTTTTTACAGATTTGAAATATTTCAAAATAAATTCATATAAGTGGAGTGTAAGAAAAGAAAGGTGGTAGCTGATGCCGCTATTAAAATAAGAACTTCCTTGCATATGCATATATTTGGAAAATCATATTTTGTAAATAGCCCACAGAAAACTTGCCAAGGGAAGATGAACTATAAAGAAATCTCTGTAGATCATTCGAAATTTTATTAAAACATTCAACTTTAGGTGGAGTATAATTTGCATGTACAATATTCATATTAGTAAAAATAATTTTATTTTATAGTGTGTCTGTTACGCATAATACTTTTATTTATATAGTCCCCATCCTCCGTAGCCTGATTGGTATGGCGCTTGACTACGACCCAGGGGTTTTGTATTAATTTCCCGATGGTATTAAAACAGCAACACTCACACGCGCTAAACATGAGTGTTGTTGCCTCTTTTATTCACGTATAGGGGTAGTATTCAAATCATGTGCAATGACAAACCTCGAGTTCCGTGCGTACTCCAGTGGTTCTAGACCCGAAGACTCGCTTAATGAGACCGAAATCAGTGTTGTTTCCTGGCCACACTCTTCATTTTTTACAGATAACTAAATCGAATATATTGAAGGGTTATCATGTGAATGTATGACTTTTATATTTCACTACACACATAACTACACTATACCTAAAACCGAATATGTTACTATCAAAGATCAGAAGATCTTAAAAGGTTTTTTGTAGTTTTTTGTAGTCTTCCCTTGGTATGTTTTCAGCTGTTTTCTTACCGAATATTGAACATATGATGCAGAGAAGTATCTAATCTAATGACCACAGTTACTACTGTCCTATTCTCACAATCAACTTATATATATTTATTTTGTTGTACTTTTAATCTGTCAATAATAGTGAGTTGGAATCCCGAGTTGGAGCTCACTTGAAGAGAGTTTGCTCTGTTAACGGCGCTATATAAACTTTCCCTTTCTTATTATAATTTTCAATTTTAATTTCTACTCGTTAAATGTTTTCTTTACTGCATATTTTTATTTTTTCTTTCAAGAGTTTACATTGAATACTTTTCCAATCATTCAGATTACTACTATCAAATAAATGTTCATGTTTACAACCACCGCATAATGAAGACAATACAAATCCACCAAACAATAACAAGAATATCTCGAAACAAATTTACATGAGCATACAAAACACAATTACAACCCTATTAATGCCAACCTTATTTCCTCACATAATCCCCGTGTCATCTCCTGATGATAATCCCGCTAAACGTCTCCTATCTGTAATACTATCAAAAGTGGTTTAGTCTTTATATAATCTTGACCTCGACAAATTTCTCGACAAGTATCTTTAAAAGATACCAACTACCAATTTTATGCATACAAGAAATATTAACAAGATATTATGATACTTTATAACCAGTATCTCCGTTTTACTTGCCACATTATTTGTTCTTGTTCTACTAGGCGCCACATAACACCGTCTTAAGAGCAGCCCTCCTCAAAGCCGGTAATTAGTAAATAATTCATCTTGGGTCGGTAAAAGGGGTAGCGAGTAGCAACCCTTCTATCCCACCTCTCATCCTCCGCACCCTCCTTGTATAAACTCGACTATTTTCTTCCCACACCCCCGTCTCAACCCCCACACCCCCGAGAAAAGCTTGTAATTAATAATGGTACGGAAATACACTCACCAAGGGTTTGATACAGGTATAGTGTGTTCTACAATCCTTTTGTTTATTAATCCTGTAAACTTAAAATCCTGAAACACAATTGATACGACAAAAGATAGATTCACTTAAGTATTTTGTCAGTTTAACTCTTTTCGTGTGCCTTTTTAATACAAACTTTAATAGAATTAGCAAATTTAGTGGCTAACGTCCAATTGTTTCGATCCTTATAAATTTAGTGGCTAACGTCCAATTGTTTCGATCCTTATAAATGTTGATTCTAAGTATTTCCAGCACTTTCAAATTTTACTTTAATTATATTTCATCTATAATCTATCTATCTAATAATAATTTATTGTATGACACTTTCTTTGTATACACTATCACTTGCTGAACTTATTTCCAGGTGGCAATCTCATCCAAGCAAGTAGAAAAATGTTAGTGGGCTAAAGATAAAATAAATCTTGATCCCTGTTTCAAATAAATTGAGTTCCAACTGAAATCGAACCCGTGACACTCAGGAAGACAGACGTCTTACTAACTAGGCCACGGGACTTGATATAAAGGTTTTTTTTAATTTAAATTTATTTCGTTGAAAAAATAAGAGTGTTATCAATATAATTAATAGTAAAAAACTTTATATTTTATTTTAGAAAGATGAAAAAATTCCTTATTTTTTTACAGAAAATTATTAATATTTTCCTTAAACAACTTATATGACGCTAATTCATTATTGTATTTTCCAAAATATAAACAAAAAATAACATTTCAATCTTAAATCATCGATTTTTCGATCTTTTTTTTTTAATTTTCAATATTGAAACACGAAAAAAATAATTGACACTAAATTTGATTAACATGATTTTCCCTTTTATCTCGGCATATTGAATATCATCCTTATAGCAGTGCGCATTCCTTAAAAGCAATCGCGAAAGCTCGGAGTAACAATGGAGAAACTTTCACAGAGATAGAGGAGTTCAGATTCTAAAGCTTTATTCACACTTCAATCGCTGATATTCGAAAAATCTTTAAAATAAAATAGGATAAATGATTAGCAAAAAATGTATAAAATAAACAAAATTTTATAGGGTTTATAAAGAATCTTCTACGTTTGATACAATATTTATTTTGGGAGGATGAGAAAGTACAACAGAAGGTTTTCTTTTAGTTGAATAACTTTGGTTACAAACATATCTGCAAAAATAAATATTTATGTAAGATTGTAGGGACACTACTGTAAGTACTGTTTGATACATACGAATTTATCAAGCAGTACAGTAGTGTGCAAAATAAAATAAAACAAATAATCTAAATATAAACTAAATAGCAGAACATAATAGTTAGTCACAATAATAGAGATAACGAATTCTCTAGATTATGACACTCAGATGTCCACAATAATGCATGTCATTGATAAAATAGAGTAACTTACTTTTAAATCATGTCATAAAAGACTTCTTCGAAATGTCAAACTGAAAAGAAACCAAAATTATGTTTTTCGGTAATCAATTTTTTTTTATCAAATTCACGCAGACATTTAACTGACTTATAAAATTGAATCCTTTTACGTCACTGCTTATTTTTATCATTGACATTTTTATGATGAGCGATTTGTTTTTTTAGTATGTTTCAAGATAAAGACTAAAACACGCTAAAAGTACGTGTCTGGTTTTAGTTCAGTTTATAAAACTTTTATGGGGTTTAAAGTTTATCACTTGACTGTGATTAGTTTATTATAACATTTTTTTAAACTGGACGTGACTACGACTTCAAAATAAAATTTGCTTAAAAAATATATCATATGATATGAATATACTCATATCATTGGAACATTACGATACAGAAACTTTTATACTAAACGAATCTTAGGATGACAAAGCTCCTTAGTAAATCAACGGAAAATAAAACATTTTATGTCAACTATTCTCTCTCCATATTTTTTTTTTTATCAAATGCAAGTTCATAAATTTCGTAATTAATTATTTTCATCTGACAAAAAAATCTACGATGTTCTGTAAATATGAAAAATAATTTACTGCGAAAAAACATATAAATAGCAGTCTACCATATAATGAACATTTTAACAAAATTCTGTACCCAAATTTTGTAGATAATTGAAAAATTTTGTAAATAATAATAAATATTTAGACTCCTGTCAATTTTATCAATTGTTCGTATATAAGAATTTTACCAAAAGCTGCTGATGTGTATTTTGTTCTTTCCGCAAAGATATTGTATTGTATTATTTTTTCGTATACAGTACAACCTGGTGGGTTTATTGCTGTGTGGCGATATCTTCCAACTTACCAGAAATATGATAAATGAGCCTTAGGTGAATACCAGACATGAATGCGTTTTTTGGAAATAAATTGTGATACAGCGGTAATGGGACATAAAATCTGGTTGGTTGGAAGAGATTGCCGCCTGGCCATAAGTCCACCAGATTGTATTTCCAATAAAAGTGTTGAATGAATGAATGAATAAGCCCGGGCTGGAAGATAGGAATCTTTGCCAATTAGGCTACGAAAATCGTCATTGAACACCTTTTCATGATATGTAATTGGAACCTTCAGCCCGTAAATTAAATGGCACTCAAAATACACGATATTTTTTATCTTACAAAAAAATATAATCATTGCTAAAATATAATTAAAAATGTTAAATTTTCCAATATTACCCCGATATCAAATTTACATAACGTAAACCATCTTCCATAGTAATAAATAATATTTGAAATTGTAGAAAAGAAAAAAATTGCCTTTTTTGAAAATAATTCTTCGGTGTAAACTCGTCTTTAGTAACGTCTTAAAGGGTTAACTGCCGACGTGTATTCACTTACACATGCAGCCGGAGTGTACGAATTTAAATGCGGGCAGGTTAGATGTAGTAAATAATTCAGCGCAGGGTTGAGCGTACATAAATACTTGGCGAATGGCATTTTAATCAGTGTCTTAACTTTTGGTTCGGTGATTAATGGCCTGATGATGGGGGTGGGAGGAGACGCCCATGAGGAGGGGTGGTGGTGGTGGGGAGGGGCGCCGCGGGAAGGGGGCGTGGTCTGAGATCAAGCGAAGAAACGGATTGAGAGGACAGCATGCAGCCTTTCTCGAAGTTATAGCAAAATCATATTTATATATTGATTAGATTGAATTGCATTGATAAGAATATATGTACATATCACCTTCATGTACCTACTGCCTTATAATGTTCTCAATTTAATTAAACTTTTATCGCTATATCGCTTACATCGACCTCCATGGCCTAGTTGATAATATGCCTATCTTCCAACAGGGAGGTTGCGGGTTCAATCCTATCAGTACTCATTTTTTTCAAAAGGATTTCGGTCTGGATTTCACTTAAGGCTTCTTTAAACATATTTCTGATTGGTTGGAAGAGATTGTCACATAAAATTAAACCCACCGGGTTCTAGTGTATTTAACGAAATATAATACAACAAATCCACATCTTGTTGTTGAGTTGACAAGGAACCTTCTTCGGTATTTCCTCAAACTTAGATCTTGACTTAGTGACTTGTTATTCGATTTTTTTTTCTAATTTCCCCTGTAATTTCGTATTCTCGTTGCCCTCGAGACATGTATGTTTTCTCCTCAAATCTTGTATTGTTGATCAAATTCGCTTAATTTTTTTTCACTTTCCCTGTTGTACTTACTAGGTATACATTGGTATTTTCATGCATCATTATGATATAGGTATGTATCCTAGATTTATCGATTTTTTGGAAGGTGTTGATACATATGTAAGAGACACTTAAGTGTCGTTTATTTTGTTAATAATAAATAATAATACAATATTTTGTTGTCATTTTAAATCATCGTCTGTGTCTATACGTTAAGTAAAAGTATGCGTTTGTTTTTACAAATATCAAATTTGGTTGATTTATATATCCCTATTTAATTCATGAATTCATTTAAGTTTACCATTACCTAGTCAAACCCTTAAATTAGTATTATACACTAAAGTAACCACTTTTTTGAGTTTTCGATATTTTATGTATTTATTTATTTAAATAAATAAATGTTACAATGTGCCTTATATTATTTTGTATGCTTTTCTCTTTTGTTTTATTTTTAAAACTGATATTAACAATTAAATGGTAGGCTGAGCTTTAATATTATATTGTACTCGTATTATACTTTTGTTGTATATATTACAATCTAGCGTATTCATTGCCATTTGGCAATATCTTCCAACTAAGCGGAAAGTGTTTAACAAGCCTTAAGTGAAAATCAAAGTGAAACCCTTTTTTTATTGACTCTGGGTACCAACAGGAATCGAGCCCTCTATTTTCTTGATTATTAGGATATTTGTTCGCTTACATTAGGTTCATCATTTCTTGTATTTCCAATCCAGGATTGACCATTAAATCTTATTTATATGATGGTTGTGTATTTCATTGTTGAAAATTTCAAAATATATAAAACGTTTAACTGTTGCACCAACCCTCCTTATTTTACCAACAACATTCAACCTTTCTCGGATCATGGAGTTGTACAATACTATGTTAATGCTCAAACAGATTTTGTTTTTTAATATTTCTAGTTCGTCGCTTATCTTTATTCACGTTGTCCTTTATAGATGTGAATCTGCTACCAGTTAATGTAAAACTAGCACTCTCGGTTAAACAAGCTAGCGAATGCAGCGGCTTAAAAAAAATATATCTCTTTTTAATGGCATGTCATGTATTTTTCTCATTTTATTTAAATTTCCTTTTTTATTTTCTCTCTCGTTTCCTAGCATTGCATATCTTCATTTTCTTTGTTTGTTTTTTTACAATAATTTAAGTGCGTAAGTTTCGTTTGCTCATTTTTATTTCTTCTATTTATGATTTTAAATAACTCTCACTTTAGGCAATTGCCACAAAATTCGTTAATATTGTCTACATGAAACTAAAACCCACCGATTTTAATTTTCATAATTCGTGACATTACAATTTTTAGAAACATACAATTGCATTAAATAGTAATTGGCAAATGTATCACATAATTATTGCCTACACTATAATCTACCTGCGTGGCGTAGTTAGTAAGATGCCTATCTTCCAAATCGGGGTTTACGGATTCGATTCCCGTTAGAACCTAATTTGTTTTAAAAAAAGGTTCCAGTCTAGTTTTCACTTAAACATCTTTCTGGTTAGTTTAGAGAGATTTCTACAAAGCAAAACACCTGCCACGCTGTACTGTATACAAATACAATTTGGTGGTTTGTAAAATACAATCTAGTCATTTCGAAGACTTGGAAAGTAATAATAATTTAAAAAAAAACGATTTATAAAGCGCCGTTTAGATAGCAGACTCTCCTTGGATGAACCTAACATATTTATGGGTGTGACTATCTAATTTAATTTTAAAAAAATATTTAAAATAGAGTAATGTATGGACTAATATATACTCTCAGTATATTCGACTGCATATTTAATAAAAGTTGATGTTGAGTGTTTCTTGATTGACACAGAAAATTTTCATTTCTCTTGATTTGGAAACGAAAAACGCTGACTTTGAGACGTCCGCCATCTCCCCGCAGGAAATGGGTTCGTTACTTTAACCTCTAGCATTTTTAATCACTTAGAGTCCATGAAAAAATCCTCCTGATTACATGATACTATGATCCAGGGCCGTACGCCCTTTGTGCAATGTGTGCAACGCACATAGACGCCCAGTACAAAATAATGCTACAGTGTGAGCATTCAATCTTCAATGGTTTTAAATTTTTCATTAAAAATAAAGCATATAAATAATTACTGATGCTATTTTATTAAAATATGAGCAAACACTGATTGCTTTAAATAGTATTGAGCACCTAAAAAACGATTAAAATATCAGAAAAGGGTTCATTTAGACGAATGACAAATAAAAAAATGTGATGGTTTAAACATATTTGTAAATATTTGTTAATTTTTATGGTTTTCGTTAATGTTGGATGATTTTTTAAATTTTAAACTTGCAAAGTCATTGTTTCATTATGTTAAAAACGATAGCGAATATTCAATCTTCATTTATCAAAAAAAAAAAAAAAACATTTTGAAATAATTTATCGAAAATGAATAATATCACTCGTGTTTTGGCTAATTAACCATGAATATTATTTGAACTTAAAAACACAATTTCAAAAGTAAAAAATAATATACTCGTATATTTTTATAGCTTTCGCACATAGGCCCCACTAAGCCTAGTGCCTGATCCGTTTTTTGCTGTGTGCTCTCCTTCCCCCCATCCCTTGGCGTGCTCCACCCCCTCCCTGCAGCTCTCGGCAGGCTGAGGGGAGATGCGGCTAATTTGATACCGTGTTTAATATTTTTTTTCCTCTTCCAGCGAGCGGCACGTCTGCCTCTTGTCTCCTAGACAATTAACGTCCACCGCGAGCCTCTTACACCATGACACTAGATTGCATTCCAGCTATATACATGCTAATAGTTTATTCATTTTTTATGAAACTCTTTTTTAATTAAAAAAAATATACAAAAAAAGGAAAAACAATCTCATCTGAGTAGCGTGTGGGGTTCACAATTTATTTGAGGAAATGTATTATCAGTAATTTTATTATTCGAAATTTTTTTATATATTATATTATACCAATAACATAAAAATTTTCTCAATCAATGGTTTGCTAAGGAAAAGGCGTATTTTTATTAAAACTACTAATTTTTCAGCAAAAGTAAATATATTATTCACTTCGTTTACAGAGGTTTCATAGGAAAACTGTTACTAATAAAAATTCAAGGTCAATTTTGTAGCGCTATTTAGAGAGCAGACTCTCATCAAAGGCGCCCTAACTCGGGAATCGAACCCGCTACTCTTGAGAGATTAATATTATTATAAAAAATAAAATCGATGGATTAGAAGGTGGGGGTAGAGGTCTACAACCCACTGTAGCTGCAACTGCATGTTTGGAAGAACTAAGTCAGAGAGAAAAGACTCACATTGTAATGAAACGTATTAAATGAGTTACGATGTGGAAGTATAACCTATTTCTCAAATATAAGAAAATAAAGAAGCAAGTGCTAAGGAACAATAATAACATATATGTCATATCATTTATTTTATTTAACATTTTGTGACATTTTCGGAAATACAAAATAACGAATATTAAACTTTTGCTAATTCGTTTAAATTGCCAATCAAACTACGATTTGCCTCATTTTTAACCGTTCTTTCTTACTTAACACCATTTAAGCAATAAATTCGCCAGATGTATTTACATCAAAGTGTTCTCTACTTCGACTTTTACTCACATTTGCTATGTACATATATTTTGTCAATCTTTCTTCATTCATTCGTTCTACATGTCCAAACCATCTCAGAATGATCTCCTTCACCCTATTTATTACACATTCATCACTCATTACTGCATTCCGTATTCTAGCATACATAGTAACACCACAAATTCTTGGTAGTACATTCATGTTTACGTCATTTATTTGACTACTTTCGGTATTAGTTTTCCCCAACATTATTATTTATATTAATTTTAATAATAAAAAAACAAATGTATATAATGAGTTTTGAATTTGGTCTCTCTAAAAGCAGTATTATATTTCATTTTATTTATACAGATTTTTTTTCTAATATCAATTTCTGTGAGCTTCGTCATAGATCTTGATGTTTTCAGCAAAGATTTTTCCACCTGAGAAGAAAAAAAATGATACAGAATTCGAAGATTTTCATGTGTATTTTTAGTTTAAATATCACATATATTTTTTGCGGTGCTTGAGATGACGAAAGGATTATTGAGATGGTTCAGCCACGTATAAAGAATGAATGATGAAATATTTACTAAAATTATCTTTACGAGTAACATAAAAGGTGCGAGAAGTTTTGGATAGATAATAGTAAAATATTTATAACTGGTGTAAATAACATGACTAGATGAATGAAAGTATCAAAAGCAAAAGGTGTGCACCAGGATAGGATAAATTGGAGTTTCTCTCTGCCTATCTAAGTAAAGGTATAATAATAATATCAATAAAGAACAATTTATATAGTGCCGATTGTCCTCAAGGGTTCAAACTTACTATTATTGAAAGATTAAAAAATTAAATTAGTTGAGTCTAAGGATAGGCAAATTAAAAAAAACGTCTGTGGTCATTATATTGTCTGCTTTTCCGCATCTACAGAGATGATGATGACTTATTTTTTTTCAGTTATTATAAGTTATACTATTTTTGAAAAATCTGCTCTATTCGACTGAGATAACTGGTAATATGCAGACAGACGTAAAATGCTTTGAAGAAAACAAATCATCTTACATATGCGTATCAGTACTCATAACTATAATGAAATCTAAATTAATTTTAAATATTTAATAATAGCATACCACAGCCAAGGAAGAGGGTGCAGGGTGGAATTCAAACCCTGTATATTTTTTATCGCATTTCTTCACGGTCCGAATATTTAAAATCGAAGATTTCTTCGAGGCCAACATTGGTATTCAATAAAATGCTAATGCACACTCTATTAATCATCGTTTTCCAATCTTGCCATCGCTTCATTTGCAAGGAATTCTCATAGTCACCCCATTTGCCTTCTCCCAGAATAAAACAGGGGTAAGCGGGTGTTCTAGGGGGTGTGGGGACACTTTTATACCGGGTTAATTACTTTTTGAAGCACGTTTTTTTGCTAATACTTAAGTCTTCTGTGTATCTAGCGCGAAGGAACGCCGCGTGCTTAGTTCTTGATTTCAGTACCATCTACCCAACGAAGAAAAGAAGCGCACGTACGGACGACCCATTCTTTTTTAATCAAATCACAAGATTTCTCAATGCCTCTCGTAGCTTCTTCTGTTAAGATTCTGCTCCGTTAATTTCCGATGTCGTTAAAAAAGATTGCATCGGTTGTTCTGTTTTATTTTCATGTCTCAGTTTTTTTAATCAAGAAGGCGTTATTATGCAAGTTAGCATTTTAAAACAATAAGCCTCTGGAGGCAATGTTTTTCTTGCTGAATGGCACTAACAGTTTTCTTTAATTGATTCCATAGGATCAAACTGAAAAGAAATGTCTTTAAGAGAATGTTAACACTGACATCTATGGTAAAACAGTAGAAAACTTAAATTTAACAAATGATATCCTTAAATAATTGTGTAAAATATTTCGAGTTAATTTGACTCAATTCACTCGCTTCAAGTGTAACTACATTTTTTTTTAATTTAAAAATTAAAATAAGTAATACTGTATTGTATTACACTTTCTTATACATACCGATTGCCATGTAGCAATCTCTTCCAACTAACCAGAAACATGTTAAAGAGGCCTTAAATCTGAAACCAGACTGGAATCTTTCTTCGAAAAAATCTGGGTTCCAATGGGATTTGAACCCGCAACCTCCGGGCTGGGAAACAGGAACCTTACCGACTAGGCTACGGAGGTCGTCTGTTTGTCTCCATAGTCTCAGATATGTGATCTGGATAAATTATAAGTTCAACATTATAAGTCATGATCGACCCGTGTCAGGTCGATCATGACTTAGAATGTTAAAACTAGAGCTGAAACAAATAGAACAAAGATCTTTCTTCAATCATTCGAGTTGAGAATATTATGAACCATATTAGGAAAGACTCTCAGAGATAAGGTCAGAAATTCTCACATTCGACAGATCGGCAACACAGAGGAAATCGTCCGAGAGAGCTGGAAACAAATGGCGGTATTGGCGTGACTTTGTAGATAGGATAGGCTGAGACAAAATCCTATATTGACAGCACACGAGATTCCCGCAGCACATTGCATGCCAGGAAGACCACCTAAAAGGTGAAGAAGCAGCTAGTGTTTTGCCTCCCGAGAATTATTTCACAGCATAATAGTCACAGGTATAATTGAAAATAATTCAATTTCAACTCTACCTATGACTTTTCTAAATACCTTCTCAGATAACCGTACGAGTACAACCTTGTAGATCTTTAGCCTATCCAATCGGTTATTTCCACTCCCAGGCTCCTAAGATGCACGTTATCTAAAAGTCTCCGTCTCGGTCTGCCAAGTGGCTTTCTTCTGCGTTGTGGGGCTTGCATGTTGATCTTTGTTGGTCGTGTCAACTGAGATCTGCTTGCATGGCCCATCCATGATAACCTTCTTGCTAAATATATATCCAAAAAAAATATTTACTCTTTCCGCGTATATGTTTAACGATTCTGTTATGTCAATAAATTCAATCGACTCAATTGCTTTCAGTTTTAGAGTATTTCAATATATGCTCAATTTTAATAATTCAAAATATAATTGATTAGGTTATTACAAATATGACAGCAAAGATTTTTTTATAAAATAAAGTATAAATTTCCTCATGGTAAAGCTCTTGTATAAGCTGGTAGATGAATTTTCAAAGCACCCCACCGTTTGTTTAAGGGCCAAAAATCCCCCAATGATTAGCAATAGTCAACCAATGACTAACAAGGTTCTATTTTTTCTAACCTTTCCAGGATTCAGTTTTCGATTCCTCTGGACACTTAAACGAAATGTTGAATCAAAATGCTTTACAACAAGCATTGTAAGGTATAAATTTCATCCCTTTTTATGTGACTCGTGCTTTTTTGATACTTTGTGACAGCTAAGCGGTGGTTATGTGTTTAATAGACCGAGTGTCCTGCCTCGCGCCTGTGTGCCTATATAAAATATTAGCTTTTCCCAAGTGAGCAGCGGGGTAATTAAATTAATGTCCCCCTCCGCCCCTGTATTTTTATTGTCCCACCGAAGCAACGCAGCGGGGTGCTCTTAACCCTCGCAACAATTCTCTCGTCCTTATATGTGATTCTTTCTTAACATTATTATTATACAAATGAATTAATTGAAAATGATTTAAAAAGATAATTGCTTTCTTTTGATTCACGGTGGAAACTCAGGTAAAGCTGAATCTTTATAAAGACATTAAGGGAACATTTTTACTATCGAAATTATTACCGTCAAACAATAAATTATTTATAACTAGATTACAAAGTCACCAATCTACAGCAAGCTGTGTATTAATTATTCAAGGATTAAGAAATCATTGACTTCTAACTTAATAGTATTTAACCCTAGGTAAAAAAGTCATCCCCAATTAAGCTACATATTATTTATTCCATGTAAACTTGGTTATTAAAGTCCAATTTTATATATTATATTTCTAGTTTTCAGAGTCATCATGAAGGTTTATATTACAATATTTATTTCTAGAAAACATGGTTATGATCAAAATTTATATTATATATTCCTGGGTTAGGAAGTCATCATCGTCAAGCTTCATATTATTTCTAGAAAACATGGTTATGATCAAAATTTATATTATATATTCCTGGGCTAGGAAGTCATCATCGTCAAGCTTCATATTATTTCTAGAAAACATGGTTATGATCAAAATTTATATTATATATTCCTGGGTTAGGAAGTCATCATCGTCAAGCTTCATATTATTTCTAGAAAACATGGTTATGATCAAAATTTATATTATATATTCCTGGGTTAGGAAGTCATCATCGTCAAGCTTCATATTATTTCTAGAAAACATGGTTATGATCAAAATTTATATTATATATTCCTGGGCTAGGAAGTCATCATCGTCAAGCTTCATATTATTTCTAGAAAACATGGTTATGATCAAAATTTATATTATATATTCCTGGGTTAGGAAGTCATCATCGTCAAGCTTCATATTATTTCTAGAAAACATGGTTATGATCAAAATTTATATTATATATTCCTGGGTTAGGAAGTCATCATCGTCAAGCTTCATATTATTTCTAGAAAACATGGTTATGATCAAAATTTATATTATATATTCCTGGGTTAGGAAGTCATCATCGTCAAGCTTCATATTATTTCTAGAAAACATGGTTATGATCAAAATTTATATTATATATTCCTGGGTTAGGAAGTCATCATCGTCAAGCTTCATATTATTTCTAGAAAACATGGTTATGATCAAAATTTATATTATATATTCCTGGGTTAGGAAGTCATCATCGTCAAGCTTCATATTATTTCTAGAAAACATGGTTATGATCAAAATTTATATTATATATTCCTGGGCTAGGAAGTCATCATCGTCAAGCTTCATATTATTTCTAGAAAACATGGTTATGATCAAAATTTATATTATATATTCCTGGGCTAGGAAGTCATCATCGTCAAGCTTCATATTATTTCTAGAAAACATGGTTATGATCAAAATTTATATTATATATTCCTGGGTTAGGAAGTCATCATCGTCAAGCTTCATATTATTTCTAGAAAACATGGTTATGATCAAAATTTATATTATATATTCCTGGGCTAGGAAGTCATCATCGTCAAGCTTCATATTATTTCTAGAAAACATGGTTATGATCAAAATTTATATTATATATTCCTGGGCTAGGAAGTCATCATCGTCAAGCTTCATATTATTTCTAGAAAACATGGTTATGATCAAAATTTATATTATATATTCCTGGGTTAGGAAGTCATCATCGTCAAGCTTCATATTATTTCTAGAAAAAATGGTTATGATCAAAATTTATATTATATATTCCTGGGTTAGGAAGTCATCATCGTCAAGCTTCATATTATTTCTAGAAAACATGGTTATGATCAAAATTTATATTATATATTCCTGGGTTAGGAAGTCATCATCGTCAAGCTTCATATTATTTCTAGAAAACATGGTTATGATCAAAATTTATATTATATATTCCTGGGTTAGGAAGTCATCATCGTCAAGCTTCATATTATTTCTAGAAAACATGGTTATGATCAAAATTTATATTATATATTCCTGGGTTAGGAAGTCATCATCGTCAAGCTTCATATTATTTCTAGAAAACATGGTTATGATCAAAATTTATATTATATATTCCTGGGTTAGGAAGTCATCATCGTCAAGCTTCATATTATTTCTAGAAAACATGGTTATGATCACAATTTATATTTTATATTCCTGGGCTAGGAAGTCATCATCGTCAAGCTTCATATTATTTCTAGAAAACATGGTTATGATCAAAATTTATATTATATATTCCTGGGTCATCATCATCAGTCATCATCGTCAAGCTTCATATTATTTCTAGAAAACATGGTTATGATCAAAATTTATATTATATATTCCTGGGTTAGGAAGTCATCATCGTCAAGCTTCATATTATTTCTAGAAAACATGGTTATGATCAAAATTTATATTATATATTCCTGGGTTAGGAAGTCATCATCGTCAAGCTTCATATTATTTCTAGAAAACATGGTTATGATCAAAATTTATATTATATATTTCTGGGCTAGGAAGTCATCATCGTCAAGCTTCATATTATTTCTAGAAAACATGGTTTTGATCAAAATTTATATTATATATTCCTGGGTTAGGAAGTCATCATCGTCAAGCTTCATATTATTTCTAGAAAACATGGTTATGATCAAAATTTATATTATATATTCCTGGGTTAGGAAGTCATCATCGTCAAGCTTCATATTATTTCTAGAAAACATGGTTATGATCAAAATTTATATTATATATTCCTGGGTTAGGAAGTCATCATCGTCAAGCTTCATATTATTTCTAGAAAACATGGTTATGATCAAAATTTATATTATATATTCCTGGGTTAGGAAGTCATCATCGTCAAGCTTCATATTATTTCTAGAAAACATGGTTATGATCAAAATTTATATTATATATTCCTGGGTTAGGAAGTCATCATCGTCAAGCTTCATATTATTTCTAGAAAACATGGTTATGATCAAAATTTATATTATATATTCCTGGGTTAGGAAGTCATCATCGTCAAGCTTCATATTATTTCTAGAAAACATGGTTATGATCAAAATTTATATTATATATTCCTGGGCTAGGAAGTCATCATCGTCAAGCTTCATATTATTTCTAGAAAACATGGTTATGATCAAAATTTATATTATATATTCCTGGGTCATCATCATCAGTCATCATCGTCAAGCTTCATATTATTTCTAGAAAACATGGTTATGATCAAAATTTATATTATATATTCCTGGGTTAGGAAGTCATCATCGTCAAGCTTCATATTATTTCTAGAAAACATGGTTATGATCAAAATTTATATTATATATTCCTGGGTTAGGAAGTCATCATCGTCAAGCTTCATATTATTTCTAGAAAACATGGTTATGATCAAAATTTATATTATATATTCCTGGGTTAGGAAGTCATCATCGTCAAGCTTCATATTATTTCTAGAAAACATGGTTATGATCAAAATTTATATTATATATTCCTGGGTTAGGAAGTCATCATCGTCAAGCTTCATATTATTTCTAGAAAACATGGTTATGATCAAAATTTATATTATATATTCCTGGGTTAGGAAGTCATCATCGTCAAGCTTCATATTATTTCTAGAAAACATGGTTATGATCAAAATTTATATTATATATTCCTGGGTTAGGAAGTCATCATCGTCAAGCTTCATATTATTTCTAGAAAACATGGTTATGATCAAAATTTATATTATATATTCCTGGGTTAGGAAGTCATCATCGTCAAGCTTCATATTATTTCTAGAAAACATGGTTATGATCAAAATTTATATTATATATTCCTGGGTTAGGAAGTCATCATCGTCAAGCTTCATATTATTTCTAGAAAACATGGTTATGATCAAAATTTATATTATATATTCCTGGGTTAGGAAGTCATCATCGTCAAGCTTCATATTATTTCTAGAAAACATGGTTATGATCAAAATTTATATTATATATTCCTGGGTTAGGAAGTCATCATCGTCAAGCTTCATATTATTTCTAGAAAACATGGTTATGATCAAAATTTATATTATATATTCCTGGGTTAGGAAGTCATCATCGTCAAGCTTCATATTATTTCTAGAAAACATGGTTATGATCAAAATTTATATTATATATTCCTGGGTTAGGAAGTCATCATCGTCAAGCTTCATATTATTTCTAGAAAACATGGTTATGATCAAAATTTATATTATATATTCCTGGGTCATCATCATCAGTCATCATCGTCAAGCTTCATATTATTTATTGTTCGATTAAAAAGACAAAAATTATGTTTCAGTTTCTTGGCTTTACTTTAAAATTAAGGTTAACAATTTATACATTTATATAAAATTATTCAATGGTGGTTTAAAGTTTAGCAAATCTGCTTGGCATTCTAATATTGTTGTTTCAATTTCAAGGCGATTTAAGACTAGTTTTGCTTTTACACTTATGAATGTATTTATGTGATCAGTAACAGCTTAACTTAAAAATTTAAAGATACACCTGCCAATAACTTTTTACAAGAAAAATTAATCGTTGTTGGTTTTATGTAACTTAATTATTTTCGCAAAATTATTTTAAAAAGCTACCAGACTAACTTAGAGTAAGTGATAGGACTATTTCGCATTACCTAAGTATTCTCCTGGGCTTTCGCAGTGCTATGATCGCGTCTGCATTAATCATGGGCTGGCAGCTTAGCTTGCCCATAGACTACCTCCTTTGTCATTAGAACTGGCTTTTAAAATTACAGCTGATATTACACAAATGAAGGCACTCGTTAGAATAACAGAAATGAAGGTCTTGCGATGTATAACGGGTAAAACATATATAGACAGAATAAGAAATAGAAAAATAAGAAGAACGTATTAGGTGGTTAAGACAAAACAAATTTTAGCGACGGAATCTTCTACAAAGAATGAATGAGGTCCAGATTCCCTGTATAATTTTTATAATTATCACACAGGATGCCGATCACTAGGTAGAACCGCAATGAGGTGAAGTGTTAGCTGACAGTTATAACTCAGGAATAATACAAAAAAACAGACCAAGTATCTACTGCATGAAGAAAAAAAGTTGAAGCAAGTATTCTCAAACAGTTTCTTAGTTAAAGTATTATTCTTCTTAGTCATATTGATTTTTTATTTAAAAATTTTCAAGATTTCTCTAAAAAAGTTATTACACATCTTCAATTCAGTTTTTAATAAATGAATAGATCTGAGCTTCGTTTATTATCATTAAAAAAATAATAAGTATGATTGAAATAAAGGTGGGATACATTTTTCAATTGAATGGAATATTTTCTCATGAATAGATATTAATATACCATTAGTCGTAAAACTCGCCAGAAATCAAACATCTCCATTACGATGGGGTGCTGCGACAATAGAGGCGCAAGGCGCGGGTGCTGCAAAGGGGCCTCGGAGCTGGGTATTGGGGTGCGCCCGGGTTGCCAGTTCGATATAATCGAATTTCCCAGCGTATCAGATTACGGCCGCACGCCTAGGAGTCAGTGTGGCACTCATCAAATTGAATTATCCAATTAAATTGATAAATCACGTGCCTCAAAGTGCTTTTCGTAAGAGACAATACTATATTTGCAATCTGATCACAGTATCATCTCATTTATTGGTCCATCTTCACCTGATGGATAGCGTGTAAGGTGATTGATTTTTCAAAAGTAAAAAAAAATGATCATATTTTAAAAAGGAAAAATAAATTATGTTCCGAAACGCTGTTATTGTGAATAATTATAATGTAAAAAAATATAATTTACATACAAACCGTCAGGCCATATCCCTGTTTGGTAGGCAGAGACAGAGCGCTAATCTCTTCTATTACGACATGCTGTCTTCCTCTCCTCTAAGTTAATACATATTTTCATATAGTTCTTTCTATCTCTTTTTTACTCCTTATATTTCCTTCCTTTAAAATTTCATTCACTTGGTCCAACCGTACTTGCATTATAAATTTGCTTTGTCAGTTTTTCGTTACCCATCCATTCAACATGTCTAAGGCACCTAAACGTGATCCTTTTCACCTTTTTTATCACATAAATTTTTAACTCACATTCATCTTTAATAATGACGTTTCTTATTTTTTCATACATTGGCATACTTGTACCACAAAAATAAAACATCATCTGTACATTTATTTCTCTACATCATAACAAAAAAAAATATGTACAATTACGCCATGTACCTGTATCTGTTCGTAGACTAGCTTACTTTTAGCTTCTAGCTATATACGAGTATGGCCCTTGAAGAGCAAAAAAAACACTATAGCTTCACTTGTCAATATGTTAAGTCAAATAATTTTAAAACAGCTTTTTGAAATCATGTACGTAAAACCTGAAAGTAGTGCAACGAGAAATATGTGAATTAGGCGATATTATGAGATAGAGTAGAAACAATAGATGATGCAGTAGATGTAGGAGGTCATTTGAATAGGATGGATAACACAAAAGCTCCCTATGTGGCAAGGGGTGATAAATACCAGTTGTCAAATGTCCCCAAGGAAAACCTCCAAAAGTTAATAGGATAGCTGGAATCAACATCTTAATATATGCAATCCTGATGCAAACATACCACAGATCTACCTTTAGAGAAGAAGAATATCATGTATACATACCATCACGCCATGTACTTTTTGGTGTAGGCAGACAGGACTGATCACCCCACCTTCATATTCACGCAAACAGCCTTTGCCTCATTCACAACTCATACATATCGTTTTTCATACTTCTTAACTTTACCTCAGTCAACATTTCTTCAATTGTATCCTTCCATTCTTTCCTCGGCCTACCTTTTTCTTCATGTACACTATTCATATCAGCCATATAAATTTATTTTGTAAATCTTTCAGAACTCATTTCACAAAATTTCCAAATCATCTCAGGATTAAACAGTCAGTTATCCTTAATCCAATCATTGCTTAATCTATCATACATTGTTGTACCAGATATTCTTCGCATAGCACGAATTTCTACCACATTTATTCTACTTTATTATTAAGTAATATATGATTGCTAATATAAACTGAACTAAGTTAAACATTAGTCTATCATATATTTTTTACAGAGTGCCTCCAAACGTTTTTTTATTTCATATATTAGGTCCTTACATATGAAATTGGCATTTTGCCGTACTGGCAACTTTGATCTCAAATATCTTCTTTTTGGTTAGGAATTCCAAATTCAAATTTATACAGCTATTTACTCAAGTATTTGTGTTTCGAAAATTATAATTCATTTGTTTTTTCCTCAATTGTTTTTTTTCTTTGCGTCACTCAGTTTACAAAATGGAAAACTTGAAATATCGCGTTATTTACGAGTACGAGTTCCACCGTGGCACCAGTGCTGCAGAAACGGCTCGAAGGATTAATGATGTGTATGGCGACGGTGCCGCAAAAGAAAACACAGTGCGTTTTTGGTTCCAACGTTTTCGTTCTGGAAATTTCGACCTGCAGAAAAAGCCCCGTGGACGGCCGGAGACCAAAGTTGATAATGAAGAATTGAAGGCTATTGTGGAAGCGGATCCATCGCAAACCACGTCCGAGTTAGCTGCAGGCTGCGGTGTTAGTGATAAAACTGTTTTAATCCACTTGAAGCAAATTGGGAAGGTGAAAAAGCTTGAAAGGTGGGTACCTCACGAATTGAGTGAAGCAAATCAACAAACGCGCGTTGACTGCTGCGTTGCATTACTCAACCGGCACAATAATGAAGGGATTTTGAATCGAATCATTACCTGTGATGAAAAATGGATCCTGTATGATAATCGGAAGCGCTCATCGCAATGGCTGAACCCTGCCGAACCAGCCAAACCATGCCCCAAGCGAAAATTGACTCCAAAAAAGTTACTTGTGAGCGTTTGGTGGACTAGTGCTGGTGTCGTTCACTACAGCTTTCTTAAATCTGGCCAGACGATTACGGCAGATGTCTATTGTCAGCAACTGCAAACCATGATGGAAAAGCTAGCTGCTAAACAACCGAGGCTGGTTAATCGCTCTAGGCCACTGCTGCTTCATGATAACGCTAGACCACACACTGCACAACAGACGGCTACCAAATTAGAAGAGCTTCAATTGGAATGTCTAAGACATCCACCGTACTCTCCGGACCTTGCCCCAACAGATTACTATTTTTTTCGAAATTTGGATAACTTCTTGCAAGGGAAAAAATTCAACTCCGATGGGGCAGTCCAAACCGACTTCAAAGATTTTATTGATTCCCGTCCGAATGGTTTTTTTAGTAAAGGGATCGATGAACTACCTATGAGATGGCAAAAGTGCATAGATAGCAATGGTACATACTTTGATTAAATAAATATATTATATTAAAAAAAAATCAACTTTATGTTCCTCCCAAACAAAACGCCAATTTCATATGTAAGGACCTAATATATTGGCATGAAAAAGTGATGCATTGATTCAACGAGAGAAAAAATATGTGTATTTTCAAGCGCGGAATAAAAATAATTGGTTAAAATCATAATTCCAAATGTGCAATATTTATTGGACTAGTTTGTATAGGGGCTTGTCTTATAAATATTGTTAACTCATTTTTCAGTTTCTAACTTTAAAAATACTACAAAAATACGATAAACCTAAAAATAGCGTACCCATTTATATTAAAAAATAACTGTCCAATAATTGATGATTATTGATCCGTCTTGGTGTGTGGTCGTTAATCTGTCGATATGTTTATCAACATTTTGCAAATCGCAGAATTCGACAAATTATATTTTCCCAGCGTTCTGGTTGGTCGAAATATAGATACGCAGCAATTGTTTTTAAAGATAAACAATCGGCAATCAAATAATATATGACCTCTTGATTGATGGCATGGAAATATTCCCGAAGATAGTGTCACACGCGTATCACGATTACTGGCTGCATAACGCTCGCCTTGGTACGCAGTTTGATTACACACCCTAAATGATGCCCTTTTTGCCACCCTCCTGTTTTTAGCACAATAGTGCACCTAGCCACATGGTCAAGTGCGTCCATTTATTATGTCAATAAATAGTTTTTATATTTTTTTGTTTAAATTAATATTCTAAATGTTGTATTTAAATGACGAATTTATTGATATTAATTCCTAAATACGATATAAATATTTGAATAGTTATCGCAAAAAATCATAAATTTTTGTTTTCTTATTTTATTTATTTAAAAAATTACATAATTTTACATAAAATAAACTGTCTAAATAAGCAGTCTACCTAGACTCATTAGTTGCTCTGAGATAGTTGACTTACACCTACAAAATTCATATATAAACATACATACCATAAACAATTCAACGAGTTCAAGCTCTGTAACACCCAATCATGAGGTTAACAAATCTCAGCAAATAAATATATAAATTTTCAATTAAATTTATTCTAATAATTGATTCAGATTTTTTAAGTTTAGTAATTAAAGTCTTACGAAATAACATATTGCTTTCTGGAAAGATGCATAAATACTGTACGAGATGTAAAACTATTTTAATTTGACAGTAATTGGCTACAATTTAATCAGAAATATAATTGAAAATTCTAGAATAATTTTTGAATAGTAATACTATGTTCAATCATCCACCGAGTGAATTTTTAACTAGTTTAAAAAAAATGTATTGATAAAAAAACACTCATTCCTACACATACGCTATGATAGAATGATACGTTTCTTAAACGATGCTTTTTTAATTGGAATATACTCGTACTTCCAAAAGAAAGGAAGAAAGTCAAACCATTTCACATTATTTTTAAATCAGTATGAAGCTTTCATTTGAAAAACTATGAGTTCATTTTAGGTTAATAAATAATAAAATACAATACATAAATAAATATCATTAGAATGCTTATTTATAGAATAGTTATTTATCCACCATTAAGTTATAATAATTTATCATACCCCGCACCCTTTACAGAGGCGCTATTTGTCCGCCAAACATTTATCACAGGGCTGTTGGGGCACACTCAAAGCCCTGCCACAACCCTTATGGATGAAAATATGCTCTTTTATTGTAGGGTACATCTACACGTGACCCATAACACTCACAATATACTTTCATTCAAGTTTTAAGCGTCAATATACAATGTAAGTTGGTGTGATAGAAGTATTAATACGTTTTAATACGTCTTGTGGTATATACGAGTCGTTTAATACATCTTGTGGTATATACAATATGTATATATACAGTATGTGTAGGTATGGTATATACAGTATGTGTAGTAGTGTGAAGGTTGTGAGAACGCGCTAGCGGCATTGTGCCGACATACTACATATTATGATTATTTCAATACTTGCAACAGTATTTTTCATCAGAATCAACGTCTCGTCATTTCTTGACTAAAGCTACCTTCACAATATTTATAATGTCATGATGCATAGCGCAAGTATTTGCTGAATAATTATGTACATTAATTATGCTTTATTAACAAAAAATAATTCTCAATTTTTTGTATAGTGTATGTAATATAATTCCATTTAATATGTCAAAACTGTTTTAAGAGACGAAATACTAATGATAGTTTTAATATTTGTCGCAGTGGAATTGAAACTGTTTTAACTATTAAATGATTTACATAAAATGTACAAACGTTAGTTGTTTCACGATTGGATTAAACAAATAAATAAAAAAATATTTCCGTCGTAAAAGAGTATCACAATTCAAGCATTCTATTGTACTTTTAATTAAAATGAAAAAGGGAAACACAAACTGAAGATATAAATAAACTTAGATAAAGTAAATCGATATTTTCTAATACAATAAGGCCTCGCGGATTTATTCCCATATAGCAATATCTTGAAACCAACCAGAAAAAAAATATAGGGTTATCAAATAAATACCATGTTGGATCTCTTTTCAAACGGTTTGAGTATCAATAAAATTCTAACCCGAAACCTTCAGGCTGAATGACAGGTCTTACTATCTATGCCACAAAAGTCACTGCTATATCTTAGACTTTTATTCTTTCAAAATTGTATTTTCATGATTCAATATTCCTTTCTTTAGTCAAACTCATACACTAAGCTATTCATGAATTGTATTGTATAACACTTTCATTAAATGCAATACAACCAGATTTATTTTAAAGAAGCCTTAGGTACAAACGAAACTGGATAATTGTTTTTTTTTAAATAAAATTGGATTCTAATAGAAATCAAAACCACTACCTCCGGGCTGGAAGATAAATATTTTACCAACTTGGATACAGATATTGTATGCATTATTTTAAAGAATTAATAAACTTAATCATCGTCGCATTTGATTGTCACGTATCACATAACTATCTAGTAAGTTAATTTATTAACTATCAAGAATTATAAATCATGCAGGATTATTCCCTATCCTCTTATTTGACAATCATTATAATTCCTGTTCGCATCAGTACAGCGGGACAACAGAGCAGACAGTGTGTAGAGTTGAGGCACTAGTACGAGTACACAGGGACCCACTACCGCTCCTGCTAAGCCGCAAGCGACTTGGCAGCGCGTGCAGCGGACAAAAAGCTTGATAAATGTCCGCCCTCTAATGAAATTCCGCTATCGAGATGCGAACAGATATGTAATATTAATATCACTCGGAGATTTGGGTCCATTATCCACCAAGTCGTTAATTTATAATTATCTAATACATAATAACAAATATGTAGGTGCTAATATGAAGGCGTGGTAGAGGAAGATCAAATAAAGTATGGTTGGGTGAATGTTGATTTGTAAGAAAGAACCGTAAAAATCAGAGAAATCCTTGGAGTTTATGTTGCAGTATATGAATGTAGTCAACTTGTGGAGACCTTCATCCAGCAGTGGATCGACCCTGGTTGACAATGATGATGATGATGGTGACATGAATGTAGAAAAAAATATGTGTAGCGATAGGAAAGACAGTTCAAACAAATAGTTCTGTCCTAACTGCCTACCCTGTCAAAGAAATGGCGTAATGGAATATATGTGTCAATACACAATATATTTTTATAAAGAGAATAAATATAACAGAAGTAATACCTAAGTATCCTTATACCCCCGAATACTAGATTGAAGAAATGCCTGTGCCATTCGAGGGGAATAAGCAGAGAACAGCACGTGGTTCGAACCGGTGACCTTCCGCACGGAAATCCAGTGCGTGACCGCGTGGTCACGCACCTCGTACATAATAAATATATATTGAATTCAAGTACAAAAAACAATTTATACAAATTAAATTAACATTTCAGAAATGAATTAGCTTAGGTTAAATAATTGGGTCTTCAAAAGCTTTAGTGATTTCTCCATTCGAGAGAAAGAAAGAGGCATGGTCCAGGGTCTTCTAGGTGTTTCTCAGCATAATTATAATAAATGGGCAATTTACGAGGCATATCCAGAAAGTAAGTGTACTGAATTTTTGTAGGTTACAATTTTTTTATTTAACCTTTTAACCGCGTTAAAAATCAAATTCGACAACCCCTGTGCGCGGCACAATTTCGGCGTTTTTTAATTCCTTAGTTTAAATGCGTATTTAGTTTAGAACCACTGATATTTAATTACAAAATTAGGTAAACATAACACACAAGTAATTTTCTGATAATAAATAAAAGTCATTACTCTTGAAATAAAGGAGATAAATTAAATATTACGTAAAATAAACAAACGAATGATACGATCATAGAAATTATTATTTCCACACTCCCCCACTCAAGTGCCTATCTGTGTGTGTGACGAGTCTGCACTGGGATGGCACGGGATTCAGCGCGTATTGTATGGGCACAAGGATATGAATTATGAAGTGTTTTTTACTTCACAAACACTATAAATCTCACTCTGTTCACACCATATTTATTGGTCTATATTGAAATACTTAACTCAGAATTATTTATTATTATGAAATAAAAGTTAAGATTGTTTATTTTTCAATATTTCTTTTTCTCGTGGTATGCCCTGAAGCATGGTTGGATGATAACATTTATTTTAGTTTTAGCACAGACATGACACCTTCGACGTGGATTTTTGCACTTTGGCGTAGATGGAATGTTTATCTTTTCATGATTTAAATATTTTTTTGGTATAAATCTTGTAGGGTTGTCAGCAGAAGTAGTGGGGCATTGAATTTTGTTGAGCATTACTTTTTTCGAATTTTTCTCAATCAATTGCCGAATAACAGCTAGCTGAAATTCAGCCAGACTAACCGATTTAGATGTAACAAGTTTGTACAAAATATGGGCGTTGAGCAAATACAAATCTATTACATGGAAAAACACCTTCTTGTACCATTTGACGGACTTTCTCATGCAATTTAATCCACTTAGCATCATGTCCGCTTTGTCTACTAAACCCATACATTTGTTGTAATCGATTACGCACTTGGGTTTTTGTATGGCTTCACCGGTTGACCTGTTTACTTTTCCAGTACAATCTTTTGAATCGTCATGAAGAGTGGTAAGCATGTGCACGTCGCGCCGATCACACCATTTCAGCGCCAGCAATTTTCTATTGTTAAAAGATTCCACTTCTCGCTTTTTCAATTTTTTAAACTTTGGCATGCCTTTTCGGTTTTTACGCACTGTTCCACAAGCATTTGTTTTGTTTTCATATAATATTTTAAAGAGTTCAGGGCTAGTGTACCAGTTATCACAAAACAAACTGTGTCCTTTTCCGATATAATTATTTAACAGAGTTGTGACCACTGAACCAGATATACCGAGTCCCATTTCATTGTCAATTTCAGTTTGAGATCCTGTATAAATTATGAAATCTAATATATATCCAGTCATCACGTCACAGAGTACAAACATTTTTATTCCAAATCTATGCCGTTTTGACGGGATATATTGTTTGAAAACCAAGCGCCCTTTAAAAGCAATTATGCTTTCATCTATGCAGAGATTCTGAAGAGGTGCGAAGGTTTCTTTAAATATTTTTCTGGTAAAATCAATCAAAATTTTTATTTTATGCAGTCTATCTGATGATTTTGATGCGTTGTCACTAAAATGTAGCATCTGTAAAATGAGCTCAAATCGGTCCCTACACATTGTTTGCCCGAAAATAGGACTCAGCAGAAGAGAATCTGTTGACCAGTGCTCCTCGATGGTAAGATGACGATTCCTCGTCATTAACATTGTAAATGCTACAAATATGTACATTTCGTAAATAAATGTATCATACCATCTTCTTATCCTTGATTTATCTCCAAAACTTTTATTATTAACTTCATGTTGATAAAAACTATTCGTTTCGTCAACAATTTTGCTAGTTATATCTTCATTGAGAAAATGTTCAAAATAGTCAAGTTCGGTGGAGTTTTCAGAAAACGTAATGTCTGGATTCACTCCTGAAAATGCGTTGAAATTATGAATAACCGGAATATGTGAACCCGAAAGCCACGAAGATGAATACGTTTCTGTAGACGATTCACCGCCAAATCCAACATTTTCATCATTATCAGAATCAATAACATCACTAAGGTTCGAAATATTATCGTCTTCACTAACACTTGATCCGTAATTTGACCCAAGTTCACATACGTAATCGCCAATTTCTTCTTCACTTAGACCACGTTTAGTCATAATGAATATAACGTGTTAAAAATAATAAAACAGAAAATTTAAAATTTATTGATTTCAAATACAAATATCAAATTTGAAATCAAAACACTAAAAACTGACAATAACTAAACGAACCATACACAATTATATAGTCACTAATTAAAAATATTTGAAAAGAAATAAAAAAAATCAGATTGAATGCTGCTCGTATATAAAATATTTAGTAATGTTTACGTAAGCGAGAGACGCGCCACGTATCACTGGACCGCGCCAGTGTCGTGTGTCACATACTGTTCACACATATTGTCATGCGTCACACATACGACACGCGATAGTAGGAAATAAATATTTGAGAAACAATCTGCGCTCTGTTTATTCAAAAATATTTCATAAACTAATACATTATTTGACAAGGTTTCGAGATATGTCGCTAGAATAAAGATTATTTTAAATTTTAGTTTAGTTTTTATCCCGGTTTTGTGTTATTCTTTATAAGTATTTGTCGTTTCAAATTTGAGTTGTCGTCAGATCACAGACGTCTGTGCGCTTAGCGGGCTAATGTTGTCAAATCAAATCACAGGCGTTTGTGCGCGCCGCGGGGAAAGAGTTAAACAAAAAAAATACGTGGTTACCGTAGTACATATGTAAGCTATTTTTCGACATAGTCGCCATTCCTCTCAATGCAGGTGATGAAGCGGGGTATCAACTTTTTGATGCCTTCCTCGAAGTAGTTTCCCGCCAACCCCTCCGTCCACTTCTCCACCTCCTCCTTTACCTCCTCGTCGGTTGAAAACCTTTTTCCACCCATGTGCAGCTTCAGGGAGGTAAAGAGATAGTAATCTGAAGGTGCTAGGTCAGGGGAATGCGCGGGATGGTTCAGGACATCCCATTTAAACGAGGCGAGCAGTTCCTTCGTGGCGTTGGCCGTGTGTGGTCTGGCATTGTCATGCAGCAGGCAGACTCCCTTTGTCAGCATGCCTCTCCTCTTGTTCTGTATCGCCCTCCGCAATTTTTTTAGGGCCTCACAGTATCTTGCAGAGTTGATGGTCTCCCCTTGAGGCATATATTCAATTAAAATTATGCCTTGACAGTCCCAAAACACGGATGCCATAATTTTCTTGGCTGAAATTGTGGTTTTGAACTTTTTGGCGGAGGGTGAAGAGGTGACGTGACTGTTTTTAAACTCGCGTCACCACTTGTACACACTCGTACGATTCATAGCTTTATTACCATATGCAGTTTTCACCTAATTATAAACCTCAACCTGAGGTTTTCCCTTCCAAACGAGATAACGGATGACGCCGCGTATTTCGCACTTGGCGGGAGATTGGATTGACATTTTTCACGAAACGTGTTGTCGCGTCGACACTTCTCAACTTACTGACCTCAAACCGGTATCGTTGCGGAGGAGAAGGGTCATGCTACACGGAAGTGTAGCCAAGACGTCGAAAATAAAATCCATCCGGTCGTGAGAGCCTCAGTACACTTACTTTCTGGATACGCATAGTATATAGCGCCGTTTAGAAAGAAAGAAAACACTTCTCAAGGATTCGAGAATCGAACCCCTTAATATTGATAGATCAAAAATATTACAGAAAAATGACCTAGGTTGTTGAGTGTACGGATTTAAAGGTAGTGGATACGGCGGTTAGATTGGATATTTCCCCGTTATGTTTACAAAAACACATTTGCTAAGAAAATCGCAGAAAGCTTACCAAGGGAAAATTTATTACAAAGAAACATTTATAGATTTTCCGATATGTGATAGTAACACTTTCAGCTTAAGATGGAGTGTAGTATATGTATGTAGTGTTCATATATATTAACTAAATTTGAGAAAACCTCCCAAAAATGATTTTATTTTAAAACTCCACATGCTGCCAATATCACTAACTTGGAGGCCAACGATTTCATGTCACAGGATCAGCATTAGCAAAAATTATGTCATAATAGTCCGCGCTGTTAGATCGAGTATATGGAATTAATTTAATCAATTTCTTATCATTTGTTTAATCTTTATGTAATATCACTTATCCTTAAAACAATAAACGTTTAGTAAATAACATAAATTAATTTTAAATGTAATGCTATATTATTTTTCAATAATTTGTATCATATATTATATTTGAAACATTCAATTACACTTTAGTTTTGTTTTTTAAAATATTTCTCATATTTAATTTCTCGCACAATACAATTACATATTCAGTGTAAATTTTTAATAAAAAAAATAATTCTCACTAAATTTCATTACGTCAAAAGTTTTTCATGTCGGTCATTTTTTTTAAAAGCATTTTTTTTTATTTATTCACGTCTATTGATAGTAAAGATTTTCACAAGAGAATTTTTGTAAATCTTATGAAAAATTTTAGAACACAACACCTACTGGTCTAGCGGAATTCAATGCCACAAAAGAAAAACAAAATACACCAGGCGTGCATTATGAATAACAAAGGCGTCTAACAGGTTTTCCCACCCCTACTTGTAAATACTGAATAGATATTAAAAAGTAGCGAGATTAGTAACCCGAGCCACCCAACACCGAGACCATTATCCAGCTTTGCCGAACCCGCTGCCTCCCTTTTTGTTTCCGCATTAACCCAACGAGAGGGAAAGGAACAAATCGCTCTCCCTTCAGCTTATTCAAACAAGTGTAACAACTCGAATCCAATTTTCCTCGGATGTAATTCGCGTTAGCACTGGGGTGCTTTTGGTGCGAGGATGAGGAAGAATAACAAACCGAAACGCTAAGTGCGGAGAACATGTGCGCTGTAATAACACCGTGGTCCTCGGCACATGTCGCTGCGTGATTTTCTGCCAAAAATTGACGTCATTTTGAGCTTTGCATAATGTGACGACTCATGATCCTGAAAGGGTTATAATCTTAGACTTAGGTAGACCATAATAAGTAAATCATCAGTTAGTTACATATTCATTAGGATACCGCATGTTATACTTGTGACTACTATGAATAATTTACTAAAATACATGTTATATTGTATTTTGCACATGTTTTAATTTATCCACTGTCCTCGTTTATGAAATAAGTTTACTATTGTACATATATTTTGAATATTAAAACTAAAAGACATTTCGTCCAATTTGTGTTCAGTTTAATAAAATTAATTTGATCTTAATTTTCTTTGTATTCATCACTGTTTTATTAATTGAGTTTACTACCGTTTCCAAAGAACATTGTCTTCTTCCTCAGGTGATATGGAACAATGTTACGTCTTAATTTTCTTTGTATTCATCATTGTTTTATTAATTGAGTTTACTACCGTTTCCAAAGAACATTGTCTTCTTCCTCAAGTGATATGGAACAATGTTACGTCTTCATTTTCTTTGTATTCATCACTGTTTTATTAATTGAGTTTACTACCGTTTCCAAAGAACATTGTCTTCTTCCTCAGGTGATATGGAACAATGTTACGTCTTCATTTTCTTTGTATTCATCACTGTTTTATTAATTGAGTTTACTACCGTTTCCAAAGAACATTGTCTTCTTCCTCAGGTGATATGGAACAATGTTACGTCTTAATTTTCTTTGTATTCATCACTGTTTTATTAATTGAGTTTACTACCGTTTCCAAAGAACATTGTCTTCTTCCTCAAGTGATATGGAACAATGTTACGTCTTCATTTTCTTTGTATTCATCACTGTTTTATTAATTGAGTTTACTACCGTTTCCAAAGAACATTGTCTTCTTCCTCAGGTGATATGGAACAATGTTACGTCTTAATTTCACATACCTTACGAGGCTTATTAATACCAGGTATTTTTCATAAAACAAAAATTTATTTATAAAATACCGCTAATAGATTTCAATGTCAGCAACGCCAAAATTAATAATACAAAAAAATATTCTGTGTACACAAATATAAACTCAGAAAAAATATAAAATCCATCAAATTAGTATATTATTTATAGAGGGTTTATAATAAAGTCATACCATATACCTAAAGAGATTGTATCTGTTTTAAATATGGTGAATTCTTTTCAATTCTAAATTATTTTCAACAACACGAAGAATGATCACTAAAATTGAATGACAATAATTAGACCATGCGCTTTTTTAATTAATACAGTAGAACCCCTGCACTTACGATATGTTAAATTTCAGACCAGACTAAACAATGTCGCAAGTCGAAAGTAACTGTAATTTGAACCAATGCACAATTATTACTTATCAATACATCGACATACGAGTATATGGAAATAATTAACTTAAGTAAAGCATTTAAAACTAAAACAAATATTGAACCAAGGTCTTAGCTTGAGTAATATGATAAGCATACTTATCATATAGTAGCTATAACATCTTGACTCGCTAATATTGAACCAAGGTCTTAGCTTGAGTAATATGATAAGCATACTTATCATATAGTAGCTATAACATCTTGACTCGCTAATATTGAACCAAGGTCTTAGCTTGAGTAATATGATAAGCATACTTATCATATAGTAGCTATAACATCTTGACTCGCTAATATTGAACCAAGGTCTTAGCTTGAGTAATATGATAAGCATACTTATCATATAGTAGCTATAACATCTTGACTCGCTAATATTGAACCAAGGTCTTAGCTTGAGTAATATGATAAGCATACTTATCATATAGTAGCTATAACATCTTGACTCGCTAATATTGAACCAAGGTCTTAGCTTGAGTAATATGATAAGCATACTTATCATATAGTAGCTATAACATCTTGACTCGCTAATATGCCAAACTACGAATCAAATGCTTCAAATCGGAGTATGATGGCAATTGAAAAGTATCATAAATGCGAAACCTGGCAAATTGGGGTATGAGTGTTGTTGATTTCGTTGCGTTCTTTTGCTTATAAACGTTTTTGAATAAAAAAACAATAGTAATAAAGGGTCTTTCAAATTGACCGGTTTTTTAAATTCTTGGATAAAACACAGATGGCGTCGCGAACTTGCCTGGGTCTTGTGACATTTGAGAAGTGTAATGTATGACATTTATAAAAATGAAGTCGTATACAATACAACAACCCGTTCAAATTGTTGAATTAGTTTATCTTTTGTAATCTCCGGAAACGGTGATGTTAATTGGCCACCAAGATTATGTACTCGTAATCTGACACCGTTGGACTATTTTTTCTGGGGTTACGTGAAAAGCCAGACCAATAAAAATTATCCCCAATCAATTCCTGAGCTGAAAGACGAAATGATTCGAGTTATTGGTGAGTTAGAACCGCAATTATGCCAAGATGTCATCGAAAATTTTGACAAAAGAGTGGACATCTGTGGAGCTGCAAGAGGTGGACATTTGGCGGATATTGTTTTTTGTGTTTAAAAAGCATACATTATACTTCAATGACCAATAAAAATTTATTTGAAATCAAAGCAAATTGTGTGTTTTATTCAAGAAGTAAAACAATTCGATTGAAAAAAACCGCACAATTTGAAAGACCCTTTATAATGAAAATATTTAATACCTACAGATAATTGAACATGAAGTGTCTCTCCCGCATCCTTATATCTTGTCAGACAACTTCTACGATTTCCTACGTTTCCTTCTTTCAGAATAACATTCACTTAATCCAACCACACGTTTCTTAGTCTTCCTCTCACACACCTTTCACTCACATTTGCACTATGTTTATTTTGTTAGTATTTTTTCATTGATTCGTTCCACATGCAGAAACCCACAATAATAACATGAAAAAGGATTCAGCCCATATTTGAATAATTTAAATGTAATATTACTTTGAACGGGATTGTATGCAATGGTTTTAACACAGAATTAAAACAAAATATTCTAATTACTGACATAAGTACTATATGCTGATAAGATTTTAAAACAATCTAATGAAATATTTTTTGTAATTAAGATCATTTTAACATATACATTTATTTAATCATGATATTGTCCTTTTTCTTGTTTTAAAGTTCTTGAATAACGTTAAGTTTCCATATCTTCAACAAGTGCTGAAACGAAGCACATTATAAATCACATTTGGTTATCATTTGGTTATTTCATATATTCTTCTTCTCAACGTGCTGTCTGCTATCGAAGGTTGGCACCATCATGACTGCACTGCAGCCAAGAACAGCTCAGCAGAACTGCAGCCAAATCATTCTCGTAAGATTTTAAACCAAGCGACGTCTTATTCTGCCTCGTCTGCATTTGTTTTTCTCTGGATGATCAATTGTGTTATAATATATAATATGTCTTTCATTACATAACTGAAATACTACAACTTGCAAACCTTTACAATTTTTAACCATTCTAGGTTCTTACATAAACGAATAGGCTCTTCCACATTTGCAATACGGTCTGTCCAGGGAATCATAAAGATACGTCTGTAGATCCACATCTCAAAATCCTTGATCCCATGTGATATATCTTGGTTTAGTGTTCACGCCTCTATTCCATAGAAAAGAGCTGGGAAGATGTAGCAGTGAAACTTGACGTACAACACGTTGAAAAAGTTATATTGTAGAAAAATCACGCCTCAATGCTTTTCAGATTCTTTAATTGTTACTTCAGATTGAAACTCTATCCGCAACAAAACTTTTCAGAACGCACATGGGATTTTATTATCCAGGGCAGATATGTGGGACTGGCGGGCATCACTTTTTTAATTCCAGGTTTTTCAGTAAGTTAATATAGTTTCGGAATGATCGGTCCGATGGTTTTTTGTCAAACAGTGTTTTAATTTAACCCGAGAAACCAGAATGCTTATTCTAAATGCTAACCATCAGAAATTTTACTAAATAAGACTATTTTATTTTTTTAACCTCGACCATCAAATGAACAGAAAAACGCGAGGAGATCATGAAATGTAATAGTCCCTAATAACCGATTAAAAATTACTTCTCTTAAATAACAGCGTCAAAAATTAAAATGACACTTGTTAAACATACTAGTAACTTACAGACTTAGATTTCGGATTAAACTCTGAAGCTCAATTTTCTAAAGATTTTTTTACTAACGCCTAGCATTTTACGTAAAAAGTCTTTGATTTTTAACAAGGTTTTTTTTTATACTCTTAACATGGCAAAATACTTGCAGTTATTTACGCTATTCTAAGTGTGTTGTCAGACCTATTAAATTAAGGCGGTTCTTCACAGACAGTCGACTCTGCTGAAGTCTCGGCCACGTCCCGCCCAAAACGGCTTTATTATGATTCACGCGGAACCCGGGCCGCTAACGACCCCAGGGACTTGGCTTCACACCATCTGAACCTCTTCTGGGGCGCTCGGTGAGTGTTCAATCCGGCAAAATCTATCGAGCTTTGTAAAACATTCATATTTTTTCTTTCGGTGCGTTAAGATTCATTTTTGTCACAAGCATTCTCAACTGATAATAAAAAAAACGCGATACGCATTACGTATATTTTTTTATTTATTTAAATAATACATACAAATAATAACTCCGTGGCCTAGTTGGTAATATGTTTGTCAATCCGAGAGTTGTGGATTCGATATCCATTGAAACCCAGATTTTTTTCAAAGAATGGTTCTAGTTTGGTTTTTAACTGTTATCAACCTTTGTGGTTGATTGAAAGAGTTCACCACATTGTAATAAACTCTTCAGGTTGTACTATATACAACGAAAATGCCATACAATAACTAATTAATTGACGTATGTATTTTTCAATTTAAAAAACCATTCTTTTTTTATATTTTTCTTCTAAAACTCTTCTAATATTCCGTTTCTAAAAAATATTACTGCGCAATTTTACCAAATTCATAATAAAATAATACTAAGCAATATTCATAAAATAGTTACTTTTTATAAAAAAAATCAATATGGATATGACCACTGAAATAAAATTTATTGGTTTGTTATTTCAAAATAAACTTATAATTTAATATAAAATAATTCTTTTATATTATTTAAATAAACAAAACATTGATTTTAAGTCTATATATTTATTTCCATAGCTTAAATGATATTTTCGGATTGCTTCGTCATTATCGATAATGATCCAGTAGTTGGAAATGATGATCCAAGCAGAGAAAAAAATAAATAGAACTTAAAAACTTTCAAAAATTTGATTAAATAAAATACATATGTTGACCGAGTCCAATTAATGTTGCGTTTCTTCTTTATTCGAGGAACTTTTTCACTTATATCATAGATCGATTGTAAATTTTTTTTTGAACCTTAATCAGTTGAAACTTTAAATTTGTAATTTTTTTAAATAGCTTCTTTATATTGACTCATATAATTGCATAAAGACTTTAATTTGATGGCGCAAATCATCCTAGTTAGGTGTATTGCCTATTATAAAAAATTAACAATATTTTATTTTGAATAATAACACCGCTGTTATATAAGATATATTGTAGTCTTTGTACCGTTTTGTTAATTCATATATTTGTTAATTTTTCACCCTAAAAAAAAGATATTCCTAAGTTTTGGTACAAAAGTAGATTATTTATGCAATACCAGCCTTTGTTGTTTTTAATCATAACTCCAAAAAATACCAAGAATATTATTTTTAAAAAACATGTCCCTAAGTGACTCGGGAGGGAATGGGAGTAATTTGAACGTTTTTTTTTATTTAATATTTTTTCAGTATAGTTCGGAAATTCTAGGATGAGTCATGTGACAGCTCACAAATTTGCCCCAATACAACCTTATGTAATGTATTTACCTAAATAACTTGCTATTTATTAGAATTGAGGCATATATTAAAGTTGATAAAATAATTAAAATTACTGAACATCGTTACAAGGTTGTATTCGGGCAAATTTGTGAGCTGTCACAGGAGTTACCCTAGAATTTCCGAACTATAAATTGTTCTATTTTCGGTAGTCTTTTCATTCTTCAATATTGTTTCAAATAAATTGTAAATGACATTTTTGATTATGATTCTCCATCAGATATAAACACATTATCCTTTCATCCCTATTCCGTCTGAAATCTAAAAGTCCGATCAAGATTCGAGATTGCTTTACAAATACTGAAATTGTTGAAACATTCAGTTCGTTCACCCGTACTCTTTCGTAACGAAGGTAAAAAATAAAAGAAATAGAATAAAAAGCTGGGAAACCTATCTCAGGAAAAAAGCAAGCAAATCAAAAATAAAACACATCAAATAATGCCTACAAGCGGTGGGGAAAGATTTTGTTTCACATATTTTCTTTCACGTTTCATTCCCTTTTCAAATTCTGACAGACTTGCCTCAATTTGCCCTCGACACGTTCACACGTCACGTGTACAAGTTTTTAGATATTTTTTATTACAAAACAAAAGGAAAATAGTAATATATCAAAATACTTTAAAAATAGTAAACTGTGATCCTTCGTAACTTTAAAGGGAAATTAAAAAATTTTAAATTTCTTAATATATTCCTCGTCCCTGATTCCTGTTCCTACGTATCTCTTACCCACCCTTATCCCTATTTACCTTGAGATTTGTATTTTGTTTTCATTTTTGTTAAATATCCTCAAATATTACTTTTCATCAACTATGTTACGCTTGTGACACGGTTATTAAAATATAAATATATTATAATACTAGCTGTACCCGGCCACGCGTTGCTGTGGCTCAGTCTGGTTAAATGGAAAAGAAAGAAAAGAGAAAACACACGTTTCTAATATGTTTAATTTCACAATGCTTGTGGGTATACAATATTGTTGATGTCTTTCAGCCACTCTCAGTCTGTCGCGTTCATTCTCTTGAAAACGAAGCAGATCTGAAGCTGCAGAACGCGATCGCCGTGCTCGCAACCGTGCATCCTCAAGTCTGGCTGCACGTCGCTCTGCTGCTTCATCGGCATTTTGATGAACTAAAGCACATCGATTGCACTGAAAAAGAAGAAAGAAAGTTATAACAAAAACATATAAAATTGCGAAACATTAAAAAAGGAACTGAATAATATTGTTAAGTTCGTAAGACGTCTTTGTTCTTGGCGGCAAGAATAGCTTGTTCACTCAGCTAATCGTGATTCTTATAATTGATTTGAATATTGGGAAATACTTTTTCAACCAATTCTTCTTTTGACGTCACAAAATTGCAGAAGTTATGAGGCAATGAAATTTGTCCTGAGGTCATATCAACCGGCACCTTTCCGTTCCCAATTTCCAGCAATTGATATGAGAATATCTCAGCTGATCGATCGTTTTGCAGCTGGACACGCATATATGTAGTTAATTTCAACGTCTGTACGTGTCGCCACAAAGTAGAGTATTTCAGGCAACATATAAAATTGTGAAACATAAAAGTAACTAATTAAATGTTAAGGGAAGACAGAGAGATAATTGTAACTAATTAAATGTTAAGGGAAGACAGAGAGATAGTTGTAACTAATTAAATGTTAAAGGAAGACAAATAGATAATTGGAACTAATTTTAAAAAATTTCCATTTCTACATACGATTTGATAGATTTTGAAATATAAACATAGAGATAAAATTAAATTCTATATAAAAAGATACTTTTGATATTCCTACTGATCTCTTTCAGCCACTATCAGCCTGTCGCGTTCATTCTGTTGAGAACGAAGCAGTTCTGAAGCTGCAGGACGCGATCGCCGTACTCGCAACCGTGCACCCTCAAGTCTAGCTACACGTCGCTCTGCTGTTTCCTCGACATTTTGATGAACTAAAGCAGATCGATTGCACTTAAAAAGAAGAAAGAAAGTTATAACAAAAACATATAAAATTGCGAAACATTAAAAAAAGAAAATACACGAACAAAAGTACACAAAAAAAAACAAAAAAAATACTAACGAAATATTTCCCTTCAAACGCAGTTGTTTTTCTCTTTGGCTTGGTGGATTCCCTCAGTACATTTCTTGGCGTCTCTGGAAGAAAGGGATCAAATTAATCACATATTCGGTTTGACGTTTCTGAATAATGTTATTATATTTCGGAAACTCAGGAAGAGTCCTATGACAGTTGACAAATTTGCCCCAATACAACCTTGTAACGACGTTTAGTAATTTTAATTATCTTATCGACTTTAATATAAGGCTCGATTCTAATAAATAGCAAGTTATTTAGGTAAATACATTACAAAAAACTAACAATAATGACAAATTAATACACCTTGTTACAAATTAGCAAAAATATGGCAGTTCCTTAAAATCAAATGTGACATTTGTCAAAAGTTAGTTGCATGAAACTTTTAATAATTCAAATGTATAAAACATATACCATGAATTCAAATGAAAATCAATCGATACAGTTCAAATTCACCGCTAATTGTACTGAAAAATAATAAAAAACTGTTTAAAACACCGGATTAAAAGCGCACAGCTATTACGACGCCATAGTACAAAATGCCATAGTACAGATAAAAATTTAGTATACTTTTACGTCCAAACAGATGGCGCTATTTTTCAATAAACGTATTTGAAAATTTTATATTTATTATTTAAATATTAAATATTTAATATTTAATATTAAATATTTAATATTTAATTATTTAATATTCAAAATCAAAATGGAACTGTCAAAATTTCAAAGCAATCCGTGAAGAACTTTAGGAGATTGGAGATTTTTAATTAACGAACATTTACATTTTTATTTATATAGATATTTAATATTTATTATTTAATTACTTAATATTAATTCCGAAACGTCGAAAATGCAATGTGACATATCTGTCAATGAGAATTGTTTAGTTTGCGTGTGTCGCTGCAGGAGGCGCTTTCGTTATTTCGTCTGATTTATAAACTTTTTTTATATGCAACTGTATATAAAAAAATATATATAAACATTTTCGTATACGAATGCAACCTTTTGTCAAAATTTCAAAGCAATCGGTGAAGAACTTTCGGAGATTAGAGATTTTTAATATACAAACATTTACATTTTTATTTATATAGATTAAACTTAAATTTATGGTCGTGGAGATCTGTCTTCTCTACCTACCCCAAAAAGAACATGACATGTTAGTATAGTGTATATATAAAACAAAAGCTGGTTGATGAGAGAAATTTTTTTCAAGACAGTAAATTCATCAAATATTTGCATGAAATTATTAAGATGAAATTTGGCAATAAGTTTGTTAAATGAATGTTTTTAATAAACATTATACTATATCAATGATCTTTCAGCTAACATGTTATTGAAAAGTCTTAAATTTGAAGAAAAAACTTGATAAAAAACATTATATTTTGGCACCATCTGTTGATATGAAACCACCCCGAGATTGACATTAATTTAAAAATACATTTAGTAAATAATTTTTATTTCGATTTCGTTATTACTTGTGTAAATATAATCAAATTTACCAATATTTCCGTATTCTTACCAAAGGTTAAACAAATACATATTCGGTGAATGTCAATCACGCACTATGAGTATCTGCTTTCTTTTCTGTATTAATATTAAGTAATGTGTATTTTATCGATTTCAAAAGACCTATTTTTTTATCTTTTACTCAAGATTTTGGCAATGTATCTTATTAGAAAAGTTTCTTCCGATACGTGAATTTATAGCTAGCTTTTCATTTTTTTATGATCTTCCCGGAGATTGGCTGCTAATTTGATTGATTTGCTTACAATGACTAATTGATATATGATACAACCAGGGCTGTGGAGTCGGAGTAGGAGTCGTAAAAAACGAGTGACTCCGACTACTTTTTCGTTAAAATTTAAAATACATTTTTTTAAATTATTATAATGAATGTATATTGTGCACGAATATTAAACTTGCAGGCGCAAGTCGCGCCGATATGGTGAATCACCGAGATTCATTTAATGCACAAAGTCTACGAAAATGTGTTTGTCTCCTTCTTTCTCACGTCGAAAGAAAATTCTGTTGGCTGGGATCTATGTTAACCCCATGGTTCGATCCATATTGACGGAAGAACAAATAAATAGAGCTAAAAACGCTCTGTTTGAATTAACCGCTCGTATGAAAGGCCTTCGACTAGAAAAAGAGACGACAGCAGGCAGCGTACACCAAGTATCATCATCTTCATCCGACACCGCTAAATCTGAAGACGATTTAGAAAAATATCTCAATGAACAAGATGAACTAAAACGTCCTCGTTTGAATCACAGTCCCAATATAGATGAAGGAGACTCTATTTCAAAATTTAAATTTGAATTTTATGATGCATTGAAAATAATGGAAAAAATTGACCGAACTTATAAGTTAAATGTTGAAATGGCAATACAGCGGTATCTAGAAATCGTAAAAGATTCAGCATTGATCGTTACAGCATTACCGCCAACCCAAGTATCCGTAGAGCGGTTATTTTCCGCTCTTAAAATTCTCAATTCTGATTTGAGAGCCTCTAGGAATACAGATTTAATAGAAGCAATGTTGTTTTTAAGAATAAATTCTAATAAATAATTATTAAAGTTTGATCTTGTTTTATTTTTATCCGTATAACATGAAAAAAATGGCTATATGCAAAGGTAGGAAACAACCTGATAAAATTGAGCTTTTTTGAGTCGGAGTTGTGGAGTCGGAGTCGTGTTTTTTTTCTTCCGACTCCACAGCCCTGGATACAACAGTATTCACATATTAATTTTTGATCAATTTTCGATAAATAATTAAGACGCTTTAAAAAAACTATTAGAATGCTTGTGAAATTTCATTAAGAGTGACGCGACATAATTAACAAGAAATAATACCTTTTTTCTATTAGACATCGCGTTGTAACTTGCAATCAATCTCGTTAATCTAGTTTCCCCTGTCATCGTACATAATAAAACTCGTAAGAATTAAATTCCTCGCTTAATATCCACCACGAAAACAATTCGTAGAGTCATGTTGCTGGATGCAGCGGCTATTACCAGCTCTCATATTGCTGACATTCCGGAGGGTTCTTTCCGTACAAAAGTTTAACTGAATGACCCAAAACTGACGATAATTGTCCCCCTAATAACGTGGCGTAAACCTTCGTAAATAAAGGCGTAGACATACTTAAATCATACGCTAGAATGTCGAGATGAAAATACTCAATGAACTGTTGTAATAATAAGTTAATTAACAACTTAGTATTTCTATCACAATTGTAATGGAAGATCAAGATTAATTATATTATATAAGTTAATGTAGTTTATCAGTTGACAATTCTTGATGGAACTCCATTTTATTATTATTATCATACTTTCGTTGCATACAGTACTGCCTGGGTGGCTTATTGCCACGCGGTAATATTTTCCAACCAACTAGAAAGCTGTTCCAACCAACTAGAAAAGAGGCCTTCAATCAATGTATAGGTCGATTTCAATATATCAGTCACGCTCCAGTTTCAAACATTCATATTTTTTTAGTTCGATAATTTTTATTTTCAAATAATTTACAGGTCATATTTAAGTATGATTACAGAGAATTTAACAACAAAAACAAACGAAAGGGGCGAAACTTTATTTATTTAATTGTTCGAACAAAATTTGCATATCAACGTCATTTTACTGGTGGAGATTGTCCAGCAAGATCGACAATTAGGCGATTAATTGTACGTTTTTGGCAGCCGGGATTAGCAGTTTACTTGCTTAGTTGCTGTAGTTGGAAGATCGCGTACTATCTGCGCTAGTACGAATATTCAAAGGGTAGGCGAGAATGTTGTTGATGGTCAAGCAACTTCAACCAGATGACGTTTAGCCTCAACTCGGAATTTCTCAAACCAAACTGTAACAAATCTTTAAAAACGATTTGAACTTTTTTCCGTATAAAAATTCAGTTGGTATTAGAAAACAAAAGATTGGAATAGGAACATTGGAGCGCGGATTATGGGCCACCCTGGATATAAACAGTTAGCAGTAGTAATCTCTATGTATGAAACTATGATCTAACCACATTGTATTAATGATCCCCGCAGCGGGTCCGGGAAGCGTATCGATGCGACACTGCGCTTCACCGCACTACCCGCTGCCAGCCAAATGGCGTGCAGGCGCCCCGTCCTCCCGTCCCCACACGATCTACACAATTATGTAAATTGATATTAGTTTTTAAATATGATTCCAAGTGATTACGCGACACGACACGCTGGGGGGCACAATGCTTGAGAAGAGACTGACACACGTCGTGTAAGTGCTCTTCCTGGTCGTACTGGTTTGATTGTTGATTTATTTTATACTGGCTAAACCTGGTAATACTCGTATCAAGGTTTATTTCGTGTTTCAAATATATTTTTTTTAAGTACAGTATTTTCTCTATTTACACGAATTCATTTTACCGCGCTTTCTTCTGTTTGAAAATTTAAATGTATTGTATAATAGTGATATTTGCTAAGTAATAATTGGGCTTCTAAATCGACAATTTAATAAACAATTGTAAGAGGAGTAAAGTAACAATGGAATATTCGTCCATCGAGAGTTATTTTGAATAAGTACATTAAAATATAGTTCTATAATATTTTTCTTCGTTTAAATTAATCGTATAGCTCTCATAAATATGTGTGTTTATTAGTTATCAGGAACAACTTATATACTTATTAAATAAATAGCTTAAGTTGTTTTAACTAAGTAAAAATGGAATATCTAGAAATAAGTAAAGGGTCACCTTTATTACATAACATTCAATGGTTCTATGTACGAGGTTTTCATTTACACGCAGTTTTCCTGGAACCAATTAACAGCGTAAATGGAGAAATAAATTAAATTTTATCATATTTGTCAACATCAATGCTTCTATTCTGATGTGATTTCAAATTGAAGAAAGACTATTTATTCTACATGCATAAGACGTATTTCGGGCACACATAATAAAAACTTTGCCTCCTAGTTTTGTCGTATGCAGATTTAGGAAACACTTGAAAACAACACTTTTTAGAAGGTTTTATCAAAATTTATGATTATACACTCATTCCTCGATTTTCCATTAAACACTTCCGTCTTTTTAGGACGAATTTGTATCCCTTCATTTTTTCCTCATAAAATTCTAAGATTCACATTTTCATGCATTCCTCAATATAGAACCGTTTCCGATCTACCAAGTGTTTTGATATGGAAATCTTCCATCTGTGGAGAAAAATAAAATAAGTCCCAATATTTCGCTAAACGGATGTCGCGCGGTGAAGGATGATGCGGTGGGATGGGACGAAGTAAAGCTTTCAGAATTCCTTCTTTACAAATCCCTCGTCTTCATATCTTCTCCGGTCCACCTACTCAGCGCCCCAAATATTTCCCAATATCTCAGCTTCACAAGTGGCATGTGACTCAAAGATGCTCAAAGTAATTTTTATGTTTTTTATAAAAAAAACTATTTCAAACATATCAGTTCCTACTTTTGCTTGAACAGATTATTTTCTAATCGAAATTTTATTTAATTATAATATTCCTGCTAGTTGAAAAGCAACTTTATTATATCTACTTGTTCCAGCTAGGAGAAACCTTTAATTTTGATATGCTAGCCTAGTTGTAAAAATGCTTGCTTTCCACCCGGCAGTTCGAGTTCGAGCTCGATTCCCGATGGTACTAATACAGCTTTTATAACTAAATAAAAAATAAGGATTAATTTGAAAATGTAGAGAAATAATGTAATAAAAAATCAAGTTATCTCAGTTTTCAATTTTATAAATCGCAGTCTATAAGTGCATATAAATATACCCAATTGTATCAAAATCTGTAAAGACTAAGGTAGAGATAGAGATTGCTTAATGGCTTTCTCAGTTCACTGCTTTTCATTTTTACTTTATCCTTTACTTTCCAAGTACGATACTTTGGAACTAGTTATTAACTTATATTAGACAAGCTCCGTCATTCGCATGTCTCAAAAAGCGATTGAAAAGCTCTTAATTTCAAGTCAGTAAAGTAACGTAAACTTTTCTTCTTCCATTGTTGTATAATATCTTACTTTTATTATAGTTATTATTATTGTTCGTGAATTTTGCATAAATGAACAATAATTTGAATAACTGCTTTGTGTAATTAGTTTGACAGATTGTTATGCAAAAAAATGTCAATAAATAATACGGTGGTGTCAATATTAGATACCAAGTTAACTAAAATTCAGACCAAGTATATTGGAGATGTTGCTAAAAGGTTATACTCGTAGAAGATATCCAGATAATAATGACCTATGAAAGTTATACTCGTAGAAGATATCCAGATAATAATGACCTATGAAAGACTACAAAAATTGGTAAGTTAAATGGAGCTTGCTAAGAAAGCCCCAAGACAGTTTTAACAGTCCCTACCGGTTAGTAACAAATCTACTGCCTCAAGTAAGATGTAATATTTTTCTCTACAAGATTTCAGTTAAAAAAATTGATTTATTTAAGAGAGAATTGAAATACTTTTGAAAATTATTGACTTGGTTTTTATCGGAATATTACGAAATGTGACCTGCAAATATTTCTATATTAACTTTGGATATGTTGTCTGAAAGAACGACGAAAATGTTGACAGACTTGTGACCACGGAGACACCTGAAAAAATATAAGTAAAACGAAACGAAGCAAATAATAATCTAAAAAGGACAATTTATATAGCGTCGTTTAAACAGCAGACTCTCCTCAAGACCACTCCAACTTGAAACCCGAACCCATTATTATTGACAGGTTAAAAATATTACAAAATATATTTATACATAAGTTGAGTGTAAAGATAGGAAGGTGGTTGTTGCGACTATTATATTAGATACTTTCCCGCATTTGCATATGTTTAGAAATACATATTTGTTGAGAAAACTGCAGAAAATTTACTAAGAGAAGACGAACTACAAAAACATCATACCTTATTTCTTTGAAAAAAAATAAATCTTAAAGTTGGAGAATCACTCAATCGGCTGTCACGTTAGAGACATAGAGAAGCCGGTCGGATGGGGTTGAGAAAGCAATAATCGCGGTGACAACGAGAATTGTCGGCATTCCTGGAACAGCTAAAGAGCGCACAATCTTGCCCAGTGTCCCCCCGGTGTTCCTCCATCCCGGCTCTCGCTCCCAGAATCCGACGTGCTGATCAGCCTTAACACGAAGTTATCGCTCAGCAATTAACACTGTTTGTTAGTCTTACCCTTCCATCAGATATTTGCTAATTAACAGCTTTTTAAAATTTCAAGTAGAAAATCATTAACTTAGAAAGAAAATATTTACATTTTGTCTCAAAATAAAAACAGATTTAAAGGTTTAAGAGAAGATGTAAGGAGATTTAGCATATATACTGAAAGAATCAATAAATCAGCCACCAAGAAATTACGGTTAGATTTATTAAACATTATTTATAGTTAAAACTTTAATACTGTGGACGTTTAAAGCTATTTTATTGATTTAACTAAAAATAATGTTTTTTTTTTCAACTTAGTTTCAGTACCAGTTTCTCATCACTAGGGGAGCTCAAACAAAACTCTTGTTTGAGCTTCACTGATGATAGGGTGAAAACCTTGAAACCGGTAGGATCATGTCGTTGCCTTAAGTTGAAAAAACTGTTTCAGTTAAATTAAGTAGAAAGGTTAAGCATATATTTCACAAGTGTATAAATTATGATCACGTCAAGAAAAAGTGAACTAAAAATTTGACATAACCAATACTTAGGCGACCTTTGTAAAACTTTTGACTTTCAGTTATAGGTTTCGTATTCGATTCCTGATGGAACCTGTAAAAATATCCCATTTTAGTAAAATAGTTCATCTGGTAATAATACTCATGCGGGCGGGTTAAAGGTGTATGAGCTTTGTTGCGTCTTCACGTACTGTAGTTTTGCCAGCACGTGCGATGACGATCTACGATTTATGTGCTTACTCCATTGGTTCTAAATCCAAAAGCTCAATGAACAGAGTCTAAGATAATGATGTCATCAAATTTTCAATTTTTTATTCAAGTTCCAACAAACATTTTGACATTCCATCCTAATGAAATTGACACAAAAAAAATTTTTTCGAAGTTTTTGAAATATCTGCTGATGAATTAGTAAACCGTTTGCTCTTAGAAAATATCTGATTGAAGTTTTTCGTCGCTTTTTTTTTAATGTAAAAAATGAAAACAATCTGTACTAAACCAGGTGGGTATTACTCGTACTATAGTATTTTTATTGAACTATATTTTAAGCTTATTTCTTTTAATTTGTTTATACATCTTTATAAATCTTAAACACACATTATTGAATTTATATACACAAATAATAGTTTTAAACAAAGATTTTATATCATGTATGAAAAGAGACTATTCTTTTTACGAGAATTCTTACACAGATAAATCTTAGTATTTTGTACCAATTATTATCAAAAAATCGTTTTAATTTTTTTTAAATAAGTGGATATTATTGACTAAAACTCGCGCTTTAGCCCTTCCATCGCCCATTTTTCACTCGATATACCTCTTAACTCTTCCATCATCGGTGAAAACAGCAGAATTCCTCAACATACTCCAATATTTTATTTTTCCCCCACATGTCGCATTTGCTTCTCCTTTCACACTTCTTTACCACCATTGATTTGAATTTTGTAACATTCATTCTCAGATCTTTCTTTTCGCATTTTCATACAATTTACTTATCAAACTCTGCAATTCATCTTCACTCTTTGCCAACACTACAATATAATCTGCACACAGCAATCTGCAAACGTTCTCATTTAAATTTGTATGCCACCAATTGACTTCTGTAATTCCTTCACACAGGAATGTATATAAATATTGAACAACCAGGGTGACATACCACATCCTTGATTTACCCCTTTCGAAATTTTAAACCATTCATTCTACTTCGCTCAACTTTTGGAGTATAATGACGCTATATCACGTATTAGTTTACGTTCAACACTATATTCATTCAATAGTTTCCTTAGTTCGTCGCTTATTACGCAGTCATATGCTTTTCCATGTCAGAGAAAACAGGGCGCCGGACTTTCTTATCTTGACACACACGTCCTTCTCTTTTTCTACATCCATACACCTTCTCCTAAAACTACATCGATTTTTAAATTTTTTACATTTCCTTCTTTCAAAATATCTTTCACTTGATCCAAAACCATGCTTTCCTTGGTTTTCCTCTACCATGCATTCCACTCCCATTGTTTCCGAACAAGCTATCCATCACTTGAAAGACTATTATTTGTTTTTTTAGTCTTTCTTCATTCATTCGTTCTATATGTACAAACCTTCTCAGAGTGCTCTTCTTCATCTTACATAACACATCAACCTAAAGTTAACATTCACCATAAAACATTTTATTCCGTATTCTATGATTCACTATTCACTATTCCCTCACATAATCTTTTCAGTTTACGCATCTCTACAGCATTTATTCGGCTTCTTTCAGAGTTTTTTTTCACATTCACGTTTCACTCCCATGCGTCAAAATTGGTTATATAATTCCGTTGTGGACTGTCATCTTAGCCGAATTTGATACTCGCCAGATCGATTATATATGTTTTTGTGCCCCGTAGGTTCTGTTTCCTATCACTACACGCCGTTCTATGTCTCTCGTAACTGTTCCATCTACTGAGAAAATACTACATAAATGGCAAAATTCCTCAACTTGCTCCAAGCAAATAAATCTATTATGATAATAACACTTTCTAATAATTTGTAAGATAATTTTTTATGTACCTAGAGTATGATTAGTGAAATTATGAAGAAATTAATTTTAAAAACAATAGTTTTAATCTTCGCATAATAAATAACGAACATATTACTTTAATGTAGACTTTTATACCCACCACTGATCTATATATTTAAAAACACAAAATGTCAAAATATATATACCATTATGACAAGACAAGAAAGTTCACAAAAAATAACAGCAGCAACATACATCAATCATAAGATGTAATCTCGCAAGAAAATTAGAAATCTTCCACGGAAAGTGTGTGTATATACTTCGGTATATATAATACGAAGGAAGGTACATCCCAAAGGAGAGCACAAATTCAATCTCACAATGTTGGCAGAGAAAATATTTAACCTTTCGAGGCAATCTAAATTTTGTCACAGGCAAGACAAGGAACGGCGTCATCTTGATTTTCCCCAGTGAAAACACACTGATAAGATGGAGAGCGGAGGGAAACAAAATGGCTGCTAGAACCGACGCTCGAGTTGAGCGCAAAACAAATTATTTTTTAACTCCGATTCTCCTTCTGAGAAAAATCTCAAAAGGACATTGTTATTATTCTTTTCGATTTCGTTCGACTGTAAGAATACAGAGGTGTATAAACTTTGGGTGTCGGCATTTTTATCGATAACCAAACACTCGGATAGATTTTAAATTAAATTATATTCAATAGCTTAACACTAGGATAGATTTAATTTTTTTTTAATTAACAAAGAATTCGAAAACATTATGTAAAAGTAACTAATTTAGTTTCATTCGTTTATATAATATATAACTCCTCAACATATTCGAATTGATATGTTGAAGAGCTTAGCTGAGAGATAATTTTGTATTTGGTCTAGGAATCGAGTCTTAGAGATAAGAACCACTGGAGTTAGCAAATAACTCACAGTTTGCCATCACACAGTTGAAAATACTGGCGCACGTGCACAGGCAATATACACGTATTGTCGTTTTATTTTTACCAGACTAGGACCCTTTTTTTCATTCTCTTTTTGGGCATAATCGGAATTCGAATCCGAAACCCCGGTTGAAAAGCCAGCATTATACATACTGGGTCGTAACGTATTCAGTATATTTACATTACAACGGATTCGTTAATAATTTTTAGCGTACCTATATATACATTTTTATTTAAGACAAGTTTTCAATATTTTTTGTAAATGTATTGAACATGCTGAAATATATTTTTAATTTACATTTATATTAAAAATCAGTTCTATAAAAATTACATTTTACATTGCAGTTTACTCAATTTGAAATAATACGTCGTAGATATCTTAAAATATCAATGCTAGTAAACTAAAAAGTTTATTTATTTATAACTCCCATTCATACGTCCACAGGACAACAGCAGAAGCGTTAGACTGGCTGAACCATCTAATAGTGCCTAGTCTTAAAACCGTACGAAAAAGATTAATGAACATTTTCTAAAGAGTCGTGGTAGGGCGTATAAAATTTTGAAAGAAGAAAAGTTAAGAAGTAAGATAAACAGACTAAATTGCTTGAGATGTATATAGATCTGTAGGGGGCAAAGGAAGTGTGTCGTGATTTAATAGTTTGACGCCATGTCCTCTCTGCCTGCCCTAGCAGGGAAATGACGTGATGGTATGTTTGTATGCACGTATTTGTTATTTATTGCAATCTCCGTGTCCTAGTTAGTAAAGCATTTGTTTTCTGATCGGTAGTTTCGGGTTTAATTGCTGATCATGCTGTTAAGTATTATTTAAAGATACTCAACGAAATAAATCACAGAAATTATCAAAAAAATATTCATCTTTTATTTTGAGATTCAATATATTCTTAACAATTATAACAGAGTAGAACAACTCAAGAGTATAAACTTCCGAAATCCCTAAATCCGTCATTGAATAACAGCAAGCAAACAAAATAATGGACAAGGCACACACTTCACCGTATCCTCCAACAGCCCGCACGTACACGTACTCGTATGGCCGTGTGGGGGAGTACTATGTTAGTACTAAAACAACGTTGAGTGACGAGGAGGCAAATTCGTGTGGCCACGGCCACGGCCACGGAGAGGCAGGGGATTGCGGGGAACAGGGGGAACTGTTGTGATAAGAGGGATTGTGATTGTTTAGCACTTGCGCCAGCCCACCACCATTGGATACTGGTTTTCACTTAGTTGTACCGGTGAATGGGACTGGAAATATATTTATTTATTTATTTTATGTATTCGCGTATGCCAATGTCATATACAAATAAGCATACATTATTTTTAGATATATCTTGACATGCACTTTTTAATAGTATTTGGGTTATGTGATTAACACTGAAAACTATGATAATCATTTACAGTATACTATACACCCGACGAATTCATTTTCAGACTGATTTTACTCATAAACCTAATTTTTTTTCCACATATTAGCGAATTTTATCAAGTCTAAGATTGTTAGAAGCAATAAAAATTAACGTTAAAAAATACTTGAACAAATTGCATTCGATCGGTACTTTGGGTTTGATTTGTTTCTTTTACGAGGGGAGGGCATGTCAGCAAAAATATTGTGTAAAACAGTTTGAATAAAGGGTACTTTATCAATGAGAGTAATAAACCATGAAAATTATATTTATGCTCGTATTTTTGTTTCAATTTTCACAATATCTCAATTTTAGGTATTGGAAAGAGTTTGTGTTATTTTAAATTTAAAACTATCGTGAATTGGTCAAAGACCGATACATTTTTATTTTTTTTAAATTGGGACCATTTCTAATTAATTTACCAAATAAATTGCTTTCAAAGTTCTTACAAAGGGTTTGTTATTCATCTTCATTTACAATGCGTCGTCATCACCGGTCATAATGCAACGGAATATGCGATGTAAAGAGCACCCCTCGATAATAAAAGAAAAATATGCATCCGAATATAAATTCCCTGTTATTGCTGCAAGCCATAATGGAAATATAATATTCATTACTTGGCTCTCTCCAAACCGGTTGCGGGTAGCTTTAAAGAAATAAGTGAAAATAAACTTGGATTTCTGGCGGAGATACAACCAAATCCCCCGGAGAGGGCCGCTTTACGGCGCGCGGTAACTGCTAAGAAATCAAAAAATCTGCAATAACAATAATTCTTCGGCTCGCGTTCGACCCTGGTATAAAAAACTCTGGACGATAAATTTTAATAATTCAATATGAAAGCGGTAAAAGCGAAGGGAAATAGCGCCAGATATATACTGAACGAGAGGATTTCTTTCAGAACCGGCTCAGGGTTTGTAAAAAAATATGTGTAATAACTAGTCGAACCTATATATTTATTATTATTTCAAAGAAACTAAATTATTAAGTTATTTTCATAATAATAAACATTAAATTTACTTTGTAAATTTCATTAACACAGTATTTTCCTCACTCTAATTATGAGCTTCTTCTTAAGTATAATTTTAAGAATATTTTTAAGAATTTTGGACGAATTTTGAATTTAGAAACGTTATTTCTTTTGTAAAGTAAGGGAAACGAAATTCTAGATGATTTTTAAGCACAAGAGGATTTAAAAAATATCATTTCAGGGTTAAAAGTTTCCTCCTACTCCAACACCAAACAACAATTGAAAAATACAGGATATATACAATAATGCATCCGAATATAATCCTGATATCAAGTAAATATGTATACAATATGATTGAGTAAGGCATATTTTTTTTGCATTTATATAGTAAACTTCTTTTTTTAAACATGTTATTCAAATGCCTTACTTTTTTAGCACTGTTTTGTAACACTGTGTATCCAAAGAGTACTCCAAAAGCTTATTTTCGTCAGTTACTGACTGCAAAAACAAGAATAAAATCAAATGAAAAAACGACTTCAAGTAAAGCCAATTCGGAAGTGAATCTACCTAGAATATCATATGTCACAGCTTTATTTTAATTTGTGAATCAATTTAACGAGACGGCCTTTATTTAATAGATTAAAATAATATTGTACTATCTTATGGATTTTAAAAAATCTGCTCATTCTTTTTCAATAATAGTATGTTATTATTATACATACCTGTTGAAAAAAATTTACATCTAAAATTGTCAAGAAAAGTGACGCTGATTAGGCGCTAATCCAGCTTTGAGATTTTTTTGTGTCACTTTTATTTTGTTGTATTTTTTAAAGAAAACTTTGACCGAACTCATTTACATCCTTAAAAAAGAAGTCATGCTATCGAGTGTAATACCTTAGCGCAGCTTTCGAACCGACAACCTCCCGCACAGAAATCCATTGTATAAATTGTACGGTCAACAAAATTGAAATAATCTTCTAAACCAAACTTTGATATGAAATATTTCATTTCATAAAAATCTCCAATAATCAAATCCATCCCTGCAAGGCAATCTTGAAATTTTGTATATCACAAATCTTGGAGTTTGGATGGCGCGATCCGTGGTCCGCTACCGCCCCCGGCCACACGCAGCCTCTGATATTTATTGAGCTCCTTTTGATTTTCACTTCTTGAACTTCTCCCGCGATTGATTTCTTCGAAGAATTCTTTGAGCTAAATTTATGTTTTAAATCTCTTTTCACAAAAAAAAAATTCGTTAAAGGAAATCACTCTTATTTGATTTTTGTGAAACAGCAAAAAAATAGGCGATTTCGAGAAATCAGATTAAACAATAATTATCTCAAAATCCGCTTCATTGTTTTACATTGGCAATAGAAAAGTAGAATTGCATTGCGAAACGTAAGGAACTAACTATCAATATCTTGTTTGAGACAATACGCACATAAATTTCAAAAATAAAGTTTCCTGACTGGTCTATAATTCAACAAATAAATTTTCTAAAATTCCAAAACGGAAGTTTTCTGGACAGAAGAAACTAGATTTTCGTAAATAAGTTTTCTTGAATGTAGTTACTTTAATTTCATAAATGAGTTTTCCGGACTGCATAAACTACAATAGAATTTCACAAATAAGTTTTCCGGACTCTAGGTACTTGAGTATTATAAATGAGTTCTGGACATCTGGTACTCGACTTTCATAAATAAAGTTTTTGAGCTGTGGATACTCGAACTTCATAAATTAGTTTTGAAATTTTACATGACAATCTCGTTTGGAATCTCGATTTTAATAACGTTTTCTATATCTTTAACTCACATTTTTCTAGCGCTTAAATATAGATCTTTACTAAATGTTCATCTTCATCTCATGAATGACAACTTTGATTTATTTTCTAAGAACTGTCTTCTCAAAATTAAGACTTCTTGATATAATTCCACCTTTTCGGAGAGCAACTACTGGCGAATTTTAAATGCCGTCCTATGTAGGAGACTCTTGTGATATCCGCATTAGATTATCTTGCCAATGTGTTCTACGATAACCTTCTCATATTAATTATTTCCCCCCTTTAAGATATTTTCACCTCAATTTTACAAAATGTTTACAACGAAATTAGTATATATGAATACTTAATAAAAAAATTACTTGGTTATTCTACTTTCATAAAGCAAAAAATATATGTCCTATTCCGAGGCTCTCGGAATGATCTCGGTTTGTAAAAAATTGAGTCCCACAATTTTGACTTATACTCGTACCTTCCTAAAATGTTTTGATGATTAAAAAAAGCAACTAGGAGAGGTTCCTACCAAAACCATTTAGTAGGAACAAGGTTTTTGAAGTGCAAACTTCAAGAAATATTACATGCGTAGGACGCAGAACTACTAATGAACAAGAAGATGCCCAATCAGTTCTATAAATTATATTTTATTTAACGATATATTCGTATAAGTGTACTTTTCGTTCAGGTTTCTCTAGAATTGTGTTACAACTTTTATATGCAAATGAGCTCCATTAATAAAGTCGTCAAATTTAATTGTGATTCAATTCTAAACACGAGTTCTCAGATTGTAGAATGAGCAGGCCCGGGGCAGGAGGGATGCGGTGTATGCTAGTGCCGAGAACCCAGATACGTGTATAGGGAGGAAGCACCGAAGCGGCACGGCCGCCTGACACAAAACAGACGCCCGTCCCGCCCCTGCCCCTGTCTCGCGAATGGAGATTTCGTGAGCGCAAATTTCCCGCTGTGACGAAAATTATTTAACTAATTATTATTTATGTTTTTGAAATAACTATTTTTAAAATCCGACAAGAAATTGAGATATTTTCAAATTTTAGTTTGATTAAAATACTTCGTAGCTATTTTTTTAATGCCTGGCAACTCACCCGCAACTGGAAGAGACAATATATCAACCTCAAGTAAAAAGCAACGCTATTGCAGCGCTCATTTAGTCGAGTACTGGACTCGGAATAAATAACATGTTGCATAATACGTGGATAAAAGTGTTCGATTGTCATTAACTAATAGATAAAAAAATGTATAGTCTTTGGAAAGGTTTTCCTATCCACGTCCTTTATACTGCTTTGGAGAATGCGTTTTTTACTTCTTCCTGAAATTATATTTCATATATTATTTGCATATTGCAAGGTAAATGAACAACTTTTTCACAAATTATAGGTTAAAAATTATCACGTTTAAACGGAATAAATCAACAAGCTAATGTAATGACATTGTAATTTGTTTTATCAAATATTGATATTCCACTTTTTTGTAACGGTATAACTCTAATGGTTTCAAGGATTTCGCATCATCATCAGGTAGCACAAACAAGACTGAACCGAGCAGTGGCTCGTCGAGATTGTCTCCTCCCTCCCTCCACCCATAGTCCGCAACCCGAATGTTTACCGTTAGAAGCGTGTATGTCGAAACCATTTCGAACAGAATTCAGTCTTGTTTGTGCTCACTTCATGATGAGGTGAAAGCCTTGAAACCGGTAGGGTTATACCGTTACACAAAAGTGGAATAAACAGTGCTTGATAAAATAAATTACAATGACTTTAAACCTCCACAATGTTAATGCCTTAACTATAAACAATATTTTAATGTAATGAATTGAATTTATTAACGTTTAGTTAATACAAATGTATATTTTGTTGAACTATATGAGATCTATATCCTTATTCAGATAGTATATAATAAAAAATCTCACCTCCAAAAGATGTTAATCTTGTTGTATTTGAAATACCGATTAAACATGTCTTTGGGTGATTGTCCGTCTTTGTGGGGCTCGTGGGCATATGCTCACGTATGTTATGTATTTATGGATTTTGTGGGGATGGATAGTCATTTGAATGATTTATGCAACCATGTAACTTGCTTCATTTACTTTTGTCTGGTTTGTTGGAAGAGATTGCCACCTGGCAATAAGTCCGCCAGATTTTATTTGCAATAAAAGTATTAAATAAATAAATAAACATACCTCAAACTTGTAAGTGCAAAAATATCAAGCTAGTAAAATGTATATTTCATGATAAAAATTCTGGTCAAAAAATATTTTTCTCCAAAGCGATAATAATTTTCATCAAATATCTCAAAACGGGTCCAATGTGGGTTGGATCATTATTGCAAATATATTTCCAATAGACTCTTAACGTCTTCAACTCTTAGAACTATTACAATTAAACGTATCCGTGACTTAGTTGGCGAGACTGTCTTCCAAGAATGTTTTCATTACAAGTTCGATTTACGATGAAAAATACCTATATTAAAAATAAAGGATTCAAATTTGGTTTTTATTGATCTTGTCGGTTGAAAGAGATTGTCGAGTGGTAATAACCCCTTTGGGTTGTACTGTATATAATGAATGTAAAATACAATAAAATGTTACACTTTTGTTGTAAACAGTACATTCTTGTAGGTACATTGGCATGTGACAATATCCTTCAAGCGATCAAAAATTTGTTAAAGAAGCCTTAAACTAGACTATAACCCTTTTTAAAATAATCGGAATTCCAACGGTAATCGAACCCGTAATACCCCGATTTTAAGATAGGCGTCTTACAAACTAGGCCACGGAGGACGTCAATAAACAGAAAAATAACAATTATATTCTAAAACTGAATTAAGTCCACCGGTGATCACGTTTTTACTGATTCAAACGATAGTAATAATTCAGCAATTGAATAGCTAAAACTGAGAAAAGTCCACCGGTGATCACGTTTTTACTGATTCAAACGATAGTAATAATTCAGCAATCGAATCGCTAAAACTGAGAAAAGTCTACTGGTGATCACATTTTTACTGATTTAAACGATAGTAATAATTCAGCAATCGAATAGCTAAAAACATTTAAGTGCCTAATCGTCGTAGTAATAAATAGTGCGTACTATAAACCAAATAAAAAGGTTCAAAATCACTAGAAACGAAGATCTGGAGTTGCTTCTCGGTGAATTTATTAACATCCCGAATAGAACCTTTTATGATCCGGGCCCAAATCCGCGCCGGCAGCAGATTGCCCCGCTCAGCATTTAATACGATTTACGGTTATTACCGCGGGTGGCACGGGGCGGGAGGAGAGTAAGGAAGTGGGGCGAGGGCTGGAGGAAGAGTGAGGGGATTCTGGAACACCATTCGTGATTTTCTTCAGCTAAAACCCGACTGGCGACACATACAAACCTTTTTAAGATACCGCAAAGCGTTATTTATTTAACACCTTAACATTAACATTTTTTACATCAATGTGATGTTTTAATTTGTATATCAAGGTATATGTCAATACTTTCTCATAATAATTTTAATATAAATTAATATCATCAACCTGTTTTCTCATTTGATACTTCGATTAATATAGTTTATTTTCCCTAAGCGCTCTTTATTTACTTTCAGATAATTGTTTGATTAACTCAGATAAGGAAATCATTTACTCAAACAATGCCAAGTGGTTCCAATTGATGTCAAAAAACATGGATGTTTCTCTGGCTTAAATTCCTTCAAATATTGGTATCACTGGTAATGAATTTTTTAATTCCTTAGCAAAGGAAGCATGTTCTGCCGGTCGTCTCCTATCTGATTTTTCAGTCAGTAACTGACCTTTCAAATAAAATTAGACAGGATACTTGGCACCGATGGGTGTTGGATTGAAATGAGACTGGTATACATAAGGGCTCTAGATATAAATCAATCCAACAAACTATCCCTTTCAAACCATGGTTTAATGTATTAGGTATAATAAGAATGAAGAATATGAAAGTTTCTGTCATGTGTCGTTTACGGACGGGCCACTGCGTGGTGGCTAGTCACCTGTACAGAATGGGTATTGTGGAGAATGTTCACAACAAATTCCTAAGGCCTCTTTAACAAAATTTTGATCGGTTGGAAGATATTGTCACATGTCAATAAACCTACAAGAATGTACTGTTTACAACAAAAGTGTAACATTGTATTGTATTTTACTTTCGTTGTATACAGTACAACCCAACGGGGTGGGCTGGTTATTACCATTACCACTCGACACTCTCTCATATGTTTCACGTTTTGTTCAGAACGACTTCAAAGTACTATTATTTATTATACTTAAAACATTAGTTTAAAACTCAAATTGATCCTTTAATTTACCGTTCTCAATAACTGTTTATGAAAGTTATAGGAGTAGTTACGGAAATAATTCTACGAATTTAACCATTCAATGTTCATGTAGTATCCCATACACCCATCCTAATCCCTATTTTCTTTGGAACTCATCTTTTATTTTAATTTTTACTAGTTTTTTTTCTTCAAATATTGTCATCATGCACTATGTTAAAGACACGGTCATACCTACATATCAATAATAATTATGAAATCAAAGCTGATTGATTGGAAAAAAACATTGAAACAATAAATCCGCCAGATGTATTCGCATGAGCAAAGTGTAAAAAAAAACTATAGCTTTTTTTTCTAAACACAACCTTTTTTTATATATAGAAATTAAAACATAATATTTTTAAAATACTGATAGATTGGGTAGCTTATTATTCTTTCTTTCTTGTCTTTATGCCATTCACTGATCAATATAATGCCGAAGTGCACTTCGGCATTATAGGAGCAAAAAAATATAAATAATTTAAAATTTCAATTAGTAATTTGAAATAAACATTATATACTTTTCTCGCATATGACATGAAATAGTAAAAAAAATAAACTGTAAGTATATGTAAATTAAAAAGAAAATTAATTGAAAGATAAGACTAACTTAAATTCATGTAAAAACCTATTCAAGTGAAATAATAAGATACATTATTGTGTGTAAACTATTACACTTAAGCAAGCACACAGTCTTGACAGATCAAATCGATCGACATGTTCAATCTGCTGCAATTTTTCGTTAAGTAGAGTTTGCATAACAGTAATATAAGAAGTTATGATAAGCAGCATATAAACTACAGAAAAACTTAAATTTAGTAATAAATCGATTTTACAGTAAAACCATTCCGGAAGTTAATCTCCGAGTAATCGAACCTGGAGCGCCACTTGCTTAGCATGAATGCTAACTACTAGGTCACGGCCACCAAAATAATTCATCAGTCATGAATTGTCTCTCAAATTTTAACCAATATCAAAAGTTTTAATTTGTAATCGTAAAAATCTAGATAAACAATAAGAGATCTTGAACTGTTCATTAATAAAGAAATATTACAAATTTCCAACTCAAGATAAAATTTTATTTCATAAATATATTTTCTTATCATTTATATTTATTATAATATGTATCATAGGTCTTTCAGTGATAAAAATTATAAAATGTGCTCCTGAACGATATGATAATAACTCACAACCAATGCAATAAAATCGCCGACAATTTTCTGCAATCCGTCCTTCATTTCGCGGCATCTACAATCGTTTCAATTAAAGTTTGATTCAGGCTTTATGTATATATACATTATATATATATAGATACAAGGAACGGGTGGGCCACGCCCCCTCCCCTTGTGGTGGGGGCGGGAGGCGGAGGAGGGAGCCTCCTTTGTGAAATCAAACCCAGCAATGGCGGTCGACTGGCAAGGAATTTTTACTGATTTTTTATTATCAATCAAGGCCCGCCGTGCGCGCCTGTGAGAGCCGGTGTTTATGAGTGCTCATCGACATTTTGGACTCGCTAACAGGTACGGACTCTCATTTGTATCGTTATTCATTACTGCTTTCTCAGAATACACGAATATAATTTAAGACTAGATTAGATAATTAACACGTCTTATTTTGAAAAAAAAAAACTTTTTTAGCCAATATACGAGTATTTCGTTTTCTTTAAACGAAAAATATTTAAAATATATTTTTTAAGCTCTATATTCTACGTTTAAAATATTACAAGCCTCCTGTAAAAATCCGTTGATCGTATTTTTTTGTGTATCACGATGAACGTTTTATTTTGTATTTTACATTTCAATAAACAAAAAATATTAAGTAAATTTTATAAAATGCTACATTCTACGTTAAAAATAGTACAAGTTGGATCTAATTGACCTGAAAAAAAAATTATTGATGCATAAGTTTTCACTTAAATCGATATTTTTTTTTCTATATATCACGATGAACGTTTTCTTCTCCATTTTATTAAGTTCACTGTTTCAATAAATATAAAAATTAATAACAGGTAGTAATGTTTTTTGTCTTAAACGAACGATTTATTTGGCTTCTTGTTATAATTTTTATTTTGTATTTTTTTTGTATTTTAATACAATACGTTTTCGTTGTAAAAGTACAACTAGACAAGTGGCAGCCTCTTATCACCAACTATTGTAGAAATATGTTCAAAATGCCTGAAGGGAAAATCCGACTGGTACTATTTAATATAAAAAAATTGGCCAGCGGGAATACTATATGCAGCCTCCGTGTCGAAAGACAGGTGTTTTACCTACTAGGCAACGGGGGATTTCCTTTAATTATTTTTCTTTTATGTTAAATTTAATATACTATATTTTGAAATTCACATGTCTTACGACAAAGAAAACAGATAAGGAATATTTTCATTAATTTTAAGAAATGACGTTAAACAACAAGACAAATATACTCGTATCATCAGTGCTGGAGGTGGATGGAAAATAAGTCACACGGTGGATTACAATTTTTGTGCGCAGAAAGAAGATGTGATTGTTTGAATTTTATAAAAAAGTTGCTAACACATTGAGGCCTGGATACCATACAATATGCTTATTTATTAAAGTATTTCAATACTACAATAGTACATTGTACAATTTGGCGAGTTTATTGCCAAATGGTAATATCTTCGAACAAACGAAAAAAACGTTTCATAGATTTATTCAGGGTTAAGTGAACGGTGTACTCGTACAGTGTTTTTCATGTTAAACCCAAAAAAGAATATAAAAAGAAAACAAAACAAAAATAAATAACATAAATAAATATTGTCAACAGTGGATGGTAGAAAGAAAAGAATGAGAAATGGTAAATAAAAACCAGGGAAAATACAACATCACTGAAGAAAGATGTAAAAATATTGTTGTATATCGTAAGTGAAAAATAAGATGTGAATTATTTCATCTAATTAAAGTGGGAAATGGCGTGGGTCAGATGAATTACAGAATTATCAAAATTGATTAACAATGGTGACGTCGATATTCTGGTCAAACTGTTCAGCAAGATCTACACTACAGAGGTTATACCTACAAACATGTCTGACTCTTGTATCTTAGTTCTTTTAGTTTAGCTATCGATATTTATATATGTGTTTTTAAGTCAATTTAGAAATTCTTGGACATAGCTTTTTCGTTTTCTTTTTATTCTCAATACGGTAAAATCAGACACAGTCCAAGCACGATATTTGCTACAATTGCTGCAAGTCTGTTAAAAGAACTCGGACTCAGCTCCAACTATTATTTTTTGGTCCGCTTTAGGCTAGGTGCGCGCCCTTTAAGTGCTCACTGCTCCCCGCTTTACTGCTGAATACTAAATCCGCTTTATACGGGTATATTCCGCAAAGTGGTTATCGTAAATTACACATAAATCGACGGAACTTTGGCGCTGAACTTTTGAAGCTCCAATACAGAAAGCTTTACCTTTGGATATTTCCCCCTGAACCAGCACCAAAATCAGGATATATTGTATTTTACCTTTACACAATTGTAGTATTGCTTACTTATACCGATTTAAAACAAAAATGTATTTCTCAATTCATATTATTTATGTAACTCTAATATAACCATTACATACTAGACTATCTCAGCAATATTTACATCGTTCCTTGATTTATAGTTTAGATTGGTTTTTCATTCTTCCGTGTAGTACCTTTCAACTTATTCGAATCAGTGATTCAGGCATATTGATAACAATACCGTGATCGGGAAAAATATTGTCTTCGGTCCCTGGAACCAAGCTCTAGGGTTTAAAGTCACTGTTTTAGGAACGGAACTCTTTGTTCTCGTAAGTATTGGCAATACTACCACACATGAAGAGATAAAAAAACTAACTCACGTCTAGCGCGTATGAGTTTTATTACCAGACAAAATATTATACCAATCTGGAACCCTTTTTTGTGCCATCACGAATCGAACTCGAACCTTCCAGATGGAATTCAAACTTCTTTCTAACTCGGTCACCATTTAGATCTTATTTAGATCGATAGAGAAAGCTAACTAGAATTTAAGTTCAGTTCAGTGATTTAATCAGGCATAGATTGTCGATAGGCCTAAATTAAAGTTAATTATTAATGCGGAAGCAGGCAGTCGTGTTCTGGGATTAATAAACTTGATACGAGATGTCAAAGATAGACGGAAGTAGAGCCAGATCCAATACGCAAGAAGTGATTTCTGCTCACCTTCACTTTTTTTTACATAAAACGTATTTAAAAATTAAATAGACCTATAACATTAAATGTGTAAAAGAACATCAAACCTTAAACCGTTATACTATGCTTCTTATTTATTGGCAGTTTACAATGTAAATACATGTTGTTATTTTGTTAGTTAACATTCACTCAATTAGCTCGTCAAGTAAATAGGCTAAGCTGGCTTGGACATCTACATCGAGTGGATGACAGTCGATTTTCAAAGGACATATTCTACGGTGGAATATATAATGCTAAAAGATTCCACTGCGGGCAATCCCTACGTTTTTAAAAATATTTAAAAAAAGACATGAAAACTTGTAATGTGGAATTCGAATTGTGGGAACTTGTGACGTGGAATTCTAATTATGTCGCGATAAGAGCAGAAATATGTGGTGGGAAAATTTACCTGATGACCTCAAATTCAAGCGAGAGACGACGAAGTCTGGATTAATCTTGAACTGGGAGTCGATGTGGCCATGCTTGTGTGGTCATATCTGTGGATCGAAAATGAATATCCACAATCCTCAGAAGATACCGCTAGTTACAAGTTTCCCTTTAATGATAATTTCATTTTTTTATTAGTCACTGTATATCCATCGTCTTTCAAGTCGGACAAGGGCCACCAACAAGTTTATATTTATTATGTGATTTATTTTTATTCGAATAAGATTTTTAAAAGCGAGATATTTTTTAACTCTTAAAATAATAAAAATAAAAATATTGTGTTCACTTTAAAAAGTCCATTGGAGTCAAAATAACGAATACATTAAAGATAAAATTTCTATACTAACATTATTTGTTGAACGTTGCGATAATACGATTTGTTCAAAGATTATCGTTGATATTTAAAGAAACATTAATTTTAACTTCAATCGTTTTATTGCGACATGTGTTTTCAAACATTTATAGAAAAGTTAGTTATGTGACAAATACGTGCACTAGATAAAAATACATGTTAAATATCTGTATCATACAGAAAAAGTTTTCTACTTAATATGTTTTTATAAATTATATTGAAAATTGATAGTATGACAAATTCAAATGATACTGTCTTTATTCATTTATCTTATCAAACAAATTATTTAGGGCAATGATATTCAAACTCTTTCATTCCACGGCGTTCTAAAAACGTACCAATTAGTAGAATAAGTGAACGTATTACTATCCCACAGTTTCTCGGAATCAAACTAGTCCCTGCAACCCCATTTCCTATTCCGCGTTGAACTTTGAGCGATATTTGGTTTTCATTACAGCTACCGACGAAAACCCAGTTTCGCGGAGGAAAGGTTTCACAAACGGAACCAGAATTCGGTGATTTTTAACACTTAGCAAAGGATATTCATCCTTAACTGATAACCAAAACCCAATTCCAGTTCGTGTCACTTCAAATCATCGAGATCGCGCTTACTAAAAAAATTTGAATGTTGAATGAAAACATTACAAATCTTTAGAATCAAGTAAATTTTACCAATCACTCAAATATCACAATTCGACTGAAGTCCACGGTTAGTAAGAAGGTATCTAATTTGTTATTAACAATCTTACATTTCCATACCATAAATTAATTGATGAACTGACAATCAACGGGAAGGTAAACTAAAAAAAAACACCAAAAGTTCATATAGGTTAAGTGTAATATTTTATATTTTTTCTTTTGTTACAATGTGTACACGTGCCTTGAACCACACGGAATGGATTTTTAAAGCAGGTTGAGTTTTACCTTTAAGCGGGTTGAGTTTTAAGACTACGTGGTGATTTCACGCCGCAGCTGCTCCCAGATTACACGCCGCCCTCTCCAGCCCGCCAGCCCCCGCCCCAACCCCAACCCCGGCCCCGTGCTCCATACTTCGAGCGCGTTTATCAACCTTTTTTACGTCCCGGTCTCGAGCATATATTCACGCGGGCATTTGAATTATATATGCGCTAACAGATTTCTAAAATGACTACATTTTATAGTTAAATTTGGTGATGTAAAAAAAGCCTGGAAACACTTGACTAACGACGAAAAAACTAGCATAAAACGTATCTCTTGGAAGTTAACATTTAAAAAAATATCATATAATTAAAAAAATAATAATTTAAATCTTGTTACAAATATAGTGTTATTTATTTTAAGGAAATATAATTAGTGTATTTTTAGGATCAATGTTCACATCAGTTGATTGAGTTTTTTTCTGTAGCAGTGGAGCCAAATTATGTTTTAAAGAGAATATGATAAATTTAAAACTTGAAACAAATATGATAAATGTAAACAAATATGATAAATTTAAAAACAAACCCTTAAGAAGCCAACAAAAATATTAATGTAACTCGTATTTAGTGCATGTTTACTTAGAATAGAACCAGTTTTCCTTTTTGCGGACTTCGAAATCGTGAAAAAAAAATATATCTCCATAGGATTATTAAGGCATAATATTAAAATAACTATTTGGTTGTCCGGAAAGAAGTTCATTTTTCTCAAATAGATATCGTTAGGACAAACATTTTGTTGCTGACTTCATTCCAAATGTGATAAATGTATTATTATAAAAGTTAGTGGATAAACGCATTTTTGGACTTTGCTAACCCAAATTGCTTGAACGATTTTAGACGTTATTTTTAAGATGGGACAAAATACAGTATTATTTTGCGCTTCATGCTTTTTACAATCGTAAAAGACAAAATGCCACACAAACCAAAACAAGATTGTATCAAACGCAATTAAAAAAATCCATAATGGATATACAACACTCGAAGATTGCGCCCGCTCTGGAAGCCTTTTTACAACTAATGACGAACAAATCTATGCTTGGATCGAGAATAATCATCGTTTTGCGATACAAGATACTGAACATATTGAAATCCAAATCCCCCATCTACGAGCATATGATACAATACATTTTGGCGTTTGAATTTGAAACTAGTTTCCGGACAACCTATTATAATATAACTTCGAAAAAATATAGATCGTAGGTTGTCGATCTCAGCCTTCAGTTTCTCCTTTATTTGAAGCGCCCCGCCATTACGCTCTCAACCTACTGTTTGAACAGTTCAAAGGAGGCAGAACTTTAAAGGGGAGTGCAGCTCGCTGCTCCAGCCGGAAGATGGGTTCCTTAACTGATTGGATCTTTTTTCGTAACACACAGAAATTTTCCCAATCCATCTTCATTACTTTTCTCAATATCGCTTTTTTCTAACTGATTTCAAATCTCGATGTTGAAGAAAGCGCAAAACTTTTGAAATCTTTTCTTATTTCAAAAAGTAATGAAGAAATTATTTTGGCAGCTTGAAAGAAATGCGAGCGTTTTTATTTTAAGCCTGTTCTTTTTATTATTTGGTTTTTTAACGAATGAAACACAAATTATTACAAATATAATTTATTTAAATATAAAATAAGTTTATACATGGATAACAGTTATTCTTAAAATTAAATGTTTATGCATCTTAAATGTAGAAATATGTAAAAAATGCAGTAGCAACGATGTGTCATTAAAAACTAAAAGTAAATTTTTTTGGACTGTAATATTCCATTAGCGTATTAATAGGATTAATTTATCAAATTAATAATCTGTGAACATGTCGTAAAAGAAGACAAAGAACGAAGTTAAATCCAAAGAAAAAACATTTAAACTTCAATTAACTATACTGAATGTTACAAAAAAATAACTTGTTGAGCGAGTCCAACAATTTAAATATGTGGAATGCTGGCTGGATGATCATGGGACCAGTTTCAGGAGATCAAAGTGTGAGTGGAGATGGCACAGAGTTGATTCTTCAAAATGCAGAAACTTCTCTGCAACAAGGATTTAAATATCCACTTAAGTATGAGATTTTTTCGTTGCCACATATTCTGCGAACTTCTTTATGGCACGTACTCAAGCTACCACAAAGAAACTTAAAGCTTTGGAAATGTGGTGCTATCGAACAATGCTGAAAGTTTTAAGTACTGACAAAGTCCGAAATGATAACGCCTTAAAACCGATGAATAAAAATAGAGAAGTATTATCTTCCATCTAAAGGGGAAAATTAATTTATTTTAGACATATAATGTGAGAGAAAAATATGATATCCTTGAATTATATTACAAGTGAAAATTCAGGGCAGAAGAAGTGCGGAGACACGTCTGGTTGAAAATTTACGGGATTGGTTTCACTGTGTTATATATTTGTTCAAAGCTGATCCCTCAAAGGTCAAGATAGCCATGATGATCACCAGCATAAAAAGGAGAGGAACTTCAAACAAGAAAATGGACGCTTATATTATTCATAACAGACTTAAATTAACTTATATTCTTTATAACCTTAACATTATAGAAATTTCAAGATGAATGGATCAATTTTAAAAAAATTAATCAAGATACTCATGTTTTGATTAACCAACTTTATTTTCACAGCTTTTTGTATGAGAAAATAATAAAACCGATAAACCTCATTAAACATGAATTGTAACGAGGGTTATTTCTGAACAAAATTCGCTCGAGTTTTGTAAAGTTCACAAAAGATTATCGATTAAATATTGATGGGGTTTTGAAAATTTTACTAATTTAAGTTTTATGATGAGCTAAGTTCAATAATAGATTGTGGGCGCCGCTTTACTTATCTATAAATATTTAAAGACGAGATCATAATTGAATATATCATTTATTCGCCTTATGAATTATAAGCCGCATAATTTCGAAATATTTTTTTTAATGAGTAACATTGGACTACAATATTAAAATTGAAGTTAATTTTAATTAGATTAGCATATAATTTTATCATTTCATAAACACACATTTTAATAAGTTCAGGAAGACCTTGTGTAACACGTGACATTACTAAAATGATCAAATTTTGAAAGAGGGTTAAGAGAAAGTTTTCATTTAAGGAGAGTGTATATAAAGAAACGAAAGATATGTGCAATGAAAGAATAAAATGGTGATATGTTCTTTCTGCCTACCTCAATAGAGGCATAGGGTGATGGTGATGAAAATTTCGCCTGACGAATAGTATTGTCATAAGTAAGCACATCTTTTAAATGGAACCCATTGTGCATTAAAAATGACTCAACCTCGAAAAATCCCTTATTTGGAGGTTATCAAATTTAGATTTAAATAATAGTCTTATTTATTGTTTTTCAGTTTATTTGATTTTCAGTATAGTTTCTCAACCTTTTTAGCCCTACAACCCTCCAAAAGATTAAATAATTAAAATTAACCTGCAAGCTTTGCGACCCCCGCTCCATGCAAGAACTTAATAATACATATCTCGTTGATGCATGTGCACGTGGCCGTACAAATGGAGTACTTGCATAAAAGTAATCTTATCAGGTAATTATATCTACTATTTTACGTCACTTATAGGGCAGCTAGACAGTTTGATCTTGCCGCGATTATGTATGTAAGGACAATTTTTTTAATAAAAAACTTTGGACTATATTTTTTTTAATAAATATGTCGTTTTTCTCAGAAAATGTGTTATTTCCTTTTGTATACGATAGTACCTAATCATTATTTTCGAAACCTCTTGAGGATCGCAACCTGCAGGTTGAGAAACGATCACTTAGTCTATAAGTAGTCGATACAATTTTTGAAACATTGATAGTTAATTGACCAGTAAAAGTTTGACTATAAATTTTAACTTTTATTTCTCTTTGGAAAAGAAATTAATGATTTAACTGCACCAAAATACACTAATTTTAATTATTCGTATAGCTACAATATTTACACTTATGGAATTTCAAATGTTTCTGTTCGGTAAAATTATTGGACTGGCGAATGCGTATGATAATTGTGTTGCTTTTATAGACTCCGATTGGCATATTAACTATTAACTATTTTGGTCTAAGCCGATGTTGCCAGCTTTGGTAGACTATTCCGCCACTAAATGATAATAACAATAAGATGAAGAAAAATTATATTTAGTTTTATGACGACCTCTGTGACCTTGTTAGTAAGACCCCTGTTTTCCAGCTCAAGGGTTGTGAGTTCGATTCCTGTTGGATCTCAGATTTTTTTTATAAAAGGATTCTAGTCTAGTTTTTGTTTAATACCCTTTTGACATCTTTTTGGTTCATCGAAAGAGATGACCACATAGCAATAAGACTGCCCTGTTGTGTTGTTAACAACAAAAATTTAATACAGTACAATACGATTTATTCTTGGACACATTATAAGTGCACCTTAATGAATTCTCAAATAGAGGAGAGTTTTAAATCGCATTCAGATTATCTAACGAGCCCAGCTCGAAATAGGTCCAGTTACACAGAACGCCTTCAAATAATCCAACGAACGCAGCTCAAAATAAACGCAGCCCAGTGACATAAATTGACTTCAGATTATCAAACGAACACCGATCTTAATCGATCCAGTGACACAGAAAGACCTGTCATAATAGCTTTATGTATCTTAAACTTGCCTATCGTAGAAGTATTGAATTTTAATATTGGACCTCAACATACAACCGAGGTATCATAAATATAGGGCTTGGTTTAGTATATCTATCAAGAATAGTAAATCTATCTATCAAGAATACCCAATTTTCTCAATAAAACAAACAAATTATAACTTCATTTATCTTTATGCGACGAAAAATATGTCACATAAAGATAAATTACGATGGATAGTATTTTCCTTTTTGTTTTAAAATAACTGATTCTAAGTCAAAATTTAAGACACATATTCAATTTATACGAAAATAAAAACATAAAAAAAAGTATTCACCATAGTAAAGTAAAATCTCTTGATCAAATAAAAAAAATCCTCATTACATCGGTCAGAAGAAAAGCAAAACAAGATTTGGAATTCCTTAAAAAGGTAAAACCAAAAAAAATCGTAATTATTCTTTAGAAAACCTTTAAAACAGACACAGGAATCAAAGAAATCTCGTAGCTGAACTGAAACCCTTTCATCCCTTCTCCTGCCTTCCTCAGTAGGAGAGTCACCCGAGCGTTCAGGCTTTCCCCCTTTCAGCATCCCATTGAAACGAATTCCGAATTTCTGGAAAGTAGCAAAATCTAATTCCTAACCCCATACTTACCAGTCAACGATTTGCCGGATTGAAATAAGTTCGAATTTAAAAATTACAGAGTGTGTAACAAATGTTCTAAGGAAACAAAAAAGTTACTTCAAAAAACTGTGTTATGTCAGATAAAATATCGTACTATGGATAATATGAATTCAGAAGTTTAACGGAGTTAGTTGTTTCAAAACTTTTTATGTCGAACTCGTCACTTGGCACAATTAGAATAAATTAAGTTTTGTGAAATAATCTTATCATTTAAAAACAATAGAAGATGGAATTAAGATAATAACATTTCCAACTCCTATGGTCAATGAAAAAACTTCAACCCGTAAAACCTCATGTCAATTTTATTTGAACTATTAATTGAGTATAGTCGTACCAATCTATATTGCCAAAATATCAAGCTAGTTAAAACAAGCACAAAAATAAATTCTGTCATTTCATACAAGCTCATACTATACCCTATTACGTTTCTTTAAATATCACAAAACAGGTCAAATATGTGTTGGATAATTTTTGCAATTGTATGTCAATATTTCAAACAAAATTTGACCATGCTTATATTATAGAAATTAAAGGCTCTTATCGTAGATTTGAAATATGCGGATTCTCGATTAGAAAAACAATTCCGGGAGGCTAAAGCTCTACTTTATTTGTACGGCTATTTGAGAATTGATGATTTTTTTATTAGAATATCAATCTCTTAACGATATTGTCATGTAAAGTACAAACTATATAATCTCGAAATACTTGACAAGAAATTACTTTGTCTCTTTTTAAGTGGAATGCAGAAAGCCTGGGAATTGGAGATAAAATACGTGTCGAAGTGATAGTGTAATTAGTTGAATGGCCAATTTATTTCTTGTTTAATATTTAAATACAGAATTTCACAAAGTAAAAGCTAAACGTTTTGATACATCATCTCAGTTTAAGCAACCGTACAAGAGAGTGATTTAAGTAAATAAATATAAAAAAAACAAACAGTTTTTTTTGGGACTAGATCAACGTTGTTTTATGAAGAACAGTATCATTATTTTTTTGTAAATGCTAAGAAATGTGATTTACCGTTTATACATACCATCACATCGTTTCCCTGTTAGGGTAGGTAGAGATTACATAATGTTAGACTTTCTGATTGGGGCACACATATTTAACCTCATCTACATCCATACACCTTCTCACTCAATTATTTCAATTCCGTCATACATTGTCACCTAATGTATTCCTCCCAGAGCACGCATTTCTACGACATTTATTCAGCTCCTTTCATTATTTTTCAACATCCACGTTTCTTTTCCATACATTGAAGCAGGTCTACAAATACTGTTGTGGTCATCTTAACATACTTCAAAATGTAAATTACGGTGGTTTCGAAAACAGCAATACCTCGTTTTCACTAAAAACTTAGATTCCATGGCTCGTGCTTTGTACGGCATTACGAACAAGCACTTTTTTTTAACTTTTCGAACAATTATTTTCCGCCTATTATCAGATATTACAAATAAATTTTAACGCTAAGCAACCAGTCAGTTAATTGAAAATGTTGGTCTCTAGAGAATGTTAATGCTGACAGATAAATAAATGTTTCATAAATCAAACTGAAAGTCAGTGGAATTAATTATTCTTTGACTTGTGGGTTGTTCATGTTTTTAATCAAATAACATAATTGAAGCCAATAAAACTTAATTTAATATAGTTCATTGGCCCAATTTATGCGGATATTATATATTTCAAATATGTATTTTAAGGAAATTTGTAGTATTTCGGTTGAAAGTATCCTATTTATAATGAAATATTAATTATTTTCAAGTTTTCTTGGAGCTGAATGTGCAATAAAAATTATTTGAATAAAATTTTAGAGCAAACCATTTTCACGGGGGTCATCATATGTTATATCTTAAATTGGTGTTTTTTATCTTAAATGCTTTAGTTATTTTTGAATCAGTTATTTTGAAGAGAAAATTACGTTTTAACTTATGTTTTTTTATTTCCGAAACTAGAAAAAAGCTCATTTTCAGGAATCAAGAACTAAATATATTCTTATTATATTTTATAAACACTTTATCTTCCCCAAGTCGTCCAGAAGAGTGGTGGTCTTTGTTATCGATCTGAGAGAATTTGCTTACCACAGCAATGGCCGCTGGGGGTCGAGGCCCGGAGCGGCGCGGCACTTTGATTTCTATTCGGAAGGGAATTGCTAGTACTATCCGAGACCAGGGTCTCTCCAATACAAATGAGATTTGATAGATATCCACGGGGTCGCCAAAAAAACGTGAACAGTAAAAAGGCTTTTACTTTTTTATTCGTTTAGTATTTTTTCCCCCATTTTGGGATGATTTGTACATTTTTAACAATAACCAAGGAATATTAACAATAACCGAGGAATATTAACAATAAATACAATTGAGTTTGACGATTGTTTAAGAATACTTTTCATCTTTCATCCATATCAAAGAATATTTCTTCTGATAATTCATATTTTATCAATTAAATCTATAAGCTCTTTAAAAATTGCTTAAGCACTAATAGCTATTAAAAAAAATTTAATAGTGAAAATTATGAGAAACCAGAAAGCATTTATTTATATAAAACACATCTGAATAGTTTATTCTAGTTCTGAGATGTGTATGTCATGATTCTTTATATTCTTAACTTTACTCAAAAGAGATGTTCATGTGTTTTGAAGTGTAAGAACTTCATACGTATATAAAATAAATTCATAAAATTTAAATATGTTACATTTTTGTGTACAATATTTGTCATAAATTCATTAACATCGCTTTTTTTTAATTTATGAAAATATATTCAAATTAATTATATCCGTGACCTTGTTAGCAGATTAAGAATCTTTTAAACCGGAGGTTTTGGGTTCATATAGGTACCAATATAACCCAACAAAGTTTTCCAATCTGATTTATTTTTTTATTTGAAGAAATTACCGCGTGGTAATAAGAACAATAAGTTGTACTATATACAACATAAGTGTAATACAAAACAATAGAAATTTAACTAAAAAATAATTTTATATTTATTAGATCTTGTACGATCTCCACAAACCAGAAAAATCTTTCATCCCAAGAATTACGGGTTCGATTCCTGTTGGTAAACCGTTTTATTAAAAAGGGTTCTAGTATGGTTTTCACTTAAGGCCTCTTTAAAATATTTCTGGTTGATTGATATAGATTGTCACATGACATGAAATCCGTCAGATAGTAATGTATACAACGAAAGTGTTATAAAATGATATATTTACGGGTGGTATAGTTCTCGGTGCGACCCTGGTCAGAACCAAATTCTGCCTGGTGTATTTCATGTACTGAGCATAATAGGAGAACTAGTACATACGGAGTAGACAGAGTAGGTGGTACACATCTACTTTGTGGTACTGAGGTTGCTTGTGGCATGGACAGGGGTCACACACCCACACAAATCATTAAAGGGTGACGGACCGCATTATACTCGTATTTACTAAACGGAATATTTGTAATTAGAAAACGGTGCCAATATTTTGGTTGATTGATGGTCAAAAAGTAATTTTACGAAAGCTTTTAGATGACGATTTTTTTCTTCTTATTATACTTAAATTTGAGAACAACATTTTTAATGTTCATTCAGCTGAACGTTTAAGTCATCAATAATTATTACAATATTTTAGTGTGGTACCTAACGGAAGAACTTAAATAATTAGAATACATAACAATAAGATGTAAGACCTGTATGTATGTCCTTAAAATATAAATATCGTCTAAAATGTCAATACAAATCAAATTTTTTGAATTGCTGTGTAGCTTCAGATATTGAAAGAATGGTATTCAACTAGAAAATACTAGAAACAATAAAATTAAGTGACATCTAAAAAGATAACGCCTTTTGCAGTTCATTCAAATTTCAAATAAAATAATGATATTGATCGGCATGCAAAGATGATTATTTGAATGAAAATACTTGATTTATTGTGTGCAAGCTATTGCAATTCAGCAAGCACATTCATAATAAATCAAACTTAACAATCCGATGCCGTGACTATCAAATCTTTAAGATGATCAATAAGTGTTATCTGCTGCAGACTTTTGTTTAATAGATTTCTCTGAAGTATTTCTAACCTTAAGTTAGTTTATATTTCGTTCCACAACTTATGTATCCCAGGATTTAATTGCATTAAATTTTATGAGATACAAAAAAAATCATACGGAGGTATCTGTTTATAGTATTGTATTATATTTATGTGTATACATACGGAGGTACCTGTTTATAGTATTGTATTATATTTATGTGTATAGATACGAGTCCCTAACGGGTGTATTGCCATGTGGCACAATATCTTTCAACATACCAGAAAGATGTCAAAGAAACCCTAAATGAAAACCATACTGGAGTAATTTTAAAATAAATTGAGTTCCAGCTAGAATCGAACTCGTATCCCCCAATTGGAAGACAGGTGTATTATCAACGATTGGGGAAATAATATTAGAAATTGTGGTTACCCTTATCGGCCACTTGACGTGCCCTCTCATTACCTCATGCCCCGGGATCGGGGATGGGGGTTGGCGGGGGCGGGAGAGCCGGTTGCCATGGCGACTGGCCGCTTGGTGCACCCCGCGGGAGGGGCGGGCACCAAATCAGTGCACCAATGGCACGACAGAAATAAATTGCTTCTTCCCCCCCCACCCCCCTAGCGTATTGCCTCCAGAAACCCATTGTGTCCTGCGAGTTAGATACATATTCAAGTGGAAAACTGAAAATGGTAAACAATAACTGGTCATAAACATGAAATATTTTTGTTTGTTTATTTAACACTTGCTGTAAAGTAGAATCGGCCATTTTATAGCCTTATGGCAATCACTTCCAGTCAACAAATACGGAGTTTCCCATCTTGTACCAATTGCTGGTTGAGAGGTTATACAGTTTTCAGGTCACGCTGACACAGAAAAAAAATATTTCAAATCAGAACAAAAATTATAAATTAAAATCAGAGCGTAAGAAAAATCTTCAAATTAAAATTGAAAATAAACAAATAAAAATAAAATACACGAATGATTATTTGTACTAACACTAAATATACTATAGGTACTCGTATGTTTTCCAATGCAACCACGAACCTCGTTCTACGAGTATACTATATTGTACCTATATTTAATTTAGTAAGCTCAGTAACAAAAATTATCGTCAACAAATAACTAGACAAATATGCATTGTAATGTTGTCAATTTCCAATCGCGATGTGATCAGAGGCTCGTTAACATTTTTTGGTGAATCAATTATCAACCTCCGTAACCATTTTTTTAAGTCGCCTGTCTCCCAGCCCTGAGTTCAATTCTCGTGGGTTCCTATTATGATATACCGTTGAGCTCTTTAACATCCTTCTGCTTGGTTGAAAAATTAGTATATTTCTTACAATTTGCAGTTAACTTAACATCCTTATATTTTCACAAAAAAAATCTACCGAAAATGGTGTAATACATTTCCGGTCCGGTGTAATACATTTCAAGTCCACCTTGAAATTTTTATCTGAAAAAGCGATGTAATGTTTACCCAATTATCTCATAAAAGGTAAAGTGTGTGTTTGGTCTTTTTTTAACATATGCGTCAAATTTAGTGCTTTAGGGCAGTGCCTAAAAAACTTTTTTGACAACAAAAAACAAGTATTCTAAGTAATTCTTGAGAAACAACATATCATGAAAATATTGAATTTTTGGGCAAGTTTCCGCCCCCCTGATTATGGAAGAGCATTCCGAGACCCTCTTTTATAGATTATAAACATCTTTTTCATAATTTATAGCGGACATATTAAATTGCTAGACATAAACAAGATACTTTCTGGCCATCTCGGTCATTCGGAGTACGTTTTATTTTTGCCAATGATTGCACAAAGCCAACATTGTACATTCATTTATGGCATACATTTTGATTTCATCCAAACATTTATCAACAGGTCAGATCGATGATTCGCTGGATGCAAAAATTGGTTTATTATTTTACACCAATTAAATTATATCCTCAAAAAAATTGTTGATTGCATGTATTTCATATACTATATTTTATTTGTTCATTCACGCTGTAGCTGTTTGTAAAACAAAAAAAAAACAATTCAAAAGACAATTATTGAAAAAACACAAAATAAAATACAAAAAAAATATGCCACAAAAAGGTCTAAAGTAAAACCGGCCATAAAGTGAATCTGGAATAATCGTACTCTGAACACCTAAGTGCAAAGCAAGATCGTTAAACAACAAAGTAATGGTACCAATAAGATGGTTGTAAGAGATTGCCACGTGGCAATAAGTCCACCAGGTTGTACTGTAAACAACGAAAATGTAATACAATACAATGAACTTAAAATGAAATATGTAACACGTAAACAAAACCAGACATCAAATTCAACCCACCACTCCAATATAAAGATATAATATTAAAAAACATAAGCTGCGAAATATAAGCGATATTGATTTTCCTTTTTAGAATCAGGGTCAGACCCTGGCGTATAAATCAGTGCGGTGAATCCTAGCATTCCTGACCTCTCATTTTCCTCCCTAGCAATTGAGCAACCTTTTCTCAATTCACTGTGGATTTTTACAACTCTTACTTTGGAGACTTAAGACTACTATTAACATGTTATTATTTTACTACTTAGTCTTGTTTTATAAAAATATAATGTTTTTCTTTTATACCAACTTTATTTAAATTACAGTATTTCATTTCCATGTGATAGTGAACCTCTTGTTGAACGATTTTTTTTAGTTTAATATAACTGGAAATAATTTATGCCATCGTGAATTTAGATTTTTTTTAGTGACGTATATATTCACATATTATTATATTAAGCGTTAAATCACCACTCGCACACGGTTGAGTTTTCCGATATTAATATCTTCCATATACTAGTGGATAAATTGAGAATCGAACTCATTAATAAACGTTGTAGGCATAACAGAGCCACTTCACATAGAATAATGAGTAATGATTCTTCTTCTTGAATAATAGCCGTAAAATCCTATACCTATATGAAGGAGTACCTATGTGATTGTTCCTATTGTTTATAATTTTAAACTTTTATCTATTATAATTAAATGCTTCCTTACACTATGCATTTTAATTTATGTAATTGAGATAAACCTGTATCAAATGTAAAATAAAATTTTGTTAAATATTATTTATTATTTTTTTATATAGCACTCCTTTTGCTTATATTATAAAAATATGAGTATTTAAAGACGCCAGTTTTTTTTTTCAAATGGCACACTTCGACATATCCGAATTAATGTTTTGGACACATTGAAGAGCGTAACTAGGGGACAATATTGTCTTCGACCCCAGTAAACGAGCCTTCGAGCTTTAGAACTCACGGTTCGTCATTGAACGTGTTGGCAACACTATAGTACCGTTCGGCACGTGCGGGTATTGTTACCAGACGAATTCTTTTACCAGACTGGCATCCTTTTTTTTAAACTATCGAGATTCGAACTCAAACCCCTCGAGTGGAAGTCAAAAATGATACCTCTAAACTTTTTCTTACGAATTGATAATTTTATTTAAATGAAAAATATTTCCATATTTTCCATAGTTAGTAAATATGAATAAATGTGTTCCAAATTGTTAGTTTGTTTTAAATGTTTTAATAACACAGATTTTTTTAACCATATGATATAATATTTATGTATTAAGCAGTATAAATGCGTGTTCTGCAAAGAATATCTGATATTACCATGTATTATATAGTAAGCCATGGCCGGCTTAATAATAACTGTTTGATATCTTTAAATTCGCCTAGTCATCACTTTTATTGCAAATCGATCTTTCTTCGTTTCTTAGTAAGTTGGATCATAAAAAAATCTATAGTGTAAAGCTATTTAAAAAAAAGTAAAAAAAAACGTGAAATTAAAAGCTTTCTGCGTATTTGAGTTAATGAAAAAAAAATACCAACTGACATTACAGAGGTATTTTTTAAACTAATCCTCAATCCAACTAGTTCAAATAACTGTTAATTTATTAGATGAAAGCTCTTACTTTATAGAGAAGGCTCTCATTTGCGCAGAGGTCCCTGAGCTATCGTCCGCTCAGTAAGTCTTGAGATTTTCAATTTGACAGCGATAGTCCAGATTGGAGGCTCGTGGTGTGATGTAGGGCAGTCATGGGATACCCCGTACTCGCGTCTAATTACAGCGTGGATACTATAAAAAAGTTATATTATATTTAATTCTTAAATAAAACTTCAATTGAAAATTTGAGTAAGGTTATCTCATAAGATCTAATTTTTTTATTATTTTGATCTTAAACATGCAATAAAATCCCGCCTGATGTGTTTATAGCTTTTAGGTAATCTCTTCCAAATAACCAGAAATGTGGTGTAGAACATGAAAAAGTACAGCGGAAAAGTAATTAAGTATTATAAATTATAACAATAAACAACCAAAATTAATATGTTATGCAGCATAAAAATTGATAACCTCCATGGGCTAGTCAAGACGCCTACTTACCAACCCGAGGGTTACTAGTTCAATTTACAGTGTTATTCGATTTATTTAAAAAGAGTACATGTCAGGTTTTCACTTAAGGTCCCTTTAACATCTTTCTGGTTGGTTGGAAGAGATTGCCACTTCGTAATAATAAAATGTTATTGTATATAATGGAATTGAAGGATGTGAAATATGTTTACAATTTATTCATTATTTATTTACTTGCTGATACTACAAATATTAATTCCGTTTAGTCAATAAATTAGTTAAAAAAATCTTTTCTCAAGTGTTTTGTATTTCCGTGAAATCCGCTGAATTCTTATCACGGTACAGAGTTTAATATCAGTGCCAGGTCGGTGCTAAGAAATGTCAAATCAGCCATAAATTTTATTTGTCCATCGGGAATTGCAGAATCGAGACCCGAATACTGAGGCACCACCGCTCATCTTATACAGATTGTATGGACAAAGACAGAATTCTCTAGAAGAAAGAGATGAAGCATTATGATCTTTGTTAGAGAGAAAAGAAGAAAAGTTTAAAGGAAAGAGAGAAAAGTCAAGTTAAGGTGTGAGGATTATTATATGTATTACTCATAAAAAGAAGTTGGCTGAGATTGGACTTTCGTAACTTTTCGTTTTATTTTGACATCTGAAGCGATGGGATCGATACGTCCTCTCTTTATCTAACTTAAAATCATTAAATCATTTAAGGTTTTTTATCAGTATAATTTATCGTAATTTTACATTCTTTTAATTGGATTAGAACATATCTTAAACTTATTCAAAAATATGACAAGATATGAATTTCCATATTATTCATTTTGGAAAAATATTTGCATCAAATTAAGTTGTTATTAGTAATTAATAAGTCTAATGGTTCAAGCTTCATCAATATTTAGTATTTTGACCTACCACGATTGCTATAAGTTATTTTTCTAGCATCTAGTTTAAATTCCATTTTGGGTATAACAGGCCTTCCTTGTTGTACGATTATATAGAAACATCTGTTAGATATTCTTGAAAAAATCATTTAAAGCTATTCCTAAGTCGTGTTATGTAACAATGTATAACATATAAGAAATTCTCAAGAATCCGTATCTCGAAAAGGCTGCATCTCAATAGGTTACTTATTCGTATATTGTAAAACTCCTCCGTATTGTTAGGTCTTGTAGAATAATCTGCATCCCTGCGAGACTAGTGATGACTTCCGTATCCAATTACAACATTTTATTTTAATTTTCGTAGATACCGATAATTTTTAAACCAACTTGTACATAATTTAATGCTGCCTTTTTTATGTAAAAATTTACAGCGACAAGAAGAATACTTTGAGAAACAAATGTTTTCATTAATTTTTTAATCCTCTTTATCCACGTCCTGAACGAAATCTTAACGCTGAAAAGGCTGTCTTTCATTAACTTCTGTTTTTCGTTATCATCGGTACTTCTGTCCAGAAAAGTTCCAGGAGTCAGTCAGCCTCTTCAGCTGTCTTTGCCAGGTGCATTTCAGTCCATCGACGGTTGTCCTCTCTGAAGATCTCGCCAAGAAAGCTCGTTTTAACAGACTATCTAACATAAAACTACTAAGGAACTCATCAAGTGCCTCAGATATCCCAGATGAAATCTTTCGGTATAGTGAACTAAGTATTTTATTTGTAGGGGCTCAAGAATTAAATATTTTTTTCTTAAATTTTTTATATCTTAGAACATTTACAGGAAATTCGACAATAAAAATACATAAAATAGGTATATTATTTTTTAAATAATACGTGGGTCGTCCAGAAAGTAAAGAACGTTTTGGCATAACTAAATAAAAACTAAAGATATCACACAAAACTTTATTTACAAAGTCACAGTACCTTACTCTATTTTTCAATGTAGTCCTTATAGCTGTTAAGACACTTATTGTAACGTGGAACCATTTTTCAATACCGATGTTATACTCTTCTACCGCCAAAGATTTGAGCCAGGATGTCACTTCTTGTTTGAGGTCTTCATCGTTTGCGAACTATTTTCCACCCAAAAAATCATTTAGTTTCGGGAATAAGTGAAAATCACTTGATGCCAAGTCAGGGCTGTAAGGAGGATGTCAAAAATTGCCCACTTAAGACGTTGAAGTTCTCGCTGTGTTCGTGCTGATCCATGAGGCCGCGCATTGTCATGAATCAAAACCACCTTTCCCGACAACATTCCAAGTCTCTTGTTTTGGATGGCGTGTCTAAGTCGTTGAAGAGTTTCACAATATGCATCTGAGTTTATTGTGCGTCTTCTTGGCATAAACTCCACGTGGATCAAACCCTTTCGGTCCCAAAAAACTGTTGCCATCTCTTTTCTGGTGTTGAGATTCAGTTTTTCTTTTCCGAGCACACATTTTTTTGTAACCAAGGTGCTCTGTCACTATTTCATGTAGGAGCGATCGTGAAATTTGTGGGAAAGATTCATTTACTGTGCTTAAAGTTGCCTATAAATTTCGATAGGCCGAACATTTTGTGCATTCAGAAAACGAATCACACTACGCACTTCACATTTGGCGGGATTTTCGATGGGCGCAGCCATTTTGAAAGGTTACAGAACAAAGACGCACAACCGTTCAGCAACAAAACTCGGCTCGCACTGAAGCGAGGAAAGGAGCTAACTGACGCGCATACGATCGCGGTGGTGGAAGATTGTCGCAGGGCGTGGTGCGCAATCGTTCTTTACTTTCTGGACGAGCCTAGTAGCAACGATTAATAATCCATTTTTTTATCAGTGTTTATCGCATGCACAATTCAATCATGTTAACAGGTTAGTTAAAATGCAATAATTATGTAAATGAAGAGAAAAAACGGATACTCTATCAATTCAGCGACCATCCTCCTAAACGCTGACAGCATTAAACCAAATATCTATCTCCACATCCGAGTCAACTACCGTATTTTACTCTCGACACATTTTTACTATTGCATTATAGAAGCCCGCATTATTCCTTAATGTAGGTAGGCTGAAAATGTGAAATCTACCGCCTGTTTTCTGAATACGACTCTCTCCGTAAGGGTCCATTGCACAATATATGATTTTTATTATCAGGCACTAAAAATATACAAAATGTTTTCAGTATATGATCAACTGATACTTAAAAATCATACAATTATGGACAGGTAAATCTACTAAAAATGATAACCTTTAAAAATAAACAATATATTTCTGTTTCAGGTGAGAAACCGCACAAATGCCAAGTGTGTGGTAAAGCGTTCAGCCAGAGCTCCAACCTGATCACGCACTCCCGCAAGCACACGGGTTTCAAGCCCTTCGCCTGCGACCTCTGCGGGCGCGCCTTCCAGCGCAAGGTGGACCTGCGCCGGCACAAGGAGACGCAGCACACCGAGCTGCGTCCGCTGGCCGCACTCGCCCAGCCCGCGCCGCTCTGAGGGTGCGCCCCGCCTGCGCCACAATCACACCAGCCCTTTGTACACGACGCGCTGTGATCTCATCTCTGACCTGCGTCGACTTGGGACACTGTCGACCAGCATCGGTTAAACCAGCGAACTTCGTTCTGGAGAAGTCCCACAGATCCATTCCAGCGTGTATGATCTCACTTATGAACCGTATGTCATGATGCAAATTGAACCATTCAATAGATTGTATTTATTCTGGCACGTATCTATGGCTTAACTTTATAAGAATTATGATTAATCAACTGTTCAGTATGTTCCATTTTGTAGAAATTCCACTGATCCATTCCTTTGAGTTAACGTGTTATGATCTCACATTAAGTAATTCGAAGTTAAACTGGTGTATAGGATATTCATTCTGCAATAATTGTACTCGTATATTAAACCATTATGATTCGTATCGAGTTGGGACACCGTCGATCAGCATCAGTTGAACCAGCTTTGTTTTGAAGAAGTTCCACCTTTCTGTTTCAAAGAGTAAAGCATTTTAATATGAACTTTATTAAAACTTGACCAGCTAACTTGATTCTAGTGGATACGACTTTGGCATATCTGTATATTTGTGAAGTTAAGCGGGATCCATTATGTTAGAGTTCCACTGATTCATTTCTGCGAGAATGACACGTTGTGATCTCACACATGGATCTCACACCTCAGATACTTTTACGAAAGTAACTAATAATTTTACGTACATAGAACACGTCGTTAGGATCTACAATTATTGTGACCCATGTAAACTATTCAACGTTACCCATTTAGTAAGATTACAATTGAATCATTCCTAAAAATATGGCATAGTCTGATCTCATGTTTATACAATACTAATTTTGTTGCTTTACGTAAAAATGTTCAGTCAATGAATGTTCATATACAATAATATGAACATGAAAACTTATATTCAATGCATAATGTACTTTGGTTCATGTAACAAATAATTGGACTTGTAGTATTTATTTTGGAAACATGTTTTAAATGAATATTTTGTTTGAACATTACCATTTTTTCTACACGCCCTAAAGAGGAGTAAAAAAATATATTGCGGTTTTCATAACACTAACTATCCTCACTTTATGATTAATAATAGCTAGAAAATAATGACATAACCACTCCGACTGAATTTTTTTGAATATCCCTAGTGGTATTTTAAAAGACATCACGTTCACAAATATCTTACTTATTCTACATATGAACTGTAAAAAAATAAAAAAACTGTTGAATATTCCACCTTCAATTAAGATGTTTTTAAGAACTTCAGATAACTGTAGTAATCACAGTATTAAAGCTTTCATAATATTTTTTCTTTATTTTTGCCTATAAACTACGGAAAATTTAAGAAGTCATCAATTTATCACGCCTGTGAAAAGACTAAGTAATTTTTCAGCTGAACAGATGATTCACAAAGGGGTTATTGACCCAGGAGCAAGTGGTTCGTGTTATTATTGGCTTAACAATCAAACGCCGCCTTCTTAACCTCATCTCATTCATTGAGACCAACGCTCGTCATAGTTTGCTCAAAATTTGGAGACATTATCGCAAACTACTGCAATATACGAATTCTTAAACTACAGTTTTGTACCAAAGTCGTTTAAATAGAGCGTTATTAAGATCCTCGCGTAAATCATCGTTAGAGTAATTTTTGTTTTATTATCATTGCAAAATATCATAAAAGTAGTAAAAAACAAATAAACATTTGGTAATTCAAATTATTTCGTTTCACAAAAAACATTTATTCTATACTCTGGTTTGAAGAACCAAAAAACCCCTTTATATAAAATCCCTCTAAAGAGTGTCTTGAATATTTTAATGCAATGGGTTACTAAAGCGATATATTTTGTGTTGAGGTAACTGCTGAATAATTTAGGGTTATTATTTGATACCTTTATTATTTAGATAGTTTTGAGAATTTCATTCGAAAAAATAACAATTATTTCTCATCAGTAGATGTGTACATTCCATGAAATTTAATTATTTAGAAATTGACAAAATATTTTAATTCCTCTATAATCTAATATTTATCGAATTAAAAGAAAAAAACTGAAAAAAAAACAATATGTTCTTGACTTCGTAATCGTTTGGAAATTATTTTAACTATTTGTTCTGTCATATAAAATGATATAAATACACGTTATAATTCCAATGTTTCATGTCTACTGCTATTGCACTACCATTTATCTGGCATAAAAGCTAATAAATCCGATATTTAATGGAAACCAAAGTTTTAGATTAAAATATTCCAAATGTTTTGTAAATAGATAGAAGTTGGAGATAACATTTACCAAAGCAATTAACCAATTCTGAGAATTAAAATAATTTTAATTTTAGCAACGCCAAAGAAGATTCTTACCTGATAGAAATTTTATTTTATATCATAATAAATCAATATCTATTTGAGCAAATATTTTATATCTAGTCACGGTATTAAAACATTATAAAAAGAATACAATATATTTTTGTATTGTATATATAGCCATATTAATGATAACACATATCGTTATGTTTATAATGCCATTTATTTGTAAGGATTCAACTTTATTTTAGTTAATAGTTTCCTTATTGCATATTTTTATGAGTTTATTTGATTTGATCACCAAAGAAAAATATGTATTGTAGTTAAACTACGTACAAATTTGACTGTTTTCAATATTTTTTTTATAGATTTAACATTTTTTCAATAGAAATATGTTTACAAATATTATTATTTTCTAACTGGGATTACAAATGGTAAAAATGTTTCATTGGAAATGATCGGTTTATTTAAATTTGTATTTTTCTTTCTATGAAAAGGCCATATTCTAAACATTATTAATGTGCTAAGTATTGAAAACAACTGAACTAAACAATGTATTCTTTTCCGTTATAATATTTAATATTGGAACAATTTGTTTAATTAAAGTGCCATAGTTATAAAAAATTAACCATGCAGAATAAGAATTTTGACTTTTCAAATGAAATCTTGGAAAATGATGGCCTGTTTTATGAAAATTTCAAAAACACAAAAAATAAACCCTAGTCGATATTTACCTCATCAATTAATATTCTCATTATATGCAATTGAAAACCTTTTTCAGGTGCAACTCAACATTTTTCGCTATCTTTCAGTTATGCTATTTTCTTCCATTTTTTATATAAATGTATTTGAAAGAAAATGGTCAAATTAAAATAGAATTTAAAATTTTCAAGAAAGGTATTTGAATAAACAGTAAATTATTATATTTCATTAAAGAACGTCTGTATATATAAAAGCATAAATGACACTATCTCAGCCAGAATGTTTCATATACCGTAAAATAGTCAAAATTTAATATTCCTTATGCAAGACATAATACTCGTACATTTTACTTTAAAAATACAAACGCATTGTTTTTCATATCCACAAAACACATTCCTTCTGAAAATGTGCATTCTTGAATGTTTTATAAATAAATAATTATACATATTTATTTAGATTTATATTTCGTTACCTGTTCTCTCGTTACATAAAATGTAAATACTTATTGTAATTATATAAATAAAATTATAATGTTTTCTCTTTTCAATGTGCAATTTCAATCTAGGTATTACAAAATAATTCTAGTAGATTTATTCCTTATTGTGAAATATTGTAAAAATATTGTAACATTAATTTTGAAACTTCTACAAATTGTACCTACATAATATGGATGTTATGTCATTTTCTTGTGATTGTACCAAAACGAAATCGTTTCAATAAAATTTGTTTATGTTCTGTTTAATACTAATCTGACACGAATACTCAATATAAAATATGAACCGAAAACTTTGTTTCATTTTAATCCTGCGATAAAAAATTTAAGTTATGTATGAGATCCTCAAAATTTGATGATGGAAAAAGATCGTATCGAAGGATAGAATGATAAATAAACAAAAATTTGCCATGCAGATCAAACATTAACACATGTTGACATGATGAAAATATCGATATTCTAGAAAAAACAACAAAAGCATTATTTATCTAAAAATATTTCTCGTCCTTAACTCCAATACGATTCCCATCCTTCTATTTTCCTTGAGATTAATATTTTATTTTATTTTTTGATACTTTTTCTTAAATGCTTTTTCCATTTACTAAGTTCCACGGTTACATTTACACGGTTACGAATACCGATAATATTTTAAAACAAAAGCTGGTTGATTGGATGAAATTGTTTTAAAGCAACAAACTGGTCAGATGCATTTGTAAGAAAGTGTTTAATGAATAAAGTGCTTATGAAAATAAATTGATAATTTTATGAATATTAGTAAAATTAAGAATAACATAAAATCGAGGAATTCTGAACAGTGAACTCCTTCAAAAGGAAATTTGATAGGTCTCAGCTGCAGGGGCTGGATCATATCATACGAATGGCCAAAACAAGAATTCTTTAAAGAATTCTTGATGCCATCCCAGCAGTAAGAAGACCGGTAGATTACCCCAGAAACAATAAGATGGAGCAAGTTTAGCTGTTATGTAAGGAGAAGCTGAGACTGGGTAAGGAGAGGGTGGAGGAGCTGGCCAGAGGTCGAGATAAGTGGAGATCTTCGCGGGCGAGGCTGCAACCTCAGTTCAAAAAATGGAGGCGAAAAATAACTAAGACAATATCGGTGAAGAAAGGCAAATCGTAGAGTACAAGTACGTAACAATACAAAAACCCACATTTTTTTGGATATAAAGACCCACTTCACTGGCAAGACCTATGACAAAGTTGTATAATCTATAAATCACAAATTTCATGTGTTCTAAATACTAAAGCACTCATCTGAAACATTCATACTCTGGAGTCAGACAGGTGACGTTAGGGATAGAGACTGGTGATACACCAAGTTCCAGATATTACAGAGGACCACATTGCTCAGAATTAAGTACATATGAAACATATATAAAACGAAAGATGAACAATCAACAACTCAAAAAAAAAACAAGATAATTTGGAATACACATATTTCAAAATATGGTGCTCGAAAATAACAACAAGGAAAGTTGAAAAATGATGAAATATAATAAAAAAAAGATATTTTTTTTTATTAAAAATAAATAACCAATATTTTTTTTTATTTGAATAAAACTTTGAGATTCTCATGTGAAATCTACTAAATTGTAAATCGCTTTACTAGAAGAGAATTATCATCCAAAATTGGAACCCTTTTTTCCTACATACTTTAAATCCGCATGAAAATACGATGATGAAAACCTTCCCTATTTTATCTATTTCTAAACAACCTTTTCAAATTCCGCCTTATCATCTTTCATCTTGACAATGATTAAAACAAATTGAATCTCATCAAATTTCCTAAGTAATTAAAATTAATTATCTCTCTGAATTTACTTGAAGGTTTTATAAGAGCATGAAACGTGTCGCCATCTTGGAACATGCGCATCCAACTTAAAAAACATTTGCTTTCTTACCCAACTGAACTAAGTTCATCTCTTTCTTGAACGTTTGCCTGTGATAAATGGGAAAAGGAGAAGTGTTTTCCCCCCAGATTATTCAGAATTTATTCAAAGTTCTGGCACCAACTTCTACGTGATGATATTAATTTAATTTTCAAATTACTCGAGACTCGGAAGCTCTAGCCATTGTAAGAGAAGGGAAACGCTAGAAACAAGAAAATTAAGTAACTTCAAAAAAGATTGAACGATTGTGTCCCATTTTGCAGTTCATTAAAATTTCAAAAAAGATAAATTATGGTAGTCAATCCCTTGTGATCAACCATGATTGTCAGCCATCCTGTGGAGGAAATACATGTGTATTGATTTATTATGACCAAACTGTTACACTTTAGTAGTAGACACACAGTCTTGGCAGACCAAATTCATAGTTCCAATGGCAAAGAGAAGTTCAAAGACGATAGGCAAGTAAAATTGTTTAAAAGTGCTATAAGAATTCATATTTAGTATCTCATGAACTACTTAAATATATTAATTCAGATCAGATGTAATATTTAGTTCAAGAGTAAAAAACCAGCCGGAAAGTGAATTCGTCAGGAATCGAAACTGGGGCGCCCGATTGCATAGCATTAATTCAAAATTCTTCATCTACTTAGATAAATAGACGAGAATATGAAAATGAAATTGATTCATTTTGAATCTAGTTTTCATATTGATCGTTATTAATATACATCTTCAAACTAACCAAATAAAAATATTACTCGTAAATTAAATTTATAATTTTTCTAAGGATATTAAATAATAAATTTCTTAGTTATTCCCCTTATTGTATTAACCCCCTAACATACATCTACCCCCTAACTCGAGGCTCTCTTCAGATTAAATGGTCCCGGTTATAAGAGCAATGATTTGATCCAACTGGCTTCATGTTGAAATATGTGTGGTTTATTGATCCAAAAGATTTTTCTTAATGAGGAGTGATTTTTTTGCTTTTCTTTGATTATTTATTACGCTTTTATTTTTGTTTATTGCTTTACGTATCTCTAATATTTCTAATCCTTTTGTATAACTTAAGTGACGTATGCAAAAATGTTCTCTACTTTATTGATTTGATGGTGATGATTTATCTTTCTAACAAGAGCTTAATAGATAAATTGCAACCAACCAGGATCATTCAACGTAGAAATCGTAGAAACATGTGTCGTGGGAATTTGTATAATTAGTATAATAAAAATGTAATTTATTATTAAATATTCTACAAAAACTATTATATAAAGGTGGCCAGCCGTCTTTTCATTACAGATTTGTTTAACATTTTTCCGTTAAAGTGAAGGAAATTCTAAGGCAAAAACCCCGTCAGGTTGTATTGTACATAACGAGAATGTAATACAATGCATATCACAAATTTGTTAAAAAAAGCACAACGAGATTTTTCTGGAAAATCTTACAGCTCTTCACAAAATAAATCAGATACAAAAAATCTAGACCTATTCGTGAAACCAAAATCAATCAAATGCTGGTAAACACATTGATGATCCAACACAATTGTGTAACGGGATTTTATCTCCTAAGTATGGGTAAGGTTGAATCGTGCACTAACCGAACAAGTTAGATATACAGATATGATGCATAAGGGAAGAATTAAAAGAATAACCCAACTGTAATTGAGGTAATCCACATCAAATCATAAATGATATTGTCAATGAGTGTTCATTCGTTTCTTCAGTGGCTTCAGCAGGGTTTGTTGATGCTGGACTAACCTAGATTTAGATATATCACGAAGTAATGAACTCAATAGACTAAACCAGCTATAGAACTGTAATACTCATAAATATTTGGTATTATTTTAACTGTACAAGTTTCTGAATATTTTTCATGTTTAATTTAAACATTCATCATCGTCATCATCACTTCATTCTGTCCTGACATACATTTTTCGCTTTTGCAACATCCATATATTTTGTCATGCATAATCTCCTTTAATAAAGACTTTTCAATCTTTCAAAATTTGATTAATTTGGTCCTATCAAGTTTTTATAGATCTTCTCAAACTTCCCGCACCTTATATACGAGTACTATTTGTATAGAATATTTTTATATTCTATGTTTCATGATTCATTCTTTCTACACAGTCAAAGCATTTCAATGCCCTTTTATTAATTTTAGCTGCTGCACCTTCTTTCGTTTCACAGTGTCCTCATTCTGGCATATGTTGGTTTCCCACTAATTCTACGCAATATTCTCATTTCTACTGCATTTGTCTTTAAGTAAAATATACATACATATAAACAAAGATCATTTTTCAAATATTTTATTGTACTAAAAAACTTCGAAAACCTATTTACTCTATCCGATCTTTTTACTTCGAGTAAACAAAGTAGGAAATTTGCTTACCAAGTGCCAGAGACCTGTGCCGAGAAGTAGTATAGGTGTGGCCCAGGATTCCATTCGAGGAGGTGTCGCTTTCACTTTGCGAGTCCTCAGCGCGGAACTAATGTTGTGAAATCTTCGCTGTGGAGGGTGACTGTAAATCCAGCTCTGCTTCTGATTGTATTCCACCAGAATACGAGAATAATGCGTTCCTTTGTCTAAAATAAAATAAAACATAAAACATATTTTTGGAAAAATATTTCCCAAAAATAAGTTAAGTTTGTGACGATTTTACAATATATACAATACAATTGCGTGGGTTTATTGCCATATGACAATCTCTTCCAACCAACCAAAAAGATGTTCAGGAGGTCTTAAGTGAAAATCATAATAAAATAGATACAAAAAATGTGAACCAACGGGAATCGAACCCGCAACTAGGCCACGCAAGTCATCGTTTATGATTTAGTACTAAAAGACACCATTATTCGATAGTTAAAATCTAATCAGATAACTATAGAAGAGTATATGAATTACACTCGTAAAGCAATCAATTCACGAAACTGAACTAAAAATTAAAAGTAAACGGGAAAACTGATAGCAGGGTCGCTATAATGGATACAGCCGCCTGTATAAATAAAAAATGCTACCTTTATCTCTAGTTCAATTAAAATTAAGTATGTGTACGCTGTTTACGTTTAAAATTTAACTTAATTTAAAATTAAATCACCAATATTATTCTGCGAAATATAGAGGTATCTACCTATTTTCACATATTATTAGTCAAAAACAGTATAGAAGATTGAAAATAATAAAATAAATTTATAATGTGGAGTTTTTAAATATTTTAATATTACAACAATAAACAACAAAATTAAATTATGTGTTTTTTTTAATACACACATATTGCCACCACATAATCTCGAGAAATGCCAAGCAAGTACAATCCCTTGTATCGAATAATTAATGAAGAATTTCAACTTTTTTAAATGACTGTTAGTTTGTGTTTAAAAATAATTTAGTTCAAAAAGATTAACAAAAGTGATAGTTACTCGTAATAATCGTAAAATATCATCGTGGCAATCCTTCAATTTGAGTATATTCAAGTTGGTAACAGTGAATCTTTAGTATAATACAACCCATATCCCTTGTCACAATTAGTTTCATTTCACAGTTCAGAGCATTAAAAATACGTCAAGATAAAAATAACACGCACGTGTATTAAGAAATGTAACCTAAGGGTGTTGCAACCCAAATTAAGAGGGCAAGAGTTGTCTCAAGCCACGTTTATAAATTAAAATGCGTTTCGGACTGAGAAGAGCCGAATAAATGCTGTAGATTTGCGTGTACTGAGAAGTGTACATGCGGTGACAATATATGACAGAATACTGAATAAAGTTGTGAGGGATGAATGTGAACTTAAGGCTGATGTGTTAAGGAAGATGAAGAAGACTACGTTGAGATGGTAGAACGAATGAATAAAGAAAGACAAACGATATAGATATACAGTGCAACTGTGGAAGAAGTTTGAGAGGAAGGCCAAGAAAATTACAATTAGATCAAACGGATGATATTATGAAGAAGGAAATGTAAAAAATCAGAGTAATCGTGGAAGGTGTATGGATGTAAAAAAGTCTAAGGATGTGTGTCGAGACATGGAAGTCAGGCACTCTGTTCTCTCTGCCGATGTCGACAAGGAAATGGCGTGATGGTTTGTATGTGTATGTAAGATGTGTTTCAATTTAACCGTTTTCCTTTAAATATTACAATTCACTTAATAGTTAATCATTTTACATTTTATGCATAGGAACTTTTTTTAAATCTTAGACTAAGACAAGTCATATAAAAATTTTAGGTCCATATCTATCCTGCTCACATTATCTTAAATTATTGAAAAAAATATGCAAATGGACTCCCACCTTAATCAATTCGAATTGTTTAACCCGTTGCAGTCAGGATTTTGTCCGGGGCATAGTATCACAACCGCACTGGTCTTACGGATTATGTGAAACGTGGAATGAGCTTTAAACAGCTGACATTGTTATGTCTATTGGGTTTTAGTTTAGATTTTGATCTGCTTATGGCTCGAATACGTTCATTACGATTCTCTGAATCGGTCATTGTCTGGTTTTCGAGTTATTTAAAAGGAAGACAACAATATTTTAAATACCAAGAGCGTATATCTGAATGGACTGATCTCTCTGTAGGCGTTCCCCAAGGTGAAATCTCTCCACTCATTTTTTCTATATTCATCAACCCAATAACATCACCTCTTAAGTGTTCTTATCATCTGTATGCGGATGATCTGCAGATATATATTCATTTTGATCCAAATTTCTTTCACACGGCTTTGAACGATCTAAATGCGGACCTTCAATCGACCTCTAAGTGGACTGGGGAGCATGGCTTACTCATTAACCTACGAAGTCTCAAGTGATCCTCATTGGCAACCCTCAGCTTCTCGGCAAATTCAACACTGACTTACTTTTTCCAATATTAATTGATGGCTCTATCATAGCCTTACATAAAACTGTTAAAAACCTAGGAGTGCTAATAGATAACACTCTCTCGTTGCGAGATCAAATAAATGAAGTAAGCCGAAGAATCTTCTTCAGTCTTCATTCTCTTAAAGTGTTGCCAAGATTCCTGCCTACTAAAACCAAAATTTTACTCTTGTAATTTCTGCTCTTTCCGATTCTGGACTATGCGGGCGTATGTTACTTGGATGTTACAGAGAAAAAGCTGGACAAATTACAGCGTCTTCAAAATGTTTGTCTAAGATTTATTTTCAACCTACGAAAGTACGATCATATAATTTCATACCAGAAAACATTGAACTGATTGAATGTCAGAAATAGACGCCAAATTCACATACTGTCTCTATTGTATAATATCCTCAACTGTTCCGCAGCCCCCTCTTATACCGCCGAAATTTTTCAGCGTCTTTCCGATCATGGATTAGCGCTACGCTCTAACAAAGATTGTTCATTTGTATTTCCAGTTCACCGCTCATCTTTTTTTACGTTGTCCTTTACTGTCCATACAGTCTCTGGAATCAGTTACAAACCAATATAAGACTCGCTCCGTCCTTGGCATGCTTTAAGAAGCGACTGAAAAAACTCTTAATTTCTAGTCAGTTATATAACGTGTTTCATTCCTGATTTATTTTCCTTTCCTCTCCATCATACCTTCCTTTTCATTTCGTTGATGATATCCCACTTTATATGAAAATGAATGTTCGGGTGATTTTCCGTCCTTGTAGAGTTTGTGGGCATATGCTCACGTATGTGTTCATGGATTTCGTGAAGATGGATAGTCATTGGAATGATTTATGCGACAATGTAACTTGCTTCATTTACTTTTGTCTGGTTGGTTGGAAGAGATTGTCGCCTGGCAATAAGCCCGCCAGATTGTATTTGCAATAAAATTGTTAAATAAAAAAAAAGATAAGACTCATGAAGACATTTCGAAGAGCGAGTTGCGGTAGTCTTTTATATAGGTAGCCTGTGTGCAGCGCATATGGACGCAACGCTCCTGTTATGAGTCAGGTTTATATATATATATATATATATATATATATATATATATATATATATATATATATATATATATATATATATATATATATATATATATATATATATATATATATATATATATATATATATATATATATATATATATATTTGATATAAATATAATTCAACATATTTACATAATCTCATAGATTCAATATACTATATGACAAAAATCCATGGGTATATATTATGATAGAGCCCCGTGTCAGAACATTTTTGTCACAGATGTGATCCTATGTTACTGAATACCCTCTACTGGAAGCAGGAATCATGATCTGAACTCATACTCGAGCTGTGTTCGCGTCTTGGGATTTTATTGTCTAAGAAATTGAAGGGATATAAAATGATAATATTATGTTAAATATATTTTGACAATCTATAAATTCTGTTTTGTGAAATGTGTGTGGAACCAGCCGGAATGTGTATTGCCTTTAAAATAATAAGCCCTAAATAATAAATCTTAACTATTGTTTTGTCCGAAGAAATTTAAGCAACCAGTAAGTATTTAACGTTGAATTTGCTACAAATTAGCCGTGGATTCCTTAAGTTAAGAAGTCACATAGTTTCACTATCTCACTTGAAAGTATGGAGAATGTGAGGTTCAACTTGAAAGACAAATCGAGGAATTTTAATTTTACAAATTAATATTTAGGCCTGTCTTGAACTCTGACCGTAGACTATATTATATTTTTTGAGATTTCATAGCATTGCTATATTTTAGAAAGCTTATGATGCAGGATTCAACACTTGTTTTAACCCTTTATTTATCCACTACCTCCTGGCCTCTTAACAACCTCTGTGGGTTACTTGGTATGACGCTGATCTTTCACCTGGCGGTTTCCGGTTCCCGATATTATCCGAAAAATACTGAAAAAAATGATACTAGTCTGATAACAGAGTGCGTCTGGTAGCAATACTCGTACAAGCTAGACATCTACGAGTGTTGTTGCCTGTCCATGGACGGTAATATTTCCAACACATGCAATGGCGAACAGTGAGTTACTTGCCTGCTGTAGTGGTTCTTAACTCAAAGCCGAAATCGAAACCGAAGACAATATTTTGTCCCTGCCAAGCCCTTCAGCATGTTTGTATAATTAGTTTGGATATGTTGAGGGTTGTTATTTTTTTCAGAATCTCGAGAATCTCCCGTGTCGAAAAACGGTGGTTATTCTCCATCAAAGATTTGATTTGGTCGTCATCAATGGTAATCAGCCTTCTAGAGCGGACACCATCTTCAAGTGTCGTATCACCATTACGGATTTTTTGAACCACGTTTGACATACACTGTCGCTTACTGTATCGTCGCCATATACTGTACATATCTTTTTTTTGTTTGAGAAGCATTTTTTCTTAGCAGTAAAAAAATACTTAAAACCCGCTTAAGCAATTTGGGTAAACAAAAGCTGAAAAATGTGCTAAACTATTCGATCGATCGTTGCTGGGCCTCGAAGTCGAAGATCCCTTCGCCATATTAATAAACAATCAGCACGTTTGAAATTAAGTCAACTAAAATTTTCTTACGATATGTTATATAGTAATACGAAAATTATTTTTAATTCAGCCGTCCTTAACTATACGGTTCGCATTTCCATTTGAATTATGCAAATTTTAAATATTATATTGTAGATAGTGTAAAAACAATAAGAGAATAAATTAACGAGTCAAAAAAATATTTTTTATTGACGAATATGTTATCAGAATACAACTTGATAAATAAAAAATAAGCGGTGTATTTAAGAAAATACTAAGAATTTAAAACATAATCTTGATTTATTGAAAATAAATTGCTAATGTTTTACTTTCAAATAAACGTTAGATCTTGAAAATCGTTTTATTGAAAAACGCATTTAAACCACAATACTGAAATTCGTATTTTGGTTAAAGTGGAAGACAATTATTCAGCAAGGTCCTTTCCAGATAATATTTCCTACCTATCCCAGAGGTGGAGGAAACCGCGGTAAATTAATTAGTAGAAAGTACGAGAAAAGCTGTTTTGCTTTGGAATATTACATTTCAGGAGCGAGATTACTTAGTCGCTCGGCGAGGACGAGTCACAACTAATATACAAAGTGCCTGTGACCCGATCCTTGCTTTGCCAGCTTTCTCATAGCACCAGACATCTTAGCAATTCAAATAGAAATCTAGAAATAACCTATTTTCATAGATATGCTAGAAATTTATTATTTATCATCTAAGTTTAATAAAAATATTTTACTCTAGCTTTGATATAACTGAATTATTGCTAAAATAAATGTATGTATATATTATTATTCTCATATTTTTTCAGCTGGAAAATAATGTACCCTACAATAATAAATAAGTTTTTCTCTATGATTTCCTACCAATAATTATTATGTTGATTATTTGTATAATATTTATAATTATAATACAATAACCATGTATTTTTAGTAGGTACAAAGGATTTTAATATAGTTCTGGCTATAACAAGTATTTTTCACATGGCAATAAACGTTATGTAATACAGTACGATAAAGTGGGGCATTTTACTGTAAATAGGCATTCAGGAAACGATAACTATAGGAATACATGTCGCGTTGCCTTCAACTCACAGTTGGTGTCAAGTGTAGACCAACTGCCTTAGTCTAATTGGAAAGCACTGAATATAATATACTCCTAGTATGGCTAGAATATACGGCTAGGTGGAAGGTGAACATGCAGAAATGAAGTTTCTTGAACAAAAGTAGCATTGAATGTAATTGTGGGGATATACAAGACTCAAAACACATTCTAATTTGTCCTTACACCGAGACTTACTATACATACTCGTACTATGGGCAAGACCGATATGGCGATCGCTGTTGCCTTCTACTGGAAACACGTGGCATTATTAATAATTGATGGTCAGGACACGGAAATGAATGAACTCACAACAATGTCTTTCAGCTCACAGTTATTGATTTTTTTATGATTTTGTTGTATATACGAGTATTACAGCCTGGTATTACATTTATTCATGTATTAAAACGGTGTGAGTCGCTTGATTTGTTTCATCTATGTCAGCCTAAATTACTGAACGTTTTGTCCCATGTTCTGCTTACTTAATACCAGGAACTGACTTTATGAATATCCGAGAATTGGGACAATTCTCAGTTTTCGATATTCATAACACATCAAAATACAAGGAAGTTGTAATGAAATTTACCGTTAGTGAGCTAAGCCAATATTTCCCACAAATTTGTGTGTAAAAAATAACTTTTCCCCTTTTCAGTGCAGCAGAATCAGCACAAACCGCTATTTATTAAATTGGCAAATTGTTTATGAGTTTCTTTCCAAATATGTGTAAGTATATGAAATCTTGATTTGTTAAAAATAAATACATGCAATAAAAATAAAAAATCTCTTGTCTCTTATCCTCCCACTAGATAGTTAGAATCCATCCAATCTAAGAACTTGATGTTTATTAATATAAGATTACTTATTTCATATTTTTTTAATACTAGGGCTAGCATTGATAAATCTATATCGACTAAGAAGGGAGATAGAAAGCTCACTAAATGGCTTTTTGTAAGCCAAAATTAGTTTTTATAAATCAAATTAGTTTTCATTAAAAAAATGCAATACAGAGAAATTATTTCTGAAGTTTAAAATACCCTTAACTTTTTTTGGAATTTTTACTTTCTGAAATTTTTTCATCAAGTATGAATGAATAGATTGACGTGGCATAAAAATTTAACTGCTAAAATGAATTTATCTTTGACAAAGTGTAAGATGGTGGCTAGGTAGATGTTGAAACGATGTAGTGATCATAATACATCCCTATTTTGTTACTGTACGGGAACACAACCAGTGAAAAGACACTGAGACTGAAGGGGTGGTACTTTTAAAGACGGCGAAACGCGACTGAGAAAAGGAAAACCACATAAAACGAAAATAGCGCCAAGCGCCGAGTCGCCAGATACCGACTGGAAGAGTGCGGCTACACTAAGCTAAAAGTGTGAAGATGCAATATTGACTTTTCAAACCACCTAAGAGTATACAAAATTAATTGACAATCATACTCGCCTCCGAGAGAGATCTTTATGATTCGTTTTAAATTAAACAGTCAATTTAAAAGTGCTATAAAACAAATCAGAGTGAAACAATATTAACGACAGTCTAATCGCGACCCAAATGTATTTTTGTTCATTTTAACATTGACTGATTTTATGTATTTGATGTTTTATCAGTTTTGTATAGTCAATATACCTGTTGTTGAAACCTGCTAGGTGATAGGTGCGAGTCTATAAGCTAATTAACTAAGGAAAAAATCGACAAAACTGAAATCCATTTAGCAATCTCGTGAAAACGGTTTAATTGCACATAAATTTTTCATATTACTCACGTCTTACATAAGTATTCATAAACTCATTCTGAGCCATTAAACAAAGGTGTGACGATACTGAGTAACACAATATTATGTCACCTATTGTATCGTAGAAGAAAAATAAACTAACTTGAATATTATTCATTGTTCAGAAATATTAACGTTAATATATTTTTAGCGTATATTTAAAATATTTTACAGTTAAATAACTACATTTCTTATCATTGCAAAACTTTTAATAATGATTGTAAATGTGATTGTAATTTTTTACTTTTTATATTAACAAAGAAAGTTTTATTTTCGTTTCCTACCAAATGTAACATTAATGGCTAATTTCATAATTCTGGATAGGTATAATTTCCTTCCAAACGTAACATAAATGACAAATTTCAAAAGCTTGGAATCTTCACCTTTTTCAGTCATCTCCCGTTTAGTATTTTTCAATAGTTTATTACTATAAAAACAAATAATAATTCAAACTGTTTATTAGTTTTTCGGCAATGGGTCTTAGTACTTCAAACAAATTATAATATTTTTTATACATAAAGTAAAATACAAACCATAAAGACAAAATGTAAATGGAAAATGAAAGAAATCTAAATGCAGACTACTACGTGATAATCATATAGAGTAGAATAGATCTTTTTTTTGTTCTTAGCTAAACACTCATTTTCAAACGTAAAATAGTATATCTTGTTACTATTTAATATTTTAAAATTTCTAGGAACTGCGCCTGTCAACGTTTACATATTGTTCACTCTCGGAACCCTTAAAAGTCATCCTTACGATCTTGTCAAATAGCCATAGTCTGTATCAATCTTTTGTTTTTATAGAACATTGACCTCCTTAAATAGCCTTCATCAATTTTTGTTCCAATTCTTTCCAAGCTACCTGCGTAATATTATCACATCACCGAGTCTGAAGTGTGCCAACACTTCTTCAAAATTTACTAACGATATTTTTTTAAATATCTATCATAATTTAATAAACATATTTAAAAATTACAGGACTATAAAAAAAAACATTGCCATAAATATTTTTCTACAATATTTAAATGAAAAAGTAAATATTAAAAAAAAATATCTTTATGAGTTACTATGTCCTTACTCCATTTTCTTTCTTAACAAAGGAAACTTCTTGCTTACAAAACGTCAATCAATTAGAAAATTAGCCAATTAACTAATAACTAGATTTCGCTTTGACATCGCGAAGTATGCAAACAGTTTACCGTCGCAGTCACCCTAATAGGCCTATTAATATTAATTTAAAAGGGATTTTTGGGGAGTGCCAAACTGCAAGAGATTTCGCCCACCTCTTCCACCTTGATGATGCATTTACTTAAATTAAAACTCGTCTGTCACTTTTCATGTCATGGGAAAATCTAACTTTACACGAATTTAAATTCAACGTAAATAAATTATATCTGTAGTCTTGGGTCAATATTTGATAAGTTTTAAAAGAAATTTAAAAGTTAGAGACATTTGATTCTCTCTGTAAATTGAATAAGTGCAGCCCAATTTATGTAAAACGACCATTCTTTGCATAGAACAAAATGTATTGATATTTACCATTTTTAAAAAGTACATGATTTTTTAAACTCATATTTTGACTAACTTAGTGTATATCAAAATTTGACGAAATAAAATGTACGTATTTAACACCACACGTTGTGATAAAGTAACAAATATTTTTTTATGAAACAATCGAGGTTTTTTGTAAATCAAAGGTAGGTATACTTAAATGTATAGAGAGCCAATTAAATGCAGGATAGCAATTGATAATAAAATAATAGAGCAGCAAGTGATGCAATTCAGATATCTCGAAGTACTCGTAGATACCTGCAGGCACAATGACACAAATATACAGATCAATAAAGTCGCTGCAACATAGAAATGCCGAAATTATGTAGTCTGAAAAAACAAACACAAGAACATTGAAAAGGATATGAAAATTAACAAAAGACGTGCAAGTTCGATAGTAATAATAATTATAAATGGACAATTTATGTAGCGCCGTTTAGAGAGCAGACTCCCCTCAAGGATAATGACCAACGGTTTTCAAACCAGAGCTGATACCTCCAGAACAGAGTTATTTTTCAGGACATTGGAGATAAAAATCCTGCGATATATCTGGAGTTAGTCAAATTCGCTATATTGAAATTAGTAAAATGTGCTAAACTAAGGACATCGCAATGGGGGGAAGAAGACGATACCAGCATTATCACGTGAAAAGAATGGATGGCATAATAATGCCTCGTATCGTTCTTCAACTAATAGTTTACATCCCAGGATCAGCATTATATAAGAAAATTGTTAATATGGTCAGAAAAGAAACAATTCAAAATAAAATTAAATAGTTATTTTAGTGTCAAAAACTTTTTTGAAAAGAGACAACAGCGATATCTGTCCTTACTATTTTCTAGAGCAGAAAAAAAATAATCTAAATAACAAACTTTGAATGCAGGCAAATCAACACTCGAATCATGGAAGAAGGTGATACATAAGTAAAGATCTTATATTTTTATTCATTTAAATGTTATACTTAAAAAAATCTTATTTACCCTTGATTCGAATTAGTTTACTATCACTGACTTTATTTTCTTCCCTCGATACATCTTTGTTTAGCATCGAGATCAATATCTATTATAGTAATAGTAAATACTTGGTTAATTTCTGTAATGCTAAAAAAAACGTCAAACACGAAACATTGTTTCCATAGCATAATCGTAATAAATATTATAACACTTTCACAGCAAAATACTTTATCATAGGTCTGAAGACTTGAAGTCAGGATTAATTGGAAAATTATCAAGAAAATTGTATTGATGAATTTGAAAAAGGATAACAAAAGAGTTCAAACTTTCAATTCACCTTTCAATTGATCGAGACGAGTTTAAAGGAGGCTTGTTGATATCGGATGAAAATTAAACGCCAATTGAAATCTAACTAACTTAAATTATTTGGAATTGAAACAATCAAATATCAGTTCACACTTAAACTGTTGATTTTATTATATTGTATAATTTGATTAAAACATAGTGTGATAACATTCCATCAGCAAATCGTATGCAATTTTTACTCGTAAACATTTACTCTAGCTAAACGGAAATTAAGAAACGTAATTCATCTTTAATAATTATATAATATATTTCCGATATATCCTTAAATGGTTAATATATAAAATTCCAATATATCCATAAAATAGTATGTCTTCGGACATTAAGATCATGTCGCACAAAATGAAAAATCAATATAAAACAATTTTGCATGAATAAATCCATAGCGAAAACAAAATTTCGCAATCGCTTTGTGTAATTCCCCAGAGATATCTACTTAGCAGAATCCTATTTGCTCCCCCGTAAGTTATGATTATAAAGGCCAGTGGTCAAACTCTTAAAGCAGAAAACGTAAGCTGCACAAACTTGGAAAGAATATTACTATAAATTATATAACATGCAATCAGTAAAAAAGAATTATTTTATGTGTTATTGGTACCATGTAGAACTTTACTTCAAATTTGATTATTTTTTGCTTTTTCGCTATGTGGTTAGTAAGATATTTTGTTATATTTTAAAGATTGATTATAAAAACACTTCTTAACCCCATGTGAATAAGGCACGGTATCCGTTTTATATTTTTATTATCAGATCAAAACAATTAATTACTCGTATAATTTAGCCAAGGGCATTCAATTATGTATCAGTATATTTAATAATTATAAAGACAATATTTTAAGCTCAACTAAAAGAGATATCGTTTTTAAGTATTGTACAACTGAAAACAGTATAACATATATCATATAACTTTAATTATAAGCATAAATTGAGTAATACATTTCCTCAACTATACATATAATTGATGCGGGATTAGATGACCTGCGTAGTCTACTTGATAACATGCCTTACTTCCAGCCCGGTAGATGCGGTTTCGATTCCCGTTAGTATAGAAACTAAGAAAAAGGTTCCAGTCTGATTTTCCCTTTAGAATTAATCAACGCCTTTCGGGTAAATCGAAAGAGATTTCCATATGGTAATAAGCACACCAGATTGTAATGTAACAACAGAAGTGTTATGCAATAAAAAGAGATTTCCATATGGTAATAAGCACACCAGATTGTAATGTAACAACAGAAGTGTTATGCAATAAAAAGAGATTTCCATATGGTAATAAGCACACCAGATTGTAATGTAACAACAGAAGTGTTATGCAATAAAAAGAGATTTCCATATGGTAATAAGCACACCAGATTGTAATGTAACAACAGAAGTGTTATGCAATAAAAAGAGATTTCCATATGGTAATAAGCACACCAGATTGTAATGTAACAACAGAAGTGTTATGCAATAAAAAGAGATTTCCATATGGTAATAAGCACACCAGATTGTAATGTAACAACAGAAGTGTTATGCAATAAAAAGAGATTTCCATATGGTAATAAGCACACCAGATTGTAATGTAACAACAGAAGTGTTATGCAATAAAAAGAGATTTCCATATGGTAATAAGCACACCAGATTGTAATGTAACAACAGAAGTGTTATGCAATAAAAAGAGATTTCCATATGGTAATAAGCACACCAGATTGTAATGTAACAACAGAAGTGTTATGCAATAAAAAGAGATTTCCATATGGTAATAAGCACACCAGATTGTAATGTAACAACAGAAGTGTTATGCAATAAAAAGAGATTTCCATATGGTAATAAGCACACCAGATTGTAATGTAACAACAGAAGTGTTATGCAATAAAAAGAGATTTCCATATGGTAATAAGCACACCAGATTGTAATGTAACAACAGAAGTGTTATGCAATAAAAAAAATCTAAATTGATCGTATTTAAGTCCGTGTGTGACAATAGGTGTTGTCATACAATATATATATGGTCAGTTTAAGAAAGTGATAAAAAAGTTGAGATAAGATAAAGTTGATAAGTTGTAAAAAAGAATATCTTGCTAGAATTCAACACATATTATCACGCCGTATCCCTTGCGAGGTAGGCAAGGAAAACAGATCTCTAAGATTGTCTGTTCAAACACACGAATTTAATCATGATAAATCAATAATCTGTTATTCAGCTTCTCACTTTAACTTCTTACAAAATCTGATCCACTTGATTCAGTCACGTTTTATTCAATCCACCTCTTCCTCATACATCGAACAGTATCAAAATCTGCTAAGACCCACAACCGTATTCTATACCAACTTTGATGTATGGAAGTGAAACATGGATGTAGAAATAATTGAAAGGAGCCGAATAAATGTTGTTAAAATTCGCGCACTGAAAAGGATACATGAAGTGACAACGTATGACGGAATTAAGTGATGAAGGATAAATATACTGATGTATTGAGTGAAATCATGAAGACCGATCTGAAACGGTTTGGGCGTGTATAACGAACGGACGGGCATATATACAAATCAAATATATAATGCAAATGTGAGTGGAAGGCGTGGTAGTGGAAAACGATGAAAACTATGCTTGGATAAAGTGAAAGATATTTTGAAAGAAGGAAATGTAAAATCATAGAAATCGTAGGACTTGTACGAGTATGAGAAGGTGCATGGTTGTGGAAGAGGTGAATGATGTGTGTCGCGATAGGGAAACTCTCTTTTCTATGCCTACCCCGACAGTGAAAAAGCGTGATAGTATGCATATGCATAAATAAATCAATAAAATATGCCAAGATGGGCAGGAACACACTTTT
>OX463841.1:21806077-21909736 GCA_949825065.1 Odontocerum albicorne | reverse complement strand
TTATCCGAAAAGTTATTTCGTATTGTCAGGTCAAATTTAAACCAATTTTTTTATTTTCAAATTTAAATTGCTCGTAGATGGTGGTTTTTGATGTACTCGTAAGTATCACAGCAATATCTTGTGTTGTAGAACACTGGTTGTTCTCGATCAAATCCATGGTTTGGCCAAGGAGCACACACACGTCACCGTTTACTACTTCGTCGCCATATACTGAACATATTATTTTATTTTGTTAGTGTCGCATTTTTCTTTTACAATCGTAAAAAAGCATCAACCCCAAAACAATATTCCTCATTATGTTTCATCTTCAATAGTAGGCCAAAAAAACAGTGGCCGAAAAGACTTTAATTAACTTTTCTGTGATCAGAACGTTTGGAATAAAGTTAGTAAACGAAAACTGTGTTCGCACGACTACTTTCGCATTAACCCAAATTAATGTAATGAAATCAAAAGTTATTGTTATCAAAAAGGTGTGGTAAAAAGTGTGAACGATGGATTAACTCATATAAATTGAAGCAGGTTGATGATATCTGCTATCTGGACAACATGTTTATGTGTGATAGGCGAGTTGAAAGGGTCATTGAAAGAAGGGTAGTTACAGAGAAAAAGATAAACGGAGAACTCAATACAATATGCAACAACCGCGCAATATCAAAAGTAACAATACCGACAATACATGTGTTGGTGCCCACCTTGACTTGTGAAAGTGAAACTTGGACATGGTAAATAAAGGATAAAAGTAAGTTTATTGCAATGGAGATGCGTACATTAAAACAAGCGTGGAGGGCCAATGTATGAAGGAAGACGGAATGAAGACATTATAAATAAACCCATGGATAATATGGATGTTTTAAGTAAGATGAATACAGGAGCTTTAATATGGTTTGGAAATATGGAAAAAATGACTAAGCGAGCCTAACAAGCGAGCAAGTCAACAGTGCAAGGTGTGCTTGGAAGAGGCAGACCGAGGACAATATGGCTGGATTAATTAAACCAGATTTCGAAAGAACGTGAAGTGAGTAGTATGAATAATAGAATCTGGTGCATGACGAGATGTTTGATATGGAGGAGACAAAATATGTGTGCTTGGATAGATTCGCAGATATGTTCTCTTTGCTTTCCCCGTGACATAGCGTAATTATATGTATGTACATCCTATATATTCACTTGATCACGTCACTACTGCCTTTTACCTATATGAATGTACATCATATATATTCATTTGGTCACGCCACTACTGCCTTGTACCTATATGTATGTACATCCTATACATTCACTTGATCACATCACTACTGCCTTGTACCTATATGAATGTACATCCTATTTATTCATTTGGTCACGCCACTACTGCCTTGTACCTATATGAATGCACATCCTATCTATTCATTTGGTCACGCCACTACCGCCCTCTCTCACTGCTCCATCTGGCTGATAACTATGTTGCAGATCTGTCGAATGTGAGTTTCTGACTGTATATCTAAGATGCACTTAGATGATTTTACAAACTTGATCATTCTATACTTAATAATGTTATAACATGAATAATTATTTATAATAATATATAATAATTATTATACAGCGCTATTTAGATTTTAATATAACCTTAAGAAAGGCCCTCCAAAATATATGAGTATAATCCTCTAATTTGTTGGATGGACAAAATCGAAGTTTTTAACATCTGATGTTCTTTCAGAGAGGGATTAAATTATTCTAGAAATTGATTTTTTCTTTCAAATTATTAATAGGTATGATCATAACTACGTTTGACACATTTGTAGAATTTTAATAATCGATCAACAGTTATTCATTATTTTAGACATAAATCAACGTTATGTTAAATGTTTCGTCTCGAAAAGACAACAAAATAAATTAACTTTTTTCGTATCGAGAGTTTGAATACACTTACAAACCTCTTATTTTATTATTATAAATTTTTCTAGACGACCAACTTGACGCAAAATTTCTCGATAATCGCTAATTGATCAACATTGAATAACTTTGCACTAGTTGAATTATTGGTAGTTTAAAAATTAAAAGATTTTTGGCAATATTATTTTATTTGATTCGATTTAAGTAACAATGATTTGTTTATAATTAATAGATATAATTTCTTTAAGTTACGTAGTTCACGTGTACAAGGGTGTGGTGTAGTAAAACCATATCGCGCAGGAGCGTTCTCAATTGTGAGGATATTATGAGATGATGTCAAACCTTTTAATAGCTAATCCATTTCAGTTGTAAATAAATTTCCACTGCCTTGACATATACTCGTACATATGTGTAATAACACAATATATATATATATATATATATATATATATATATATATATATATATATATATATATATATATATATATATATATATATATATATATATATATATATATATATATATATATATATATATATATATATATATATATATATATATATATATATATATATATATATATATATATATATATATATATATATATATATATATATATATATATATATATATATATATATATATATATATATATATATATATATATATATATATATATATATATATATATATATATATATATATATATATATATATATATATATTTACACGCTGAATTGCTACTAGTAAACTTTTTTATTTATTTATTTAAAAAAATCATAATCACTAAAAATGCAACAAAAATTAATCTTTCAATAGATGTCATCGATTACTAAATGAAAATGAATTGGTTTTAATTTTTTTTTAACTATTTGGTACTGGACAAATCCCAAATCCGCACCAATTAAATATGAGATAAGGGAATATATTATTCATGTGGGCAGTTGGGAGCATGTCTCGGACGCAATCAGTATCCTGAATAATAGATGCGGGGCCGGGGCCAGGCTGAGAGGCGGAATACTCACCCGGCGCCACTGCCCTCGGGCCCGCCCATCATTATGGGACTCGGACACGAGATTTGGCTGATCCCATCAATTCCCCACGATTGCTGACAACAAAGTCGACGAGACTGGCCGCCACCCTTCAAAAGTAAATAAAAAGATAAACTTTCGAGTTTATTTTTTAATTTTCAGTTATACGAAATACATGGACCTGTTTTGTAATATTCCCAAATCCAACATTTTTGTAAAAGAATATGTAAACTATTTTTTTGCACGTAGCACCCAAATCATACATTCCTATAGACATATGTTATATTTGATGCTGATGTGTTTTATTTAAATTATTTAAGTGCACTTCGTTTGACTAGAGTAAACTTGTTTTTCGAAGTTTTCTATTTTCAACGTAAAACTTATAATTAGAATGAAATATTGATCAAGTTTTATATTTTTATTTGAAGTGTATTTTTATTGCATTTTTTTTAATTAAATGAAAACTTAAATGTACACTTCAGAACCTAAAGGAAATGGTACTTGTAGTGTGTTTTCCTGCAGGATTATACAAGGTTTATTATTTCCTTTTTAACAAAAAAATTAAAACAATTGCAATTTGAAACTAACAAGCATTTTCTCAATAGTTTGAAAAAATAAAGGACTTGATTGCACTTAAGGAACTTTTTATTTTTTTCATGCTATTTGCTTTATTTGCCAATAAAGCAAATGTAAAATCTTCAAAAACGATAATACACAGTGATGTGTCTACCTTGATATATGGAAGTGAAGCCTGGTAATTAGGGAAAAGGCATTGGAACATAATAAATGCGTGATTTACTAGGAACATCTGTTTTTATAATCTAAAATAGAATAATCAATGACCAAATAAGGGAAAAGTGTTGAAAACCGAGTCGAGCCTTCTAAGAATAATTAAAAAAGGATGGAGATTGTTTGAAAATATCGAGGCAAGGAATTCTGATAAAAATGGTGTGAGAAGAAAAGGCAGCCTGAGGAGAGCATTTAAGGATATAGTAGGCAAAAATTACAATGAGGAAAGGTAAGAATTTTGAGAAACTGAAATGTATCTAAAACGAATGAGAAAGGATGAGGCAAAGACTTTGAGTGTGAATAAAAAGATGTAGAGGTCTGTCTTCTCTGCCTATCCCAAAAGTTACATACCATAATGGTATGTATATAAGACTGATGACATCAATATTTTGTTTTTTTTTAACATATGTTTTAAAAGCTTTCTCAATATCCTCGTATATTTGAAAGAAGGTAAAGAAAAACTTCGAAGGTGCGCCACCTCAGCGATGAACCAAATCTGTATGGGTCCTATTCCGTGCAACTGTATATCAGCAAAAGAGGATTTAGATGCTTTTAAAAAAAATGGAAAAATGGTTCTTAAAACAAACAGACACCCTTTGTGTGATTCAGTTGCAACAGGACCGAAGACTAAATAATTATCACCAAACTAAAATTCATTTCAAATTGAATGATTAATAAGACAAGTATTTGAAATATTTGTAACTGTTCTATTCTGATACTCCTAATTAAAAATATGCTCAAAAGCTTGAATGGCGTTAATATTAATTAATCAATGTAAAATTCACGAAGCCTTGAATCAATTTAGATGGTAGACATGATTCGTTTTGCGATTCAATCTACATGACAATGAAAACGAAATATTTTGAACATTTAAAGCAGAATAGAGTCTTCAAATTGTCGACTAATTTGAGATCCAACTGGTGTAGTTGATTTTTCATGGGAGCATCGTATCAAATTGATTTAGGATAAGCGCTCTAACTCACTTATAAAGTTAGCGGATAAGACGCGCGGGGAGGTATTCGCTCCTCCGCTCTACAAGGTGATCTCGATATGATGATAGGAAAACTTTTTTTTTTAATAAGTTTAATAATGAAAATAATAATACATGTTTTGTTGTTCGAAACGGAGTGTTCTTCTTTTTATTGTGTCAAAGGTACTATGATAGATTATTTCAGATTTCCACAACCTAGATATCACTGAGCGTTCCTCGAATCAAGTCATCTTTGGTACAAAACACTAGGCACCTCCAATATAACAGCAAATGTCTCATGGACTGCTCTTCACCGTAGATACAAATAGTCGCTCCATTACGCAAAATTCCCCATTTCGATATATTGTTCTTGATTCTCCCAATTCTTCACAAGTCCAACAAAATATTTAAATTATATAACGATCCGTAGCTAAGTGGTAACATTCTTGACCTCCATCAGGGGGCTTCGAGCTTGATCCCAATGGCACCCAAAAAAAAAGGACCAGTTCTGGTAGTAATACTCCCACGCGCCGAGCGGTAGTGTTGCCAACACGTTTAATGACGAACCGAACAAGAGGGTCTTACCACAAAGCCTCACTTTCTGGGGCCGATGACAAAATTGTCTCCCAGACACGCTTTTCAATATGTTCAATACACAAATTCGGATATATTGAAGGGTACTTACGAAAAAAATTTATATAACAAATGTTTGTAGTAGTAATTAATTATTTAGGAGTTTATTTCTTATGGTACAGTCAACGTATCCGAACTGTTTATTCGAATTTATTGAAGAGCGTGGCCAGGAGACAACAGTGTATATGAACCCATTTATTGAGCTTCTGGGCATAGAACCACTTGAGTAGGCATGGGACTAGCAGTTCGTCAATGCGCGTGTTGGCAGTACTTCGCCGCATGTGAAAAGGTAATAAAACTCGTACGAGTATCAAGTCTAGCTCGTGAGCAACAAGTCGAACGGCATGTGAGTATTTTTACCAGACGAACTTTTTTACTAGACTGGGACCTTTTTTGTCGGATACCATCGGGAATCGAATGTGAAACTCTCGGATGGAAGTCAAGCATCTCACTTACTAATAATACATCTGATTATTTTTACCATACAGAAGCACTGATATATTGAATTTGCCACCGAACAAACCGAGAACTTTTTTAGAACTCGCTGAAAGAGGTTAACATTTTTCTAGCGTAACTTCTCGGATGTACTTTTTTTTGACAATTTCAACATATTTTCTGTTTGATGTATTGTTATTTTGACCTATCTGAATAAATTTTTCTTTCTTCTTTCATGTTTCTTAGGTAAGTGCCTTAAAGTATTACAAATGAAATCACTTAAACATATTTTGGGAGAATAACTATGAGCACCTTTTTTAAATTTTATTTATGATTTCCTATTTTTATCTCGCTGATCTTATCATAGATACGATACGTTTGCAATTCTGAAAACCTTCAATAATACCATATTTTATTTTTACTATTATTATTATGTGAATAACTTTTTTAGACCGACATACTTTCAATATTAGTATGCAAAATAAAAGGTAGTAGCGTAAAAAGATATTTATTTTGTTCACAAAAGCTTAGTTAAAAATAAGTGTTGAAATGTAAGCATGCCTATTTATTGTGTTTGATGAACTCCGTGACCGTAGTAAAATAATTAGATATACTTGTTTGCCTCCCGGAGGTTTGGAGTGCAATACATTATCGATGGTAAAATTCTCTATGATTAAAAAAAAGAGTTTTTTTTTAATGATAAAGAGTACGTCGTCGAGTTCATTATTATTACAAACACGTGCGACGACGGGCAGTGTGGGACTTACCTAATCTAGTTCTAAACTAGAATGCTCGATCAACAAAGCATAATACATTATTGTTCACTAATGCTGTGTTCTGAGCACGCTCTTCAACCTATATCAATACATTGTCGACCTCCATAAGATTTGTAAGACACCTCTCTTCTACCCGGAAATAAATAAATAGATAAATGAAGGTTGCAGGTTCGATTCCCGTTGGCATCCTTTTTTTTAACTATATGAATCTGGTTTTCGCCTTAGGCCTCCTTAACTTTCTGATTGGTTGTGAAAGATTGCCATATGGCTATTAACCCACGAACTCCATAGAATGTTTACATTCCGAGTATATCTGATGTTGACTTGACTAAACCAAAAACACTAAAATTCATAATAATGCACCAAAACAATAGTTAAGATTTTTTTATTTGTTCAAGGTATATTTTCTGAATCGTTCTGTAAAGTGGGTATGTATATGAAGGGATGGGAAGTGAGTGAGTTATTGGCAGGGGTGAGTGTATTAGAACACCAACACTTCCACCCTCCTCCGGTTCTGTTTCACCACCCCACCGCTCCACCCTCGCCCCTTCCCCACTCCAAACTCGCGCAGCTCACGCTGTGCATATTCAAAAAGTCAAATCATCCCCGGTCGGAATACATGGCTGTCTACACGGAATCGGGAATAAGGGGTGCCCAAGAGAATAGGTTCCATAGGGATGAGAATGCACCCTAAATACGTTAGGACAACAATGATATTACTTGAGTATCATCTTTAGAGGCAATTTTATAATATGGTCGAAAATTATATGGATAAGTAAAGTAGTGGTCACAATAACATCATTGTTAAAAAATAGGTGTCTCAGATCTCAGAACATTTTTTGTGTCACTGCGTTAGCACTTTTTAAAACATAACAAGACCTGAACACTTACAAAACGGAACGGAAGAGTTCTCGATAATTTTGAGGAAAAGGTTCTCCGCAAGTAGATAATAATGCGCGGAGTATCGGTCTAGTTATAGAAGACCTTACTCTTCAATTGAGTACGTGTAATAGACATAGGAAATCTATTAGAGATTTGGGTGGTGTAGAATATATGATTTAATTTATGGCAATGGTGCGTGGAGACAGAGTTACTACGAAGAACTCTGCACCCTGTATTGCGTAGCAAAAAATATTAAAATTGCTAGACTCTGCTGATTTAGACCACTATACCACATAAAGTACACTGATCTTACAAAGCAGGCTTTGTTAAGCGATCGAGTGGGGACCAAAGCTGGTATGACCGGATGATATGACAGAGAACTGACGCACACTGGGTATAACCAATTAAAGAAGGAATGCTGCTGAGAAGCATATATATGTTATAAGTGTCCAAATAACCTGCGAATAGTCAAAACCTATCCTGAGTTGTAGGGCTGATGATGATGTGTTAGCAGGGAAGTGCAAACATATTATTTATTTAATCGCTTCTATTTATAATACGATACGATAAATACGTGAAATGAAAATAAAATGGAATAAATGGGTGAACAGGTTGAGAAATGTTACTATTTGAGTAGAATTTACTCAAATGATGAAAGAGTTACGAGAAATATCAAACGGTGAGTAGCGATAAGGAACAAAGTAAATGGGGCCCTTAAATATATAGACTCGAACCGGGCAGTATCAAAATCTACTAAGACGATAGTCCAGAACAGTATTTAAGTACGACCTTAGGTTTATGAGAGTGAAATGTGGACGAGTGAAAATACTGAAAGGAGCCGAATTAATGCTGTAGATTTGCGTGCATTGAGAAGTATACATGCGGTGACAATGTATGACAGAATAATGAATAAAGTGATTCGGGATAAACGTAAACTTAAGATTGATGTGTTCAGTAAGATAAAGTAGAGCACCCTGCGATGGTGGCACCCTGAGCATCTAGAACGAATGAATGAAGAAAAACTAACAAAAGAAATAATAGTGCAAATGTGAGTAGAAAACATGAAAGAGGAAGACAAAGAAAGGTATGATTGGGTCAAGTGAATGATATTTTGAAAGAAAGAAACGTAAAAAGTCAGAAAAATTGTAGGAGTTGTGTGAGTAGGTGCATGGGTGTAAAAGAGGGGAAGGATGTGTATTTGCCCCGACCTACCCCGACATAGAAACCCCGACCTCTGCCTACCCGACATAGAAATGGCGTGATTGTATGTATGTATAAATAGTATTAGTAAATATCATTTACAATGTTGAGACCAGGACTTCAGGATTTCTCTGTATATCGCAGCTTCAAGTGGAAAATTAGCAATTGCAGCTTCAGCTATACAAATTATCGTTGATGGTCGTGTATCGCCAGGTATGTGTCGTTTTAGTTCACTCACAATAACGAACTTTTCCATTATTTAGCAAAAAACCTTTTTAAACATTCCACTATTTCCTTACAGTTCAGTTGAATCCCACCTCCACCCACGCTGTTATGGGGGACAAAATTAGTCCCCATCCAGCGCGATCTACACTAGAAGATCGAAATCTTCTTTATTGTTGTTTTATGAGCGCGACATCGCATAGTGACGAAGAAGAAACTACCCAAAAAGACTCCTTCTCCGATGACGACACACCTGAGTGTGACAAGAATAGTGGTGACGATGGACTTATGGTCCGACATCACGGGAAAAGGAAAATGACTCGTAGCGCAATTTTTTTTCTTATAAAGTGGCTTAAGACCTGGAGCTCAAACAACCTAGTTGACAGCACTTTTACAGAAAAATTCAAATGCAAAAAAACTATCCTTTGACGCCACTAGATTGGAGTAGCCAATCGGTCCGAAGATGAACTATTGTAAGGCTACGTGGAGTTCTCTTCGGAAATTACTGACTCGCTTTTCATCGCTGTACCACAGAACGTGCCCTGTTCAATGATCCAGATGACCGCAAAAATTGCAACAACTCTTTTCTTATACCAGTTAACCAGAAATATATCCAAGAATTTATTTATTTATTATTTAAATTAAATGAAAAATTGCCTCCAAATAAATCGGACGACCGCCGGGAATCGAACAACATCGAACGAACTATTTACTATTTTTTTTTCGAGAAACTTTTCAAAAATATCATGAATATACCAATTTTTTTCCAACATACTTAATTCTACAAATTTATATAAATTATCTAAAACTTTTCAACTCACTAATTATGTTGTTTATATGTTGTTTATAGTTAAGGCATTAACATTGTGGAGGTTTAAAGACATTGTAATTTATTTTTATCAAACACTGTTTATTCCACTTTTTTATGACGGTATAACCCTACCGGTTTCAAGGCTTTCACCTCATCTTCAGGGGAGCGCAAACATTATCATTGTATTGTATTTCGAATTCGTTCAGTGGATCCCCGAAAAAAAATGGATACCAATGGAACTCGAACTAATAACCCGCCGTGTAGGTAGTTACGTGTATCAACTAGGTCCCGGAGGTCGCCATTCATGTTTTAGTCAGCTGACATAAGAAACTCGGCCTCTTCATTTCCCTTTTTTACAAATTCTTAATGCTCCATAAATAGTGTACCCAATTAAATTTACACTCAGATATAGTACGACACTTAACAATAATGGCAGAGGGCTACAAAACTGTCGACTTACTCTATTAAGACGATCAAGCGAAAAGAGTCTTACAGTTGCGAGAACTATTGATAGTAGTTTGGCGCCCCTGGATCGCGCCAATAAATAACAGATCCTGGTGGCAAAGGCGGTTCAGGCGGCAGCCCCCAGCTCCCTCAAGGATCACAACGTCTGCGAGGGAATTCCTCTTCACACTGAATTATATCAATTTAATCGAAATCGAATTCCTTCTCTTCCCTACTTGTCCACATTTAAAAAATGGCGCCAATAAATTAAACCCAATACGGAAGTTTACTCACGATGTCTTCTTTAGATTTCTTTATTATTTAAGTCGATTTAACGAATACGTACAGATACTACTTACTGCCATGTTCCCCTAGGAGATGGTAGTCAATAGATAGAAAGCCTTTTTGTCTACATACATTTGTTTTTCGTACCACAAATAATTCTTATATTTATTATTCGGTATGCTCTTTACAAAGCAGTCGTGATAACACGGCTTAATCTTGCGAGCGAATTGATTGCACTGTAGAAAGAATAATACAACTCAATTTCTCAGTCAGTAGCGTTTCTACTGCGCTCGTGGAATAAGCTGTTGGTTGCAACCCTTACAAGTTCTGTTGGTAATCTTTATATGTTCCCTTAGATCACCAGTCTCTCCATTGTATATTCCCATTTGGGATTGTGACCGAAGTACTTGAAGATTGCATTATTGAAGACAAATGCTTCTCAACTTGCAGTTCTTACAGAATCAATAAATTTATCCTGCATGGTACGTACAACATACGTTACCAGCACCATATCTCCAAGGCAGATTTATCTTCTTGCGTTTTCTTCCTTTCAATATCTATGTTTTGGCACCATAAAAAAAGATTGAAAAAATCAAATATGTGTTATATGTTAATGCGTCTGAGCGACATTCTTTTAACCTCTGTATTCAAAACTTGGATTCCTCAACTATGAAACGGAAATAAAATTACGAATTTCTCCATAATTTGTGAAAAATAACATCTTTCAATCAAAATTATTTCCCAAAGTTTTAAATAAACTTTTTATTTTTTTGTAGAAAATAAAAAACCTATATAATACTCGTACAATAGTATTCACCGAGAAACAATGTACTATGTGTAGGCTATTTTATGGTAAATTATTTTCTACAAAAAAATTGTTTTATATTATTCTTCTAACTTTTTGCCCATTTACCGCTTTGCTCTGAGAATTGACGACCTTTGTGGCCTAGTTTATAAGACTTTCGACCTGAGGGTTTCGAGTTCGATTCCCGATGGTACTCAACAAACTAAAAAGGTCCCGTCCAGTAAAAAATATCATCTGGTAACAATACTTATACACGCCGAGTCAGTGTTGTTGACTCTTCACGTGCGGTAGTGTTGGCAACACGTGCAATAACGAACCTCGAGTTTTTGCATACTCCAGCGCTTCTAAACAAAAGAAGGATTACTAGGACCGAAAAAATATTATTTTCCGGTCACGCTCTTCATTATATCTGAATCAATAACTAGGGTATGTTGAAATGTACTACAGAAAATAAGAAGTCTAAGAACTATCACAATTCTCAAAATAGTTTTTGGATCGATTGAAGTTTTGGTTATCAAATTTACCATATTTTGCTCAAAATAACGCAGCATTTGCTTCTTTCAAACTAAAAACCTGCAGTCAATACCGGCACAATGCAGTAAATTGTCACAGTGTAAATATTTTCTTTATTTTTAATTGCTATAAATTTGGTATTCCCAGTTAGGGAATAATGATAAGGTCGATTACATTAATTGAGAATAAAAAATCTATGCTAGAAGTCGAGTCACTGTAAGCTCTCACAATCAAAATTTGGAATTATACAACGTTTATCAAATAAAAGTATTGTTTTTTTTATATTTTATTGATTAAATACTGTGAACTTTCTTAATACTCTGCGAGGTTAGTTTGTTATGAGCGATCTAATATTACTTGGGATTGGATTATTCGTTAAAAATATAATACGAGTACATCTTTATAAAAGGTCGAATACGCGTCATTTAGTGGGCACTCAAAGAATATATGATCCAACTTGTCCTCGCCACATTCGCATATTGTATGTTATGCTAGAATCTAAAACTCGGATCTTTGTCAAATGTTTATTTGCAGGAATAAGTCCACTACGTATCCAACGAATATGGTAATTTGTCTAAACCAAAAGCAAGCCTGCACTGCACTATCGGTTGGAATGGTTTATAGCATTTTCCTTTTACTTTCGATCTATCCTATTTATTTTGCCAATCAGATATTATTTTATTTCGCTTGATTATTTTATACAAACTCTTGGAGTTAATTTTTAAATTTAAAATACAAATGTTTAACATAATAATAACATAAAACTAGAAGTGATCTCTAACCTTAAAAAAAAGGATGATCCGTCACGATTGTCTCGAGGTGTGAGGTAAACTTTATACCTGCGTGAGGGACGTTCCGTTTGCTTAAACGAATGTGAAGATAAAATTTATTCAAATTGTATTGTTCTTTTATTGATATTTGACAACGCGCTCACGTCTCGTCTACTTCTTCCATCCTTTGTCACCCCAAGTGATATAAAACCACCCCCACCAGCACATTCAAATGGGTACATTGTGTATCATAACAAATATCATATGTCTCGATTCGTTTTGCAATCTCTCAATTTTATTTAGAGCTCATCCCGCTTTTGAGTTGATTGTTTCAAATCCTCGATGAAAACAATAAATTTTATTGCATTAAAATCAAACGTAGCATACAGGTTTTGAATTACAGTCTATGGAAATAAATATACATACAAAAAAGATGGAAACCACTAACGCATTTTTTATTTATTTAATTTATATGAGTTAAATGGGTTTTCTCGTGGTTAAATACCAACTTTAAAAAAAACAAAGCTCCTTGATGTTGGTTTTATATAGTAGTTTGGTGACGATCTCCGTCCCCTATCTGATCTCGAGTCTAAGCCCGCAACTTTCGAAGATTGCGGGTTCGATTCCCGTTGGCATTAATTTTTAAGAAAAACAATCTGTCTGATTTGACTTTAGATTTCTTTAACATATTTCTATTTGATTGTAAGAGGTTAGCAATAGCAATAGACCAATTGTTCTGTATATAATGAAAGCGTAAAACGATATTTATTTTATTATCTCACAATAGGTAAAATGTGAGTTGGGTTATTTTTGCATAAACGTCCATATTAGATATACTATACGTATTTTTTCCTTCTTTAAATCCTTGTCAATCTGGGTTAAGCATACACGTATAATGGTACGGTTGATTTCCATCCTCGCCAGAACTAAAGCATCATCCCACCTTAATATCAAGTACGTTTTTAGTTGGAACAAATAAAGGATTATTTTTATTCAATTTTATTACAACAAATATTTTATATCTACCAAAACCCTAGACAACTCATCTTCAGGACTGAAGGGATAAAGCTCGTGATCGAACAGTCTGGTAAGGCGTCTTATAAGAGCTATATGGCTATTTAATTATTAATTGATAAAATAAAATAACGCCTAAGTATCATGTACATAATACAGTAACAATTATAAAAGAAAAAATAACGTATCAACATCTTCGCAAAACGCGCAATTCAGGATACATATATTTTTCAAAATATGATGCATGAAAATACTAAAATAATACGGAAAGTAAAAAAAATATTTATCAAATTCAATAAAAAATACTTGAGTAGGAAAAATAACATCTCTCAAGGGCAACGAGAATATAAAATTATACGATGAATCACAAAAAAATACTTAATCTGTCATGGAATAACCAGTCTCCCAGTCAAGACCAAAGATCGAGAAATACCGGAGAAGAATCCTCCTGAATTTAGTTTTACCATCATTTAAAATACTAACCAAACTATTCGAAGTGTGTTAAGTTATATTTGATATAAACAAAATTGTGTGAGGAACAATTTTAGGAATAAATTGTTAACTTTTAGTGAAAATCGAATGATCTCCAGTAAAACGGTAGAATGCTTGTATTCCACCGAATTTTCGAGGTTTGCATATCGATTGTCATCGAGGTTCCAATCTCATTATTTCCAATTTAGGCCTCGATATATTTTTTTTATTCATTTGAAGTAGTTTCCAAAATAATCATTTTGTAGATTTAAAAAAAATCTATTTTTTTCGAACTCATCTCATGTCAGTAATGTTACGTGTTCCATTTCAGATTTGCCTTTCATCTCCACCATCTTTCTTTGACGATCGCTTCATGATGCTTGATTTTTTTTATTTTGTACTTATAAACAATTATTTGAACATTTTTATGACCATATAACTTCCATTATTTACACTTGTTTGATTTATTGTTTGACCCGGCAGTAAGCTCGCCAAATTCTAATAAAATTAAGTGTTAGCAAATATAATACTTGAACTAAATTCATTGCAAAATATCAAATCAATGAAATACATGTTTGTGGTTAAATTTTGTAACGGTATGTATTCTCAAATATTTCAAAAAGCGTGTTAGAACATTTTCTTCACACAACGATCGACTATTTCTCATGATCGAATACAAGTATGGTGGTCAACCATCCTGAGTGGATAGAAGATGCCTGTGAGTATCGGTTTATTATAAACAAACTGTTGCACTTCGACAACCACACGGTGTTGACAGGTCAACCCCAAAGTTCCGATGGCAAAGATAATAAACTTGTAACACAAACGGCCTGTTTTAATCTGCTGCAATGTATCGATAAGCAGCGTTTTGTAACGAGCAATTTGTTGTGTTACTTGATAGAACTTCAAGATAACTCGTATTGATAAACTACAAGACAACATAAATTCAGATGTCAAATGGTCTAAGAGTAAAATTAGTCCGGAAGTGAATCCGCTAAGAATCAAACCTGGAGCGTCCGCATGCTTAGCGCGAATGTTTGTGTTAGAGCACGGTCACCAACTGTATACCTATATAATGTACTCGTATATATTACAATTCGTGCAATTTATATGGAAATAAAAATACATACCGATACTGTTTTTCAATAATTTTTTTTGTCATATACAAAGTTAAGCAATTAGATTATAAAATGTCGTTACTTTCAATGGTTTCTGTAATCTTTTTTGTTTGTAATTTCATAATGTAAGTATCTTGGCGGCGCGCTACATCATCCCCGAAGGGTTACAAAATGATGGAGCACTATTGAAATCGATTGAAAAATAGAATATCGTATCTTGTGAAATTTTCATTTGATTTGATCATTTACCATCAATCATACTATAATCCTATAAACATAAAAGATATTTTATATTATAAAAAGTACTTTACATTACACATATATTTTGGATATGAAATGTTCGAAATATTTAAATGTTTGCTGGTATAATACGTGTATAAAGATAAGAGATTTTATTAAATTACATACATATGATATTTAAACTTTTTTTATTTATTTGTGATTTAAATATTTTTTTCCAAACAGTCGTTTCAAAAGCTACTATTATTGATATTTTGATACTGACAGAAGCGTGAATAATAATATTTCGAAGCAAGTGTGCAATGTAACCCACCTCCAAATAAAAATACATAACCACAAAAGTACAAATATTGTACGTGTATATATAAAATAATAATAATGAAATTAATAAAAATAAAAATAGCAATTTTTTCTATATATTAAAAAAAATCTCTTAAAATAAAAACGTCTCATTATTCTGTTCAGAGTATTTACTTTTTGTGACAATAATCGTTTGTCTATTTCCTAATCCCATACCATATTCCTATGACGAAACATGAACTTGAAATAATTCTAATGAATGAGCTGTCAGTACGCATTAAACGCTCATGAGTTATCCATATTAATGAAAAGTAATAATTGAGAAACGGTTAAAAATAAAATGAAACGAAATGAAAAATTTCAAGGAAAATGTTGATAAGGTTGTAGATGAATTAGGGAGAATGTTGATAAGGTTGTAGAGGAATTAGGGAGAATGTTGATAAGGTTGTAGAGGAATTAGGGAGAATGTTGATAAGGTTGTAGAGGAGTTAGGGAAAATGTTGATAAGGGTGGTTGTAGAGGAGTTAGGGAGAATCATAAATATTAATATGTACTGATAAATAATATTAACTATGAAGTTCTCGATTAACTATTCAATTGCTATTTTTCTAGGTTTTATAAGACTGTAAAACATTAAAGAGCAAGATGGAATTTAAAGTTTTTTTTTAACAAAATGTGTTTCTTTAATTTTCATGAAACTAGAGACCGAATTAAAGGCTCTAAAATAAGAGGAGCTTCAATCACGGAAACCCTTTTCCTCTCCATCGAGATATCTCAGGTAAATTGTTTATACCGTGTACTAAGGGTTGCAGATGATCGAATACCGAACAGATAACTTTGAAGATTCTCAAGGATGTTTTATATACATAGTTTAAGGAGATTTATCGGAGATGTTGCTTTAAATTATGGCTAACGTTTCGAAATTGTTGCAGCCTTCATCCTCAAGGCAATATTAAAAATCATTATCGATGATTTTTTTGAGGCAATCTTGTCAAAGTTAGACCAAGTACACGGTCAACGATGATATTGATTGACTCAATTAAGGAGGTGGTTGCGTGAAGTCATTACGAGGAGGTTATGGTTATGGGAGAGGTTAAAAGTCACTGGGAGCAACTAACAAGACAGCTATAGGCAGTGGAATAAAAAAGACGAAGGGAAAAAAACATTTCATATTTTAACTAAAATGTTCAAATATGAAAAAGCCTCCTTTAAGTAAAAATGTGTGCACTGAGAAGCTTAAAATATTTGCACTAAGAAGAATACATGGGATAACAAAGTATGACAGAATACGGAACTAGTAATAAAGGATGAATATTTATTTAAGACTAGCTGTACCCGGCCACGCGTTGCTGTGGCTCAGTCTGGTTAAATGGAAAATAAAGAAAAGAGAAAGCACACGTTTCTAATATGTTTAATTTCACAACGCTTGTGGGTTGTTGTTGATATTGTTGATGTCTTTCAGCCACTCTCAGTCTGTCGCGTTCATTCTCTTGAGAACGAAGCAGATCTGAAGCTGCAGAACGCGATCGCTGTGCTCGCAACCGCGCATCCTCAAGTCTGGCTGCACGTCGCCCTGCTGCTTCCTCGGCATTTTGATGAACTAAAGCAGATCGATTGCACTGAAAAAAAAGAAAGAAAGTTATAACAAAAACATATAAAATTGCGAAACATTAAAAAAGGAACTGAATAATATTGTTAAGTTCGTAGACGTCTTTGTTCTTGGCGGCAAGAATAGCTCGTGCACTCAGCTAATCGTGATTCTTATAATTGATTTGAATATTGGGAAATACTTTTTCAACCAATTCTTCTTTTGACGTCACTAAATTGCAAAAGTTATGAGGCAATGAAATTCATCCTGAGGTCATATCAACCGGCACCTTTTCGTTCCCAATTTCCAGCAATTGATGTGAGAATATCTCAGCTGATCGATCGTTTTGCAGCTGAATACGCATATTTGTAGTTACTTTCAACGTCTTTACGTGTTGCCACAAAGTAGAGTATTTCAGGCAACATATAAAATTGCGAAACATTAAAAAAGGAACTGAATAATATTGTTAAGTTCGTAGACGTCTTTGTTCTTGGCGGCAAGAATAGCTCGTTCACTCAGCCAATCGTGATTCTCATAATTGATTTGAATATTGGGAAATACTTTTGACGTCACTAAATTGCAGAAGTTATAGGAAATGAAATTCATCCTGAGGTCATATCAACTGGCACCTTTCTGTTCCCAATTTCCAGCAATTGATGTGAGAATATCTCAGCTGATCGATCGTTTTGCAGCTGGACACGCATTTGTCAAATATTTGTCAAATAGGAGTATTGTTAAGGAAATATTTGTCAAATAGGAGTATCGTTAAGGAAATATAGAGATAATTGGAACTAATTTAATGTTAAGAAAAGAGAGAGATTGTTGGAATTAATTAAATGCTAAGCAAAGACAGAGAGATAATTGTAACTAATTAAATGTTAAGGAAAGACAAAGAGATGCTTGTAACTAATTAAATGTTAAGGGAAGACTGAGAGATAATTGTAACTAATTAAATGTTAAGGGAAGACAGACAGATAATTGTAACTAATTAAATGTTAAAGGGAGACAAATGGATATATATATATATATATATATATATATATATATATATATATATATATATATATATATATATATATATATATATATATATATATATATATATATATATATATATATATATATATATATATATATATATATATATATATATATATATATATATATATATATATATATATATATATATATATATATATAAATAAAAATACATAAACATTTCTGTATATGAATGTCAACTTTTGTCAAAATTTCAAAGCGATCGGTAGAGAACTTTCGGAGATTAGTTAACATTTACATTTTTATTTATATAGATAGGTGTACCAAATAGGAAAAAAAAGAGAACTCTGGCATAGTTTGGACATGAAGAACGAATCAATTAGGAAAGATTAACAAAACATGTACACATATACTGTGTCAATGTGAGTGGCAGACGTCATAGAGTAACACTACAGAAATTATGGTTATACCAAATGAATGATATTAAAAAATAAAAGTCAGCGAAATCAAAGGATTTATTTACCAAGTCTAAAGCTCTGTCCTTTTTATCTATCCTGACATTAAAAAGCCGTGATGGTGTATATGTAGTAAATGTGTTTAAAAAATATTTTATAACTATCGTTATTATTTTACGTCTCTTAAAAAATCTTTCAATGAATATTTTAACTCCAACATTTGTTTTTTACAAATATCTAGACTTGATTAAAAAGAAAAACCATAAAGTTTTGGCATTCTTTATCGACCTTATTCATCACCCGGCTACACGGGGTCTTAGTACGAGTAAGAACAAAGATATTTTAACACTTTCAACCTTCGCAAGATCCGTTAACAAGGAGACAGGAGCCCTCCAATAAAAAAGCTTAAACCTTTTTGAAGAATTGTTTTAAGTTATTCGAAATAGTTTTAACATTTTGATACTTCGAACTTTAATACTATTTTTTTTGTTTCTTTTGAGCACTGATGTTTCTTGAAGCAGTTGAGAAATACTGTTATAAACCGGAGTTTGTCAGTAAGTGACACACAAGTCCAATCCCCTGGGGAAAGTACTTGGGAATTGGATCCTGTAGGAGTTGAGAGGACAGAGGAAGCAGGGGGCGGGGCTATCCTTCCTAGAGGGACTTCCCCCTGTTGAAGGGTGTGGGGAGGCAGGAAGAGCAGGGTGGCATTAGCATCTCTTCGTAGGGATAAAGGAGACACTTCGCCACCCACCGTAAATCAAGTTACAAAACACCTTTTGAAATAGGTTCTCAAGTTAGCAATCGCCATTAGGTCTGAAAAATAATACTTTTGTGGTTATTCCATCTTACGGTATGGTAATTTGTTTCGTTACACTCAAATCGTTCACTCATACAAAACAAAACACTACAATGAAATTAAAGTTAAAAACATAAGTAATGTATTTAATAAGGCGACATAAAATCAGATAGGTTGAATCAACATATTATGATTATTTTTATATGACATTATAATAAAATATAAATTGTCATATATGCTCTGATGAGTTTAAAATGATTAAGAAACAATTAAATTCTTAAATGTGGAAAAATAAAATTGGATCAATTGATGTATATTTGCAAATTATAATTTTTATGGTTCGAATCTTTCTTATGTGATTATTGTGGTTCGAATCTTTCTTTGACTTCTTATTAAAAATAATTAATAAAAATATTAGCACGCATAAATTTTTTTTTACAATATTTTTGCCAAGTTACAATAGGCACTAATTTATACACATGTTTTTTTTTATTTTACCTTAGTAAAAGTTATTGAAATTTAACTTAAATATTTCTTCCAAGAAAAGAAGCTTTCAATTTCTAACAAAGCTTGAAAATGTTAATTTTAGGCGGATCTGTTCAAACGTTTACTTTGCAGGTGAAGTATTACAAAGAGTAGATGTTTTTAGAAAGATTATTATACTTATACCCATAATTCATTTGGTTGTATAGTACCTATCAATTCATGGTTGTATAATATCTATCAATCTTATCGGATTGGTGATACGGATAAGTTGATAGCGTATCCGGGAGACAAAATTATATTCGTTTAAAAGCATTTAACTCGGAGTTCGTCATTGTACGCACATCAAACCTAATTCAATCAGATATACTTCAAGTATGTAAGACTGCAGATAATCTTTGACATATATATGAATGCATACGTGTACATCCAAAAATAGATCAAACTCACATTTTATTTGTTGTAAGATATTAAAGGCTACGAATATGAGTTTATATGTAATAAAAATATTTTAAAGCGGAATTAAGATATGAATTTTACTGATAGATTTTTTGCATCTTTTATAAATAATTGAGGTGTACTTACTCGTTATTAAAAAAAAGAAATATTTGTCTTGTGAAGTGAGTCCTATTCACATGTATACATCAATATATATAAAATTAACACCCTTGATGACCAATATCGGGTGGCGATAAAAGCACTACGCACCAAAAATGCGAACTTCTACCGACACACCACCGAGCTCCGCTTGACATAAGCGCATCCTAGACCACGCTGTGCAAGAAGAGCTGTCCAGTCAGCCATTTTGAGAAAAAAAATAGTTAATTTTTTGCTTTATCAGAGGCAATAGTTATTTCAAAATCACACAAAACTTTATGAAAAATGTCATCTCTGTTTCTGTACAAATTAAACAAAAAATATTTGTTTCAAAACTAAAATAACCCTTAACCTCTTTTTTTTTCGTAATATCATTTTATATATTTATTTTATTTTATTTATTTTTATTACAGCGACTTAAGTTGAAAAAATGATTTTTCCGATAAATAAAGAAAAATATCTTAACTTCCGATAAATAAAGAAAAATATCTTAACTGTTTGTTAAACCTACAACAATCTGTTGATTTTATTAGCATATTAAATCAAGTTTATACACGTTGAAGAAAATAATATTTAATGTAAAAGTTTTTCCATATTTAATACATTAAAAATCGTATCTTATATTTAATAGAATGGAATCCCCTTTTTCCGAAGATCAATTTCTTATCATACAAGCTTTTTAAATATGTTTCTACTATTTTGGTGAACGTTGTATGGGTATATCATATACTCGGATATCGAAGTTACAGAACGCTAGTTAGTTAAAGGAAATGATTACCAATATAAACCGCCAATTTGTATCACATGCAATGTAAGTACGAAAAAAGGAAATGAAATAAATATATTTTTATCTAGCCAAAGGACATTTCATTTTTATTATATAATATTAAACAAGAAATTACTTTGTGCCGCATGTTTCTACCTGGCATCCCGAAGATATACATAATTAGTATATGATAATAACAAATTAAATTGTCTAATGTGGAACTTTACAATTCATAGCCGATTTTTTTTTATGAATAATCTTCAGTTTACGTCATAGAAATTTGATTTAGAATGGTTATATATATATATATATATATATATATATATATATATATATATATATATATATATATATATATATATATATATATATATATATATATATATATATACTGCTAAGTTTTATAAAACTAAAAGCTATCAATGTTCAATCCATCGCTAGACATCGCAGTCCGCCAAGCGCGTATGTCACGTCGATAGTTCAGCTTATGACGCGAATTATATGGAAATTCGGCGCCCAACCGCCTCAGGACAAGTGTATCATATTGGTCCATCAAACTTAAACGAGCAATTCGTCCATTTATTGCCAAATTGAATATACAAACACGCAGGAGTAGGGAAACTGTTTCACTTATTTTGATTCAACTGTATTTTTATATCGTATTTTCATTGAATACAACTGTTTATGGACTACTGAACTCCATAGTTAATTTAAATATAAAATCTTATAACATCATAACCATGGATTTACTAAGACTTCACAAATAATTTATTAGATCTCAATAATATAAGTATAAACATGCAAAATTACAATTTTATTTTTTTACTGAATTTATAAATATTAATGGTTCAAAACAACCACCCTTAAAATAAAATTATGTTCTAACTAAAATTAGTTTGAGACAACTCCAATAAAATTTTTAATTAATGTAAGGATTTAATTTTATCATAAAGAGTTGAGTTTAATATGTTACAACGAATAATAATGGTACTGTGCAAAAGAGTTTTTATGTTTATAACAACAATTTATATATTATTAATAAATATACATTGATTTCTTGAAAAATTGCAACAGAAATCATTATGAAAATCGTGTTGAAAACTGTTATTAGTGTAAAAGCTGATTTTTTTAATAATTAATATATTAAACATAAGAGTTTTGATTTTACTATCATTTTAAAGGGGTGGCAGTTTAATATAGAAATTGATCGGATAATAATTTCAATATAGCCTTTTGTATCGTTAATAAAGCTTAGTTACACTCAATTTCTTTTTTTTTTTCATTTAACCTGATTTCATGACATAATTTTGTAAAGGGATATTTTTCAATCCAAAACTATATGTTTTTGGGAATCCGAAGCTAAACATTCTAAGTTTTTTGTAGTACTTACCTATAAATATTCCATTGCATTTTCGTTTTTTTTTTAAATATACATTATTCATATATTTAAACTGATTTAGGTTAGCTGAAGTAAGAAACAGTTTAAATATTTCGAAAGCTTTTATATTTTTTATGTTTATGCTCAATCAATTATAAATTGTTTTTAGAGAATATTTAAAGCGAGTTTTCGTAATATTTGACACCAATATTTTACTAAATAAATGGTGATAAAAATATTTGTACCTAAATACTGTGTGATATTTTTAATCGTTATGAAAAATACAATATATAAAAAAAATATGATTTGATCACTTAAAACACTGATTCAGTTGGATGTGGGAATATAAAAATTAAATTATTTTAAACTACCAATTCGATCTGGTAAAATTAACTTTGTTTTCCTACTAAATATTTGAAGATAATTATTAGTATTTTAAAACACTATTTTATTGTAAATGTTCAGTACGCATGTTCAATCCATGGGCATCTATCATCTCCCAGATAAAACGTCAAACGGTTTATGTGCAGAGATGATATTAGATATATTATATAATACTCGTATTATATTATATAAAGCATTTCACGTCTCCTGTGTGTACCCTTTCCCGCCCGAAGCGGGTGTATGAAAAATTTGATCATGAATATTGACGCGAACACAAAGTATCTGAAAAGATACTCATTTCCTTGACGTAACAGGTAGACACAAAATGGCGTCTGGCGACCCGGTGTATCATATAGACACGTATTCTATAAACTCTGATGTCGTCAGTCAATGTCGAGAACTGACCACGTCATAATTTATAATTGTAGAGAAATTGTCTTTAAGGTTATGGATATATGTCAAACAATTTCAATTTCAGGATATTTGGGCAGTTTTTAAATTACTTTCTTCCCGTATATTATTTTATAATACATACAAAACATATTAGTTTTGTGAGTCTATCGCAGCTCATAATTTAACTTGTGACGTTAATGACAAATGTGACGTCACGTCTCGTTTATAATGTCATTGTTTTTCAATATTACATTGTATTTGTATATCATACACCATTCGTCCATGTGTCTTTTGGAATAGGCAGAAAGGACAGATATTCACGCGTTTCTATCGACGCGCTCAGCTCTCGCCTCTTTTACATTAATACATCTCATCATACATCCTCTTCTTTTTCGATCACTTGTAACCTTTTCCTCGGTTAAAATTTCAACTATCTTCTTCCACATTTTCCTCGGTCTACCTCTTTCTCAAACTCCATTTATATCAGATATCCATATTTGTTTTGTGAGTCTATTGAATGTCATTGTTTCCTCTTTGCAGCTCAAGATTCCTTTCTTAATTTAACTTATAATACCCTTTCTAACAATCAACCAACATTTATCAAATATGTTTTTACTCTATCATACATTGTGATACCAGATGTTATACGCAAAGCACGGGTCTCTACAGCATATATTCTGATCTTAAAGGCGAGAAAGCCTGCATTAAATGTTTATCCCAAAAACGATATGGTGTGAAAGTATGTTCGTTTGTATATTTCATTTGTAGTTTTTCATAAAAAAAATATAGATATAATATATTTACCTTGATCAATTTTCAATTGGTTAGTATCGCAGGTTAAGTGGTTAGCGTGCTAACTCGTTTATAAGTATTATGCTGCCATTGGTTCCATTTCTAGCGGATTCTAGGGTGGTTTTACTTATTTTTTTTTCTTGAGGTCATTGACTATCTTAACGTGCTCTATACGTGTACCTTGTTTGGTTATTATCGGAAAACAAACCCAAAATCTTTGATCGAAAAACGAAAAAGTTACGAAAGTTTACATCTCCGTATATTAATTTCAATATACCATGTGTGGATCAATTTTAATATAATTAAATTTTTATGACAGTTGTTCAAATTTATATTAAACACTCTATATATGGTAAAGTGAGCTATAATTTCTATAGTTGACACTTAGCACGACGACATGAAAAAAAATGCTTTTTATTTAATCTTAAAAAACTGTACACTCCGTCCACATTCCTATCTTTAAATATCTGTTTACTCCTTTCCTTCTTAGACAACAGCCAGTAAGATATGTTTTATTTAGTAATACTTTACCCATGGAAAAATACAGGGCTTTTGGAAACATGTAAAATAAATTAAATATTTGAAAAATATGAAAATGTTTTATTTCACTAGTTTTAAATATTTTTCAGAGTTGTTGCCGAGTTAAGTTGATTTCAACGATGGCCGACGTTTGGGAGGCTGAAAGTTTCGAGATGTTAAAAACTTAATATTTTTCGGTAATGTTTTTAATGGCATCGCCCTGAGAATGAAAGCTGCAACGCATTCGAAACGTCAGCCAGCATTGAAGTCAACTCAAGAGGCAAAAACGTTAAAAAAATATTCTAGTGAAACAAAGTCTTAAAAATCTTCGAATATATATTTCATTTAATTAAAAACGAAAAAAAAAGTTCGTCCATATTTGCGACAAAGGATTCAGCCAGTCGAAATAGAGAGCGTGGTGTTACGATGAAGTCGAGATATGGGAATACCCCGTCGAATGTGTCCCATAATATTATCGTTTTTCCATCTTTCGCATTTAAAATTATACCTCTACCGTATACATTTTGTGATACTAATAATATTGGCCGTAACTGGCAGAGAGATTTTAATCTGTTTAATATAAGACATCGGCAAATGCGAAAACGTTTATGTTTACCAGTAAAAGTAATTATGGAACCAGTGGAGACTTGTAGTTTATGGACAACGATAAGATCGCTTTATTTTCAATCAAATGTCTCATATTTTACAGATACACTTTTATTTTTTATGATATGAACAGCTTGACAAGATTAGACATCATTCAAAGTACTCCAGTTTGAAAAATCTTAACTTGTTTGGTTTTAACAAAAAAACATCGTTTTTTTATTTACCACAGCTCTTGCGCATTACACAAAATATATTGAGGATAAAATAACTTGCTTTCAATTATTAAACATTAAGATTATTAAAAATAAAATATAATTAAAATTAAGTAAACTCGTTGACTCCTACCAGTTTGGAAATTTTTTAGCCACTGTCATGCGTTCTCTGAGAATCTGTATTAACAGTTTCAAAAGCTCTAGAAGAATACATTTGATTAGTTTTTAAGATTTATATTCATCTTTGGCAAATGTTTGTGTTGTCGATTACTTAATTAATTCAAAAAACTTACTTTCAAGTTTTTTACTATACAAACTTACTGACATACAGTGTATATGTTGGAGTACTTTCATGGCTATTTGTTATTTTTTTTTAATGTTTACTTCAATATTAAACTAATGGTTGTAGATATAAGATATTATTATTATTTACAAGAAGGCGTACGTGGTGGGATCGTGAAATGGTCAGAAGTAAAACCCCTAGTGCATAATGTTCTATTGGATTCGATAGAAACGCAAGTTTGGTGTTTTTTCTTGCTAGCAATACAGTGAACACTACTTAATATATGCTTCACAAGTTGCCAGTATGCTTGTTTCCCTAACTGGACCTAACCAAGAAGTAGTGTGGTCTACAGTCTACAGCATTTACCAAACTCGAATCCCATATATTAGATTTTATTTGTAAGCTATTACCTACGTTGTATGTATTTAAAGCATCTTGGCAAGAATACTAACCACTAGTCGTCAGTGTTTGAATTATACTAGGCATATTATACGAAATAAAGTAAACATAAAATCATATATCTCAGTGACAAAGTAAATTTCAATTATAAACAAACCCTAGGAAGAGCTTAGTGTTTTAGTATAAATGACAAATGTATGAGATTTGGGATTAACCACTTCGTCAGATAAGTGGTTCTCTATTTCCACAAAAATTGTGCCTTTTTTTCCATCAAAACCATGTAAATTTGACTAGGCATAAAACAAAACCATGTAAATTTGACTAGGCATAAAATATTTAATGTACATATATAATCACTTTAAAAATATTTAAGCCTTGTTTTTCGTATAATATGCTTAGACATCATTTATGATAGATTTATAATAACAGCGAAAATATTACATAAAACTTTATTTATGCAAAAAAACAAAAATTCATATAAAGTATTTGTGGTATTAAGAAAGAAAGGATCTAATCTAATAAAATAATAAATATCGAAGGTAATAAAACTTGTCGAAGTTAACGACATGTGATGCGGTTCAGCTTTAACTGCCGGTTGGTTACATTTAAGTACATCGTTTCTTAACTGCCAACTTCGCGTGAATAAATTATACATAAGTTCGGAAACCCTTAGCAGGCGAGCAAAATAAAAGTCTTAAACATCTATGGGCTGAATAATCAAAAGAGAAATCATTCTTCAGTAAACTATTTCAAATAACAGAGTCGCCATGTTTTCTGCTTCCTAGTTTCTTATTTGCCATCGAAGAAGTTAAGAGTCAGGCATTTTTTATGTTGTCACTGTAAAAAAAAAACAAATTGTATGTAAAAGTGTTCAACGAGAGTAAAAACGTAACAAACAAAAAATATATTGACTAATTTATAAAAAAACTCACACCTTAAAATACACATTTTTTTCTATATTTTTTAACATAACATATATTAAGCATAACTCAATTCTATATGTGAAAAAATATCTAGCCAATGTCAGTTACATTACATGATTATTCGTGTTATTCTTTACGTTATATGCAATGTCAACTTCCGTAGCTTTATAAGTAAGACGCCTGTATTCCAGCCCAGGGATTGTGGGTTCGATTCCCATTGGTGCACTGATTTTTTTTAAAGGTGATCTGGTTTTCACTTAACGATTGATTAAACACCTTTCTGGTTGATTGGAAGAGATTTCTATATTGCAATAAACCCGCTTCGTTATACAGTAAACATTGAAAGTATTATACAAAAAAATAAAATAAAATCCCTAACAAAGCGATGTAATGTATACCTTAAAGTCTCAAAACTGGTAAGATGTGGAGTGGATCTTTTGGCAGGTATACACGTACGTCCATATTTGAACGTATGTTTGCAAAAAGGACCTAACTTACAAAACACTTTTTTTTTGTTTATTTGACATATTGAGCGTAACTCAATCTTACATACCATCACGCTAAAATCCTGTCGAGGTAGACATAAATGAGAGAGCGCTAAAGTTTCCCAATGCGACACATATACTTCGCCTCTTCTTCATCTATACACCTTCTCATACAGCTCCTACGATTTCTCTGATTTTATACATTTCCTTCTTTCAATATATCATTAACTTCATCCAACATTTGTTTTGTAAGTCTTTATTCATTAATTTGTTCCATGTGCTCAAACCATTTCAGAGTGCTTTCTTAATCTCCCTCAATACACCAGTCTTAAGTTCACACTCATTCCCTAATCATTCAATTCCGTATTCTATCATGCATTGTCACCTCCGAGTATTTTTCTAAATGCACGCATTTCTACAGCATTTATTCGGCTCTGCTTAGTGCTGTCCCACGGGCGTATATCATTCCCATACATCAAAGTTGGTATTAAAATACGGTTGTGAACTATGATCTTGGCAGATTTTTATACTCTCTGGTTCGAGTATATATGTTTAAGTACCCTATTAATTTTGTTTCCTATTACTACACGCCATTGATATCCCTAGTAAATCTTCCAGCATCTCAGAGAATACAACCTAAATAGTATAATAGAATTGTTCAACCTGTCCCAACATGCCATTACTCGCCCATTCATGTAATTTAATCTTAGATTTGCAAAAATATCACTTCTGTGTGATAAATACGAGTATTTCATAGTGAAATCCCATCATGGCAAAAATTGTTCAATACAAGCCCTTATAAAGTTGTGACATTTCTCTTATTATTTGACTAAAGATATTTTTATGGGTTGAGTCATTTTGGCATATTTACATCCATTTTGTTACTGTACAATATATAGTAGTTGAGGAGTGGGTTGAAACACATACATTTTGTTACTGTGCAATATATAGTAGTTGAGTGGGTTGAAATAGATACATTTTGTTACTGTGCAATATATAGTAGTTGAAGAGTGGGTTGAAACAGATACATTTTGTTACTATATATCATGGTCGCGCGGTAACGCGCTGGACTTCCGTGTGGAAGGTTATCGGTTCGAACTCCGCGCTGTGTTACTCCCCTCGAACGACACAGGCACTTCTTCCGCCTAGTGTTCGAGGGTATAAGGATACCTATGACTTCAGTCATATCTATTCTTTTTTATTTTCGATTGTTTTTTTCTAAACGTTTATGATAAACTACGAAAATTTATTCGAGACATCACAACACTCAATACTGATAATATATTTTATCATAGATTTTTGGGCTGTTGAAGAACATAAGGAATATATTATTTTCATGGCAATGCAGTAAGTAAATGAATCAGTAATGAAAAGGCCAGCATGAAAGAAACAACAAAGTCGTTTTTTTATTGAAGTTGATAAATAAAGAGAGAAAAACTTATCAAATAAATAATATTTTATAAATTTAACTAAAACAGATACAGCGTCCGCTTAAAACGGCCTAGTTTTCTCTTAAAACTAAACCTGACTTGTTACATGAGATAAGAACTTTGGATAATTGTATGTTCATCTAGAAAACGATCACTTGTCAGAAAATTTGTGGATTTACATCTACTTTTTTTCTCAGTTTGAGGTATCACTTTAATATTTTATATAAGTGGATACATATCGACAGTGGATTTATTATAAATCCTCTTTTAATAAATCCGCAAACTGCATACTAAATAGTAACATTACGATTTAAATTTCAAATGATTTCTAACAGCATGATTAAAAACAAAAAAAATGTTGGTTCTTCCGAGTGTAAAATGTGCAGTACATATAACTTTTTCCAATGTCTCATTCTTTCGATGGTTTAAATTCTCCACTGCACTTTTATCAATAATAATATTTTGTTCAGCTTTTAAAAGACAACAAACAGCAAGTATTTTCCAAATCTTTAAAGGTGGCCTTTAGACAACTATGGGTGATATCAGATATTACCGAAAAAGTTTCTTCAATTGCTGTAAGAACTACTTATTGATACACATTACAATATATGTAACCATACTTCATAATACAATAACACAATTACTTATATAACTTGAGCACAGAGACATAAAAACTAAACGCAAAAACATATTTACCCAAGACGAACATCATAACGTGTATATTACAATATTTAAGCAATATTTTTTCTGGAAGGTCGATTATCACTGATGACGATCTAATTAAGGCATTGATCAATAATAACCAGCGTTGTATGACACGAAGATGAGATACAGAATATATCAAAAACCATCGTTAACGAGCATTTGATACAGTTTAACGTTTGAATTTGACCTAAAAATAGCCTATTAAATTACCTACTATTTTTTTTGTATTTTAAAGGGTGCATTGTCGCGCGATAATGCACTGGACTTCCGTGCGGAAGGTTGTCGGTTCAAACCCGGCGCTGTGCTACTCCCCTCGAACGACACAGGCACTTTTTCCGCCTAGTGTTCGGTGGCATAAAGATACTTATGATTTCGGTCATATCTATTAAAAAAAAGCTTTAAATGGATGTCAGAATACATGGATATCATATGTTGGATGTTAATTTACCAAATTTTCGTAAAATAAAGCAATATATCTGAGCCAACTTATCAAATAAATAATCCAAATGTACTCGTGCATATGGTATGTCTACTCTACAAACTGAAACGAAACATGTTACTTAAAGAAGTGAGAAAATTCAAATTATTTCATATCCTAATTTTTTTTAAACATATTTTTCATTAGTATAAATTTATTTATGGTAAATTCAAATGAGTTTTATAAATTAAAATTTCAAAAATACATTCGTTTCATAATTCTTCTAGTTTTAATTAACTTCTCAATCAACTGTCATAATTTCTTACTTTTTTGTCTTTTTGTTTCATTTTCCACTGCATGTTTAAAATCAAGATATTTTTTTTGCTAGCCTATATTTAAGATACACATGTTGTTGGAATTGTGTTTTGTGTTTTGTTCTAAATTCAAACATAAATTTCATGTCAATTTATACAGCACCATTTTCAATGTGAAAGCGTCTAAAAAATTGCATTAGTAAAATAATTATGAAAAAAATCTAGTACTTCAAAAATACAATTAAATAAATGCTCAAAAACTTTCTTAGAAATGTAAATAGACACAAGAATTTTGTTTGTATCTTCAACTTCGATTTAGAAATCCCATAAATTTTGTATTTATTTGAGACGATGGACGAGTTTCCAATGAAGGCTGTCACCCATGTTTATTTGTGAGGCCCTGGGTTTACGTTCTGTGTTTACGGGCGTTAACGGTCACGCTAGGTGTAATTACAGACGGGCCCGAGTTATGGGACCCCTGGGATACCCCCCCCTCTCCCCGAGCACTAAAGCCACCAGCACTGGGACGTTGATCAGAAAAAAATCTATCAATCTTGCATGGGTTCAGTATTTAAAAGAAGTTGCGGTAGCCAGTAGTTCTCAATATCGCATCAATATTTTTTTAATCACAGAACAGATCACAATACAGACATTCCCAGAGTTTCTGGAAGGCTAAATAATTATTATCCGTATAATCTTCTATATTTATTATACAATTATAAGTGAAAGTATTAATGACAGTAAAAACTAAATAATATTTTACAATTTTCAAAACAAATATGTACAGCTATTTATTGATAACAATTTGAAAAAAATTTATGTTAGACGAAAAAAAAATTAGATAGTTTGAAATAATGAAAAGTGAAAGGCTTTCAAAATGAACCAGATATCTGGAGAAATTTAAACAAAGGAAATATATGAATTATGAGAAACAGGAGAGCATGAACAGGAGAGATGTGTAAATATGGACGATGCGAGAGCTGTGTGCATTGATAGAAAGGCGTGGAGACCTGTCCTCTGTACCTAACCCAAAATGGGCATAGAGTCATAGTATGTATGTAATCAAGCGATATGATATATTATAGAGACATGATGCTTAACCCTTTTAATCCCAGCATATTTTGCATAAAATGTGCGAAAAATCCCAGCATTTTTTGGCAAAAAAACAGTTTATATTTTATTTTTTATCTCAGTTAATGTTAAGTTTTAATACCTATTTTTTGTGGACACTTCCCTGTAGAGTGTAAAATAATAAGTAATTTTTATATTTCATAAAAAAAAATTTTTTTTTATTCAATATAAAAACTTGTATGAAAACTTTGAGGCCGATGCCCGGCCCCGTGGCATTTTTCGCATACGCCAGTTGGCGCCGATAATTGGCCCTGTGAGATTAAAAGGGTCAAAGAGTTGATTATTTAATAAAAAGTGAATGTATTTTTAGCCAAATATCAAAATGAAACATTGCCCGATTTTGAATACGTCTGAAAACTCGATGCACCAACTGTCTCTGTGTTGAATCCAGCGCTTAAAAAAGATCATGTTAACTCCTCAATTGATCTCATCTCATAGTACACCGTCCTGTTACTCATTTTCCCTCAACAACCCCTGTGATGCACAAAGTACATTAAGATTATTTTCCTGGAAGTTATTGAAAATCTTTCGGTAATCTCTAATTCTTGGTTGAAATAGACTTTGGTGCGCCTTACGGTTCATGGGATACAACGCATCCGCCTTCAATACCATACCTTCGAAGACCTCCGTGGCCTAGTTGGTAAGATGCCAGTCTCCCTACCCGGAGGCTGCGAGTTCAAATCCCGCTGGAAAAAAATATTCAAGTCTGTTTTTCACTTAAGGCCTCTTTAACATATTTTTGGTTGGTTGTAAGAGATTGTCACATAGAATAAGCCCACCATGTTATACTATATAAATAAATATCTCGAAGACATCTAATTCTAAGTCTTTTAAGCTTATTGAATTAGAAAAAGTCCTTTTTACAGTTTACATATCATATATTTTTTAAATAATCCAATTGATTTTTTAAGTATTTGAATGACATACGAGTATTAATCATAACAATTGGAATTATTTCTATTCTTTGAATCATTTTTTTTTATTATTCAAATATTTCGATCAACGTTATATTAAAAAATATAAATTATTTTAGTCAACTTTAAAATTTATTTAAAATAAACTACAAGAGATGAACCACAAGGCATCTCGGAAAGTGATTTAAACAATTTTGATGCGATGAAAAAATATCAAAAAGTTCTCACTATTTGAGTTGTACTCGTACATTACAGTTTACATTTTTTTTACCGTAAACCAAGAGAGAAGTCCCGGAAAACTGCCGCGGGACTGATTCTTCTATATCATATTTTGAATATCTTGCAGAATTATAAAATGAACGTCCGTTTGTATTAAGTTTTACAGAAAGCTAGTTTTTAATGGTTCTCATATTATTAATTAAATAAATAATATATAAAAATGCGAGAAAGTTCCCAAATAAAGGCTCTGCTGATACCTCGATATACATCCTTCGCCTTTTTTGCATTCATTCATATATTTCCTACGATTTTTCTGACTTTTTATGAAAATGTTTTGAAAGAAAGCATATTGAGCTTTCTTAGTAATGGGGATTAGATCTTTCGGCTAAAATATGTTTTCTTATTTGATTGTATCATACTGTATATACTTATCTTGAAGCTTTTTAAATAATGTTTACCTGCCTCAAGACGTGGACATATATGCCTTATTAGGCAGGGTATATGAGTACTTATGAAAACTACGTAAATACCATAATGTAATAATAAAAAATAGGCTTGACTATTTCTTTAATTTTTTAATATTTACGCCCTTTTCATTATTTATATTTTTTTAAATCTCATCCTTATCATTCTTTTATTTTTTAAATTTAAATTTTAAGCTCTCATTCCAAATAAACAGAGCCATAATTTACTTGAAGCACTATTTAAGTGAATTTAATACAGATTTTTGCTCCTATTATTATACTACCGATGATACATTTAACCAAGCTCGGTCATTACCCTGTTTCAATTACTGCACTTGTTTTACTTTCTGTGTTAATATATTTTTTTTATTGCGCAGACATTCAAAACTGCGTTTTATATCATGGAATTGTCAGTCATGTATTAAGAATTTTTTTTCGAAAATGTGGATAAAGCTTTAAAACGAATACTGTTTTAAAAAATATAAATACACTTCTGAAACAGTGTCATACAAATATATTAACTATATTGTTATTATAGTTAGATCGATTTTGACTCAATCATAACTTTTCATGCATATAAGCATTAAAAGCTTATTTGCATTTATTCATTTTTTAATCAGTTCGTTTCGTATCGTCGTGCAAAGCGCATGCTGTATCACCTCAGCTTTGAGCGGAAATGAATAATTACTTGATAACTTCACTTAATACTTTAAACTAAAAGGGTCGAAAATATAATCTCTCAACAAATATATCATATAGAAAAATACCTTGCTTACAAAGTTTGTGATGTTTCGAAAAGAAAAAATATATAAAAATTGCAATATACGTGTCTTTATAGAGCTTCTTTAAATTTACAAAAAAAAAAACACTCCTTTTTAAATTTATTTAAACTGAGATGACGTAATTGGCGCTTTGCAAGAAGATATTCATAATCAGAACTATCCTATTATTTACATTAGATACATAGAGATGCTACAAAATGCCTCTTTGACATAAAACTTATTTTTTGTCAAACCTTTTCAAAAAATTTTTTTTTCAAAACCCGTTATGAATTAAAGTTTGTTCAAAAAACAATCCGTAAATGCAAAAATATTTTCACTGTTTTATGTACTTAAAAAATAAGAAACTAATGTGCGTTTGTGGATTTGAAAAAAACATATTGTTGCGTGATAAGAGGCAAACTAAGCATATTGTTGCGTGATAAGAGGCAAACTAAGGAAAATATTAAATGAATATGGCATTGATGTTAATTATTACGTATTATTGTGACATTATATGCTAAAAGTAGTGCATGTATTAGAGTGAAATCAAGAAGAGCACGCTGAGACAGTTTGGATACATAAAATAAATGAATGCATAAAGTCTAACAAAACAAATACACAATGCAAATGTGAGTGGAAGTTGTCGTAGAGGAAAATCAAGTGAACGAAATTTTGAGAGAAAGAAAAGGTCAGAAAAATCGCAGGAACTACATGGATGTAGAAAAAGCAAAAATGTGTATAGCGATAGGAAAGTCTGACGCTCTCTCCTCTCTGCGGGAAATGGCTTAATGGTACTTATGTGTGAACGTAGTTGTAGACTGAAGAATACAAGAAAACCAAAGAAAAAAGTAATACGACGTATGGCCGAAATTGTTATTATTATAAAATGCCCCAGTTACTCGTATTACGTAACACATCAAAAGCTTCCATACTCGTACCAATCGGCAATTTCCATTGCTCCGGGATCCCCCGTTAACTTTTCCACTTTACTACGAATACGTTTAGGCGGGAGCGGCGGGAAATTTCAAAATAAGTATGCAAATTGGCGGCAAATGGAACGCGAGGGTAGCGAGCGCGGGAAAAGGAGACAATTTCAAGTTTAGATTGCGATATCTGAAGCCATTTCGGTGGCGCTGGCTGTATTATGGGCCCTGAGCGGGGCTCGCGCTACTCCCTAATCTGAGCTTCAGAAATTCTTCATCACACTTTTATGACAGTTTAATTCTTTCGTAATACCGTTTAACATTTTGGTTTACTTTTATGTCAATGTTAAACAATGGAGATTTAATAAAGGTGGATCATTTAAGAGTAAACTGTTCTTGTATTGGTATATTTCGAACATGGTATGGATTCAGAAAACTCCTAATATGAACTTTAGAAATTCTTCTATCAATTAGCGTGATACTTAATGTTGTTCATTTATTTATTTAAAAACATATATACATCTTAACATAAATTCACAAAGCATACAATATGATACATCGCACCTATTTTTCACCTATCCGAGCTAATTCTATGAACACTTGAGTATACTTTTTATTTATTATTTTTAACTTTAAAAAAAATAAGACATTTCATTTATATTAATTTGGCGTGTAAAACCATTTCATGATGCTATAGACCACAATTATAAACCCCTATATAAACTCATACAACTATATTATTTGAGTTTCAGAAATATTCTCATGAAACTAACATAACAGTTCAATAAAACCGTTTAATGATGTCAATTCTTATTTTTGTAATGTTTAATTCAAGGAAGGAAACCACTCAGAATTAAGAAAGGTTTTTGCAGATGATTATCCCCCGGGAGCAAAATATATTAAAGAATTTAGACTCTTCAGCAACTGATAAGAGTACAACCTTGATTCGAAATATCGTATATAGTCCGCGGTTTCAAAATATAAAGATATAATTCAAAGAGATATACAAAAGAAGTCACATTGTAGATAAGTTTGAAGTAGATGAAATTATTTAGGCCTCGGCCACACAGGTAGGAGCCTCGCTTGGTGCTGAGAGCTACGCTACTAGGTGACTATAATAGTCACGTAGCGTGGCGTGAAGCGTGCAGTGTGGCCATTGCGATAGTATGGGGTGCGTTGGTTCGTTAAGATATGTCCCCTAGCTCGCAGCGTAACTCTAAGCACCAAGCGAGGCTTCTACCTGTGTAGCCGAGGCCTAAATCAGTCCACAAGAATCGTTCTGGGAAACCGTTCACATGAGTACCGCAAGAAGAACTGTAGGTAACTTATCACCAATTGTTCAAATCTGTTCGACAAACGGTTCGTAAGACAGTTATTCCAAAATCGAGCACCCATTGCACATTGAAGGCGCCCATTAGAATAGTTTTTTTCCAACACTAACTAATTTACCCTCAAAGAAGATATTTCTAAATGGAAAGTTCAATTTATGAATGGTACCTGGCAGAGGTAGCACAGTTTTCAAAAAATATATCACCCTTTAGAAGAGTTTGCTCTCTATAAGGCTCTATAAAAATTATCCTTTAAGTAATTTTAATTAATTTTTAATCTTGAATAAAATCGCAGGATATTAACTATTTTAATAATATTAATTACACCACATTTTAGTCAAATGAGTCCGATTTTCGCCACAATGATAGCACTGAACAGCTGAGATCTTAACAGGTTTTACAGTGTGATATGGATTGTCAGAGTAGACGTAAGACAATTGTATTGACGGCACTGTGATCAGTGTAGTTCCTTTGGTCTTGCTTCAGGAATGCATCATGTCATTCATTTCTTGGTGTTTGGGGATAAGGAGGAATTTAATTTCCAGTGAAATGGAATACATCTTCACTACTATCGTAATTGACGGGCCTATCTTAATGAAATCTGCCGCTCAGATGGATTGGAAGTAGAAACAATATTAAATACCCCATGTACCTCGCATCACTTGATTTTCTCGTAAGGACACGTCAAAAATAAGGTGTATGGTTTAAAACCGGCAACAATTAACGAAGACATTTATTGAGATATAATTATGGTGTATGCAATTCGTTTCTGAGTCAGATGGACGTCACTTCAAACAATTCCGATTACTCAAAAAATCTAATACTAATTATTTAGCTTAATTAACACTGAGTTTATAATCCTTGAAAGTATGTATACATTTTTGGGGCATCCGGTATACTTGTGTATCCAGTCTTCATAACAGTTTTTTATTTTTATTTAGATGAATTTTATATTTTTGCAATTAATTTTTTAACCCCTTTTTTGTTTATAGTGACACTAAGTTTTAACTCCATATACCATATTTATAGTGACACAAGTTTTAACTCCATGTATTAATACAATATTTCTTGATATGTTTAATGGATGAATATATTCAGAAAGGATTCAACCAACCAAACACTTTTCTTGATTAATTTCTAATATCGATTAAGCATATCTCAATTCCGTGTGCGCAAAAATAACAAACAAGTTAAATGGGCATTTCAGAGTTAAATTCCTTCTTACTTTTTCCACAGGAAGTAGTGTAATGCTTTCTCAATTATCTCAGAACTGGCAAATGTGGGTTGGTTACGTTATATAATATTTATTAACGTCCATATAGTCTATAAAATGTATTATATTTGACAAATAATTTTAATACCATAACATTTAAAAGAAAAAAAGATATACGCATACACACAATCATGAAATTTCCCTGTAATGGTAGGCAGAAAGGACAGATCGCCAAACTCTCCTATCACGATATGGCTCTTCCATATCTACACATATTTTCAAATAGTTTCTTATGTTTATCGTATTCCTTACATTCCTTTCTTTCAAAATTTAATTTAATTGGCCCAATATTTTTTTTCTCATTCGCCCTCTATCACGACTCCCACTCGTGCTTGCATTGTGAATTTATTTAGTCAGTCTTTCGTTACCCATCCGTTCAAAATGTTCAAACCACAATATGCTCTTTTCACCCTATTTAACGCAACAAATTACAGCTCGTCATATAAAGTTATGTAAATTATATAAAATACCCTTATAACATTTATTTACTTCTTAGTGTTGCCCAAAACTTGATAAGCCAATTTTATTAGAGTTGTCAACTCTGTAACTGACAATACGCCTAGGGATTTCAATATCCCCTATTTGGTAATTACCTATTCAACATAGCCATGCTGTGAAAGTACCTACTTTTTCAATATTTTGATTATCCACCATGTTGATAGGATATGTCAACTACAACTGAAATATGGTGACTGGATTAACACATTATTTATTCCGTTATCCTGTCCCAATCTACCCGCGGCCTTATGAACCATTTTGTTTTCAAATAAAATTGTATTTACAAAATTCTGATACGCGAACAAATAGGTTTGGTACAACCGCATTAATTTGTCAACAAAGGGGGTGTTCGCGACAAACTAAACAGTTACACATACTGACATAAATACAATATATCTAATTGATTGACACTTGTCACACCAACTAGATGCAACAACTGCGAGAAATGACCTCGAGGTTTTATATGCTAGTCCCTAAAATATTCGTCTTCTTCTTTATAGTTATTTTCAAGTTGGTATCATCATGGATATCGTGAAATTTGAGACATCTACTTAAAATAAATAAATGGTACCACAGTAAATCTTCTTCTGCCCTGAATTTTCTCCTGCAATATCAGTTGATGGATCTCATATTTGTCTCCACGTATTATATCTGTGGCGTTATGGCAGAAGTTGATATGTCCGTTTTACCTTAGTTTACAGGAGAAGCAATATTAACTTTGATAAGCTGTCAAAATCAGTACAAATAAGCATTTTTTAAGTTTTTCCAAACAATATATCTTTTGTTTGGATAATGACTGACACACCAAATTTTGCCACAACATGCTGAGAAATATTTTCTATAAATTGGGAGAATAAACACAAAATCACAAAAAATGGACATATCAACGTCTGCCATAACGCCACAGATATAATATATCTCAAGTACTCATTTCTGTATTCTGATGGTAAATAATACGTAGTAAGATCTAAAAGTTTCCAGCCCAAGAATATAAAAAAACTTATAATTAAAAAAAAATCAATTCAATCACTGTGTGGTTCAATCAATATACATTATTAAAGGAAATTCTAGGATGAGTCCTATGACAGCTCACAAATTTGCCCCAATACAACCTTGTAACGAAGTTCAGTAATTTTAATTATTTTATCGACTTTAATATAAGCCTCAATTCTAATAAATAGCAAGCTATTTAGGTAAATATATTACATAAGGTTGTACTGGAGCAAATTTGTGAGCTGTCATAGGACTCATCCTAGAATTTCCGAACTATAGAACGATGAATTCATTTTTGGATACCATTGAAAAAATATTCTTAAGTTTTGTTCTAAGAATGATGTAACCCTGTGGAGATAATTTCTTCGTCAATTTTTTTTAGGTTTAGGTTTTGAAAATATTAAATAATCAATATGGGCCAATTTGGGACCATATAGGGTGATCGATTGGATTTTTGAATGGCAGCCGTTACAGCTACAAAAGTGTGCACTGGCGCTTTGTTGTACAACAATCTCACGCTTCGTCACAGCTTGTCTCGGTGTTTTGTTTTTATGGTATCCTTTAATTTGTACATTAATGACGCAAAATACTCGCCAGTAACCGTAGTATTTCTCTCATTGAAGTCAATAAGTAGAATTCCTGAAAATCCTTATAAATATTGCCTACATATATTTTTGGGCTTGTGTCACGTTGGCTTTTTGGGCCGTGATGATCCCGGACGGCGCTAACCCATCGAATCCCTTTTTAACAGAGAATCATGGTACAAAACCATTGTGTTATCCATCCTGATAACTGACTCAAATATTTATTTTTCTTTCTCATTGCAGAGCATTAAAAATTCAATACAAAATTCAACACTAGGGATAGCACTAATAGCACTAAAAAGTGTTGGTACCAATCTAAGGCTCACCTTAGTCATGCTAATGTGATCGTATAGAAATCTAAATGTTGTGGTTTGGAAAGCTCACGCTTTACTCCTATTTGCTTCGTTTTTAGTATTCTATCTTGAAACACTTGATCTTGCACTAATGTAACTATTCTATAGTGAGTGCTTCTGCTGGCCTGCCTTGACGTCTGACGTGGTTCATCTTCAATCGATTCTCCGCCTAAGTGAACTGTTTAGCCCAACATTTTACCATGGTACATGACGGAGAATATTTTCAATATACAGCATTTAAACGTCGTTTAATTTCTGCCAGTCTTTTATACCGACAACCGTGCGATATTATTTTTTTTATATTTCAAAATATAATGAAACAATACGTCATGTATCGGCATTGTTTGGCATACGGTAACTTCGCCTGAACTGGCGATGGGTGTGGCCAACGTGTTAATTGTTCATACACGCTCTTATTTGTTCATGTCAGAAACTTTTGACCCTAGTGGTATTCCTCTTACTTTATTCATATATTTCAAGGTGTCATCATTACTGACTTTATCAAAGAAAAAGACTCGCAGTATTCTTTATAGTACCTTACTAAGTGTCCATGTTTTAAAATCATAGAGAAGTACGGAGAATATGTAATAACGTAAAATCTACATACGTAAATTGTGATTGAAATCCACATTTCAGAGAAAATCCTATATTTTGAAGAAGCCGCTTCATGCCATCTCCACTATTATTTTGATCTATTGAGACTGGTCCCATGAATCACTCTGCCAGCATCCCAGATATTTATATTGTCGGGTTTATGTATTGATATGAATCTTGAAACCATTTGATTAGACTATAAATAACTAGAAATTATTGAACGAGTCTCCTAAAACCATAGTACATATATTATTTATAAGATCAAGTTCTTTGAATGTCGATCAAATTTCGCAGTTAAAATTGATAGTTACTATGTACTACTGAAAAGTACATGTTCATCCATTCATACGTACGATACTCTTTAACATATCTGCATTTATAATGCCCACATGTTGAAGAGCGTGGCCAAGAAACAGCACTGTCTTTGGGCACGTTAATTGGAACTTCGAATTATTTTATAACGATTGGAATGAACACGAAATTCATTAACTTGACGATTTTGTAATATCTTGGTTTCTTCATACCGACCGCATGTGGGTTTCAGAATCGATAAAATTAAGAATTAGGAAAAGGACCAAATAACATTAAGAATTTATCGACAAGGCTATTGATACTTGATATGTATGACGACGAATCGTAAATGACGCGGCAAGTACATTAATTCTTAACCCAAAACTCCATTAATAGGGCTGAAGACAATGTGATATTTTCAAGTATACAATATTAATGAAAACTGAAATTACAAACTTATCAATATATTTTGTAAATTTAATTTTTTTTATAAATTCACACAGCTTTTATACTTTAGTTAATTATGTGTAGTTAGCGTTTAAAATATTAGATAATATATACAGTATATCAAACCACAATTCGACTTAAAACTAATGACATCTCCCCAACTCCTTAAGCCACCACACCACCGTCTACGAGTACGTAGGCACTATTCACATTCTCGCCTCCCTGAGTCAAAGGAATTTTGTTAATTTTGTGACCGCTATACAGTACAAGAAAATAACTTCCTGGCGTAATCAGCTAAAATAAATGAAAATTTAAAAGGAAAATTCCCCATTCATATATATTAAATAAGATTTTTTCATGATTAATTTATTATTATTAACTTAACAATAACATTGCAAAATGTTTACAGGTACTATTCCTATGGCATGGAATACACATCCTCCAGAAAGTAGGAAGGCTGATTCTATAGGAGCTTTCAAGAGCATTCTTTAGTTCACACTACCATATTTGAAATATATTACGTTGTAACCAAGATTTTTTTAAAACAATTCCAATCTGGTTTTTACTTAAGGCCTCTTTAACATATATTTGGTTGGTTGGAAGATATTGCTACATATCAATGAATCCGCCAAGTTATACTGCATACAACAAACTGTAATATAATACATTGATACACGTTCATCCAGTGAACATTGGTCAGTAAATGGCGCCAGTAAATTGTCCCTATTACTGAGGTATTCTGTTATCATCTTTTTTTAAGGATAAATGTGATCTAAAAGCTAACATGTTAAGTAGGGGGGAAAGAGCACATTGAGGTGGTGTTAACATGTTAAATGGACGAGGGACGAAAGACTGATAAAACAAATTTACAATGAAAGCATAAGTGAAAGTCATGGTAGAGGGCAACCAAGAAAAATATATTTGCATCAAGTGAATGAAATTTTGAAAGAAGGAAAGTTAGGAGTAAGAAAAACAGAAGAAGTTGTATGAGAAGAATTGAAATGTATGTATGTGGAGGATGATCGTTATAGGAAAGTTGGGCGGCTGCCTCCTCCAACAGGGATATAGCACAGTGCCATATGTATATAGTGACGCCTAGTGACCACCGGAGTATGTGATGATTGAAAATGTATTGATTGAATTATACTCGTGATGATTGAAGATGTAAGCTATTGATAAAACAGAAATAAACCATTAATAATAGAAATAAAATCATTGCAATTTGTTTTATCAAATAATATATACTCATAAATAAAATAATATCTATATCTACTCGAAATAAAATCTACTCAGGGAGAGAAAAAAGGAAGATAACATATGGACACTTTTCTTTATATCTTTCAAATCAGTCAAAGGACCATAAAAGTATTTCGGAGCTGAAGACTGCAAGTCAATATGAAAATATAAAAATCGTGATTTACAAAAAAGAATTAGAACGTTGTATTATTCATAAGTAGATAATTATATAATAAATCATAATATGACCAACTTCTTCACCACAAACAAAAACTAAGTTCTTTTTTTACAATCTATACGATGGACTTTTTGTATTGTAGGTGTTGTGGTTTTGTGAAAAAAGAAAAAAAGAAAAAATATGTATAATAATTGATTGCCAACATTAATTTCTATCGTCATAATCAGCAGAGCAATATCTCGATTCCGCATTTCCAATATCTCGCCGGATTTCAACGCGCCACAGACAACAACGGAGCTAAATGAATCGATTTCATTTTAAACAGTCGTACGGAGTGGAATCTGCCATCATCTGTCAACTGTTCTGCTCCTCATACCTCCGTACAGCACCATTCGGCAGCGGGCTTGAATGGGTCATTACCGTGATATATTAAACTGGCACCCATAACGAGCCATCCCCTTCCTGATCGCTCCCGCCGGAGCGGCATCCAGCTGTCTCCCTCGCCGAGAACAGTCTCATAGGCGGCAGTGTGAAATCAGTCCGCCAAATTAAATCCGGCCTCAGATTATTACATAGCTCAGTGAGTGTACATAAATAACCCAGCATTCCAGAGCCCGGCCCGAGGCCTCACCCCCATCCTGGCCTACCTTCCAACGGTAGGGTTGCCAGACGTTACAAATCAGTTGGCGATATAGATTGAAATTATTTGTCGACTTACATCTTCTATGTGTCGGAAACTTTGTAACCTCTTTCCTCATTCCTCCTACGTGGCCTAGTTGATAAGATGCTAATCTTACCCATACTTACATACCATCACGCCCTGTCGCTAGACTTTCCTATCTCGACACACATCCTTAGTCTCTTCTGCAGCCATAATCCTCTTCCTACAACTATGATTTCTCTAAAAAAAATATTTCGTTAAAAATATTATTCACTTGAGCCAACCATACTTTCCTTGGTCTTCTTCCTATATGTAGCCTTCAACTCACATTTGCACTGTATATTTCTTTTATTGGTCTTTCTTTGTAGCCAAACCATATCTTCGTGTTTTTCTTCATACTAAAGTTTACATTCATTTTTGATCACCCCATTCCATATTATGTCATACATTGTATTTCTACAACATTTATTCGGCTCCTTTCATTATTTTTCCACATCCATATTTTAATTCCATACATCAAAGTTGGTTCTAGAATAATATTGTGAAATATCATCTTGGCAGATTTTGATACTGCCCGGTACGAGTATATATGTTTTATTACCCCATTGTTTTTGTTTCCTATCATTTCACTTAAGACCTATTTAAAATCTGTCTGGTTGGTTAGTAGAGATTGTCACCGCCAGGTTGTGCTGTATCCAAATAAATGCAATATATTATAATTCCTCTGACATATCTGCCTAAGTGTCAAAAAATTGATTCGTCTAATGCCTTCAATCCAGTTGATTAATATATGATACGGTATCGGAATGAATTAGCTATACAAAGCACTTCTGCTATTCGTCTAGCCCAGACATAGTCAACTGCGGCCCGCGGGTTGATCCAGCCCGTGAAACTTATTTTTGTGATTCACATAAATTATGTTAACGTAACCTAGTAATGCAACAGGAAAAAAATCTTACTATAGCACATGTTTCTTCGTGCTTATTATTTTGCTATAAAATTAACATTTTGTTATATCTCTTTCTGGAAACATTTCTAGAATTTTATTATCGAATAAACAAAGAAAAATATATGTATATGAAAAATGCTTAATAACAAAAGGCAACAAATAAAAATGACTTCAGAAAAACATTGCGTTGAATAATAATTTTTTAAAATAATCCAGGGATAATAAAAAATTTCAGCAGAGAATAATGAAAACAAGAACATGAAAAATTTATAAATTCATGATGCTATTAACGTTAAGAAAAATGCTATCAACAGTCATATATTCCAAAACTAGTCAACGCTTCTAGCAATATTTCCACTAGACACATCCCATTAAACATGCCTTATATGATAATGAGGTTTAAAAGGTGAAATATTGAAATTAAAGCTTAATTTGTCTGACAAAGAGATCGGTAAAGAATTCGAAACTCAAGTAGCGATAGTAACATCGTAATATTGGAATTTACAAAATTAATTTTTCTATGGAGCTCCACGGTTTCTGTGGCCTATTTGGTAAGACGCTTATCTTCCACCCAAGGGTTTCGGGTTCGATTCTCAATACTTTTCAAAAAATATTACTTATCTAGTTTGAATTTCTAATACGTGTCAATACTTTTCGACAGGCGTTAGTATTGCCAACACGTATGATGACTATAAATGATATGCCTATTTTAGTGGTTGTTAGGCCTGATTAATGGGGTCGATTAATAAAAGATTGAATAATGGGGTCAAAGACAATTTTGTCTACCGGCCACACTTTTCAACATGTCGACAAACTCATTTCGAAGAAGTTGAACCTAACAAATGAACGAATTAATGGAATTAAAAAAAAAAGGCCGAAATATTTAAAACAAATATGTTAATCCTTTTGAAACCCCTATTCAGACTGTAAAGCAACTACCTACACTGAAACCATTAACCCTTTCAGCACTAGTTTCACATATTGCACGTTTATAACCAATTAAGTAAAGACACAACAATATTACTATCTCACATTTTATGAGAAAAAAACTGGGCCTTTACTATAGAAGCTGGAATTTGGAATGAAGGAAACCCAATCTTAATTTCACTCCAGTCCAGATTCCACGCAGATTACTTTTCGGATGTTGGAGTTTTATGAATCTGAATTCCTCCCTTTATTATACTTTAAGCTTTGAATCCTTCATAATGAGAAAACAATTGTGTGTATATAATTTTTCTTATAAATTAAATATAACATACTTTCCTTATTATTATAGTTATCCTAATTCAGCTAACTAGAATAAGTTTTCAAATAAAAAAATCTATGACGTTTTACATTTATTATTATGTGTATTAATATTATGTATTCTAATGAATAGGTATACTTACATTATTTACAAAATATTGAAGGTAGCAAATGACAGTTTATTTATAAATATCCGTAGCCTAGTTGATAAGACTCATATCTTCCAGCCCGGGTGTTACGGGTTCGATTCTCGTAGGTATAGAACCCAATTTATTTAATGAAAATGAATTCCAGTCTAGTTTTGGCTTAAGGCCTCTTTAATATCTTTCTGATTGGTTGAAATAATGAAAAATCGAAAAAATGTTACTTTAGCATCAACCACCTGTAATTGTTATTTTAATAATATCCCACCACGATTCATACAATTTTAATAATATCCCACCACGATTCATCCAATTCCAATTCCAATTCGCAATAAATATGTCATTGTATTTTAAGAACATTATAATATTCAAATCTTCTTTATTGAACTTGGTTAGTAATTAAATTAGCGATCAAACTCGGTTTCACTCGCCTGTGTGTTCGGAAATATTAAATTCGATCAAAGATCAAGTTAGGATCGTAGTCAATAGAGATTTCACATAATAATCTAATTAAAGTTAATACCTTGAAATGATTCACATATTCATATTTATAAAAACATTATGACAGGACTTCTTTGTAAATAATGTTCAATATTTAACTGCAGGGAGCTAATAGAAGAAAATTTTGTTTAGAGCTAACCCTAGATGAATTACTTAAGAACAACAATAACTATGTTATAAAATAGTTAAATAATAATTCAGCCACATCACACACGGAAGAGTTTCAAGGATAAAAATGAACGAAAGGATATTTTTTTCGTGATTCTATTATAGCACATATATCAATGAAATGTTTTAGTAACATAACTTATATGAGTAGGTATACTTTTAATACTTCGAAATTTACATCTCCGAAATTTTGAAGTATTTGACATATATCTTATAGTTTTAACTACGTATCAAATTATATGTACGTCAACGACAATTTTTCTCTGAAGATAACTACATACATCTTTCTTGTTAAACGTCCTAAAGGAATAACATATTTTATATACCTTAACCTTTTTCGATAAATAACCTATGGAATGATAAAAAACTAAAAATTCTGTGTTTTTTTAATGCGTTGATCTTTCTAATATTAGAAACAAGTATAGCGACACGTTCTTGTAATGTATTAAATGTGAGGTAAGAGAACAATTGGTTAGTTTTTTTGTTGTTTCCAGCAATGTAAAACATTTTGGATGTCTTCTCCATCACCGATTTAATTACATTCTTCATAATGATAACAATTAATTTTATCAGCGATGACGGTGTTGGGATGTACCCCGTAAATACCTATACAACTAGACACAGGGTGGCTCGATATTAAGTGAGTGATTTATAGTGCCGCAGCATTCTGCATGATCGCTGGCAGCGCCCGGAACCCGAAGCGGGCGCCTGTTTTGGTATTTCTCCAATTATTGCAGATATTAATTAAATTACCAAACAGTGTAAAGTGTGGATGCTCACTGCAGTTAAATGCCTACATTTCGTCAATATATCTGTTTGAGTACTATTGATATAAAGAAAATAATTGGAATCCAGAATATATTATATGTCGCAATTAACCGAAAATTATTAAAAAAATTATTATTATTTTAATAATTCTTGGTTTTGATATTCAAAACCCGCCCTGAGGTTCTCCATAGAGCAAACACTGATTTTTGTTTTCCTAGAATGGGATGTTTAAGGATACTTTATAATAAAATAATTATATATCATATTTTCATTCCCTTCTGCTAATACCTAAATACTCAAGGCACACGAAATGATATAATTTATGACTGAAGTGTACTGTTGGAGGCGAATCTTGATATTCAGAAGAACACATTGATCGATTATAACTATTAAAAAGCTCGGGGTTAAGACGCGTCTCTTTGTGTCGTGTGCAATTAGGATCTTAAAATATTTTGGACACCCATACACAAGGACACAAGGAAAATGTATTTCAATACAATTCACAGAATTTAGCAGACGACCAAGAAGAATGCTTGTGATTTCGGTCTTATGTTATTAAAAAAGTGTTGAAAAAAGATTAAATTGATGTAAATGTTGCGGAAAATGATAGATGTTATGACGTATCAAAAACCTTTTATTTTTTTTAAACATAATTAACTCATTTTCACTACCAACATTATTTTTAATATAAAACTGATACGTACGGTCATGTCTATGAAGCAATACGATGCTCCCAGAATAATGTACGAGTACCTTGGGACAATACTGAAATAATTCGTCCCTTATATTTGAACGGGCTATAAATAAAAAAGTTTAAAATTATAAAACGATTTATTATAATTATTTAAAAGTATACACCATGTAGTATCACACTTTATTTTTTACACATTAATAATTTTGTCATTAAAAATTATTCTCTTTTTAACAACTTAATAGAAAAAAAAGTGAAAGCCAACTTATACTATATTGATCGAACACATTTGTGGGAGAATTGAAGAGTAAAAGAGAGCGTTCAAATGAAATATGGAAAAAGGGAGGACGACATTCAAAAAGCAGAAAAATGATACATAATCTTCACCAAGACATGACCTTCTGGAGGTCGAAGGAGCGAACTCACAAGTACTCATTGACTGAGTTTTAATTTTTTAAAGATTTATTTGAGTGTTGAAATAAAAATATCTGTTGAAATGCTGTGAAGATCTGTTATGTCGTCAATAAAGCAATATATTTCCTCTCAGTAACGAAGCGTGATTACTGGTAACCCCATTTTCCATCTTTACCCTAGCCACAGATGAAACTGTTTTATTTAAATCATCAAACGACTCTTGCAATTATGTCTTCCATGATTTTATTTTGTTGGTAAAAGCTCTTATGTAAATCTTTCATCCAACACTAAATTGTTTAACGATTTTCTGGTTGGTTGGAAGAGATTGACATTTTTCAATAAACTCGCAAAATTAAACTTTGTACAATGAAGTATTTAAATAAAGTGGTAGTGTTTTTAGTTGAAAAATAAAACAAAAATTATCAAAGAATCTAAAATTTATTAATCTCTTCTGAAATACAGCACTTTCATCGTTTACCAAAAATCATTTGAAGTTTTGAAAGAATGTATTTAAAAACATGTGTATTATCTATTGTTTAAGTACATTTCAATTCCAACACTTCAAACACATAATAAAAATTAATACAATATAATCGTTGAAAATATTCATTAGATATTTTTTTTCGTAACCAAAGTTACCACACCTCTGCCCTTTATCACAAAACTTGTGAGGTGTTTAATCGATTATTTATTAGTCATTTGGGTCAGTAAGTTGGCAGTGTACAAATAACCCAACTTAGCCACATTCCCCATAAGGATGTAAATTATATCTGATAAATATACCATCCTTAATCAGCTCGATCACTGCGGCGCGGCCCCGTAACGCGCCCGCCAGCGCCCGCCAGCGCCCGCCAGCGCCCGCCCGCCGGCTATAACATCAACGCATTAAATTTAATTAATTTCTCTCTCATGGAGGCTTATGACTTTCATAGCCTCATTTATTATGTGTTTTTTACCCTTCTGCTAATTATTTAATTAACTATAGCTAAAGGTACACATTCAAATAAGAATTCCCAGTTGGGAAAGACAATCTTCCGAATTGCCATTAGTTGCGAACGCTAATCAACGGGACATCAAATCATCATTATTAGAACACTTATTAACTCAAAATAATAATTTAAACCTTTTTCTAAACATAATAATGATTTTTTTGGTTACTTCTAATCCTTCATTCTTAAATTTCTAAGTTTAATAAACGTCCTTAAGACCTCTCAATTATAAGAGACTGTTTGTACTACAGTTTTTTCTCCTTTCTCAAACAATCTTATACGTTATTTATCTACCAGCATGGTCGTATTTCGAGAACTTATCAATTTTTATGGAATTTTTCCATAACTGAAGATTTAAAATCATATAACCTCATTCACTTATCTGGTGAATCACTTTTTTGACTCAGAATTATCTCTGCCTTTTTTAGATCTCTCTCTCTCTGAGTGTGCAGCGACAGGCTATCGAGATCTAAGGTCAACTTTTCAATGCGCATTCACACTCACCTATTTTGATTACAGGTGCACCACTCAGGAAAATTCCGATACACTGAGTCATTTTCACGTTACTTTTCTTCTATCCTCGACATTATCACAGAAACTATATTAAGTTACCACAGATTTTTTTAGCTACTCATTTGTGATCATATTAATGTACTAATTGATCTAAGAAGAATATTTTTTCCAAAAACCCTAAGAATTTTTTCTTGAGCCGACATAGTATTCCATACCTTGGACCTATACCACACAACCGATTTGTTCTTCATATTATAAAAATATATGATTAACAAATAAAAGTATTAAAACTATTAAAAGAAACTAACACTGACATCTTGACTGATACAACAATGATTGTACTTATTTACCCTTAGGAAGTGAGCCAGCAACGTCTCCCATGGGGGGGTATTTTCGCGTATTTGTCACTGCCTCTCCTCAGAGTTGATTGGCGACAAGGGGTGTGTATGAGGGGTGCAGGTGGGGGTGTATAATTTATGACCGCGTCAGCGCTGATAGGGTGTGATTGGTATGTTGACGAGCCAATGCCCATCGCTGGAGCCAAAGGTGACATCCATCTTCCTGCTAAAAATCATTGGAAAGTTAATTTAACACAGTTAAAATCTTTGACTTATTGAGGAGATTAAATGTCAGATTTCTTAATGATAACGCATTAATTTTTGCAAAAGAAATAAAATGTATAATATTTCTAATGATGACTTTTCTGAAGTACTAGGAAATGCACGAGGGTCATCCAGAAACTAAGGTTACAAGGGCTCCTGAGGCCGGGAAATTTTTTTTGTTTCAAAGTTGGTGCAACTGACGTGTAGGGGGGATCCTGACGGTCAGTTTGTTTGGTTCCGCGTGTTTGTCGGCTATTTGGTTCAGTCACAGTAAATTCTTCCGATGGAGAGGTCGTCGTGCATTCCCGCCAACTTTCGTCCGTGCGAGACCCGCGCGGTCATCAGTTTTTTCACTTTGCAGAACAATACCGCCGCGAATATCCATCGGAAGCTCGTGGAAGTTTATGGTAGTGATATGATGAGTCGACAACATGTCACGAAGTGGGTTAGGTTGTTCAGAGAAGGCCGTACTGATACTCACGGCGAGGCAAGGCAGTGATTTCTGACGAATTTGTGCAAAAAATTGAAGAACAAGTGTGAAATGACCGCCGTGTGACGCTTAACGACCTTCACGAAGACCTCCTTGGTAATATTGCGTCGGAAAAACTTGGTTACAAGAAGTTGTGTGCGAGATGAGTGCCCAGAATGCTCACACCGGAGCACCGTCAAAATCGCGTGACCGCCGCGCGTGAACTTTTGGATCGTTTTGCACAGGAAAGAGAAGCTTTTCTGGACTCTATCGTGACGAGGGATGAGACGTGGGTGTGTCCCTACACCTCAACAATTTTTCAACGATCAGGAGGTTGAGGAAGCTGTGAAGAAGTGGCTGAAAGAGCTGGCGGCGGAGGTCTATGACACTGGCATACAAAAGCTGGTGCCCCGACTACATAAATATCTCGATCTCAACGGCGATTACGTTGAAAAATAGTTTATTATATTTGTGAAGTATCCTGTGAATTTCAATTAAATACAAGCATTTTTCGATCCTACATAAATGTTGTAACCTTACTTTCTGGATGACCCTCGTAATTAATTATGATATTAAACCTGAAAGTAAAATTAAAAAGGAAAAAATAAAAAATTCACACTAAAAATTATGAAAACACCAACTATAATAATTAAATAAATGCCCTGCCCACTGCACTAGTTTAATCCCGCCATATTACAGCGACACGAAATATACTTGTTCTTGCACTATAATTGTTTATACGTATACTATATGTACTCGTAAAATCATGACTTATGCGAAAAAAACAGTTCATATTCTAAAACATAACCAAAAGATAAAAAACATCAATACTAAAACGGAATGTCCAAACAACACAAGTAATCCAGCGCATATTTCGATTTTCTCACAATATTGTATCAATCAATTTAACTATCCCAACATGTACGAATTATATGCCTTTCAATGTCTCTGAATCCGCAACAAGAGATGCACCTCCACCAATAGAGGGTGAGCTCGGTCGCGAGGATGTCAGATTATTTTTAGCCCACACCCTTGTACAAGTGAATTGTTATACAAAAAAATGAGCAGTCAGTACAATTGTAAACTCAATAAATATGTACGAGTATTAGAACACAACCTCTTCCTCTGGCTCTATCCTGTGATGTCGCTCACATATTCTCAGTTCAGACCTCTAACTCCTCACCTACTTCCACTTTGACCAGGTCTATTGGATATACATGTCCCAGATAATACCCGTCAATTGGTTCTATAAATTGCTTTAACTAGTCCAAACACCATTCACAAAGAAACTTTGGACTTTTTCTGCGTTTATTCTCGGCGTTTTTCTCAAGTTTAGTCTTCTAGACCGAGTTCAAATTCCGACAGAATGCAAAAAAGATTCAAGTTTACTTGAGGTTTTTTTAATGTATTGCATTATATTTTAGTTATACCTCTCATCTTCAGAGGGACGGGTTTATTATCATATGACAGCAGATTTTCATTGTAATTTTTTGTTGTATATAGTATAACCAGACTGAAACTCTTTTTAAAATAAATAGGGTTCTAACGAGAATCGAACTCCAAATTGCATTTTTTATATGTATTTGGAGGGTTTGAAGAAATTTCCAGATAACGGACATAAACTTACCATGGCAATAGACCCACCAGGCTATACTATATGTGTAGCTATACACGAAAAGTGGAATATGGTACATTTCATGTATAAAAAAATAAGCAGTAGTTAAGTCATTAAAATAATGTAAAAAAACACAAGTCATATTATACCATCATCATTGGATTATGCCATCATTCCTTATTTTTTTTTCTAGTTCCTTCCCGACATACACCCGTCTTGGCTACAGTAAATAAGAATAATAACTTGTTCTTGATTAAAATGTATTGATATTATATTTAAAATCTGCTGTAATACAATTTGAATACCCCCCAAAATTCAATTATTTTATTTTAGTATAGTCTTTTTTTAATATGTAGGTAGAGCATCGATACAAAGATAATTAGTGTTATCACTGTTAAAGCTAAAAGTGCAATTATAAGAAATTCGACATAAAAATTTAAACAATTTAAAACTTCAACGAATTAAACTTCGAAAAACATTGATAATTGATCTATTGTGGGAAGTTGTTCGTATAAAGAAGAAACGCAACATTAATTGGCCTTATCAAAGGTACCTATGTATAAAGTTCTAGTATGATTTCGAATAGTACTTTTTTATCAAAAATATTAATATCTACCTGAGTAGCGTAATATAAGGCTTGATGGAGTGACGACAAAGACTTTATGAGAAGTATGAATAATAGAAGATTGTGTATGACACGGCGAAATCTGTGTCTTCAGATTTAATTGTTTGGAGATATGTTCTCTCTACCTACCTCACAAAGGACGTGGTATGATAATGTGTATGTATGTATAAAAAGTTTTGCATTACAAGTTATTTTACCATAATTTTTGAAATGTTACAACATTCACCAAGTTACAAGGTAAAACTTGACACAAATTGCTATACGAGTATGAAAGATACATTGCTGGCAACACGTATGAAATTCCTGATAAAATATGCGAGCTCATAGGTACACATATATCTTTCGAGATTTAAGAATCTCCAAACGATGCTCATGAATCAAGCACAATGTGGAGTGCCTAATCTGGTCGCAAGCAAGGCTCGTCATTTTGGCAGTTCTTTATTGCCTCAAACCCCGACACTTTAAACTGGAGCACAATCCAAATAATGTACGCTCAGCGCTAAAAATTTACCCGTTGAATCCATTGAAATCGCCTAAAAAGTACTGGCTGCGAGAGGATAAAAGCAAGGAACAAAACAATAGTAGGGTCATTTGAGCAATCTGAAAAAATGCTATTGTTCCTTTTTATTCATGTTTCAGTGTTTGAAACTGTAGATGGAACTTGGTGAAATGGCTGTAATACAGGTGGAGTTTTAGCTTACGGTGCCGTGTGTGGTTCCTTGTAAATATAAAGTTGATAAAAGCGAGGGAGTCGCACGTGACACGGTTCACTCTGGCTGAGGTGAGGTGAGGTTGCTCAGGCACAATTTGCATTTGAATAAATAAAGCAGCAGCTTGGCGGTGCTTTCCTGGAATCAGCAATCTGCATTAGGTTCTGATAGTCCTGGAAGAGTGGCGGTGGTGGTTCAAATAAATACTATTTTCTGTAACAAAAAAATGCATTGTACTTTTTCTTATAAATGTAGCATAAAAAGAAACTTGATTTTATTATTTTACTTAATTGAGGTTTTGGCATTTCCAGAATAATTAAAAATTGTGGAGTATCAATGTATGAAAGAAGGTGGAATGAAGATATCAGAAATGAATGCATACATAAAATGAGTGTTTGGAGTGAGACGAAGAAAGGAGCATTAATAAAAATAATAAAATGCTAATTTATGTAGCGCTGTTTAGGGAGCAGACTCTCTGCCGGATTCGAACCCACTATTATTAACTGATTAAAAATATAAGAAAATAAATATACATATAACTTGAGTGTAAGTATGGGAAGGTGGTAGCTGCGGTCATTAGATTAGGAACTTCCTCGCAGCTGCATATATTTAGACACACATATTTAGTAAGAAACTGTAGAAAACTTACCAAAGAAATCTTCGTAGATCTTCCGATATATGATTGTCATACATTCGACTATAGGTCGAGTGAAGTGTACTATATATGTACAGTGTTCATGTATAATCATCAATTTTGATAGGACTTCTCAAAAACGGTTGTCTAAAAGTGCTTCCTGAAGCTGCACTCGCCACCCATATCTCTTAACACTTGGAAGCAGACAAAAGTTAAGATGGTTAAGACATGTCAAGAGAATGAATGAAGAAATAATGACCAAGCGAATATACAAGTCAGATGTGTAAGGTGTACGTGGAAGAGATAGACCGATGAAAACGTGACTGGATCAATTGGATCAGATTTTGAAACAAGGTTGAGTGAGAACTATGATGAATAGAATATTGTGAATGAAACGATATAAAAGTATGAAGAAAGTAAAAGTGTTATAGTTGGATAGAAAATGATATGAAGTAGGATGAAAGGAGTAAGAACTTCGAACGCAGGAGTGTATTTGGTAAAACGTCAAAATCTGAGAAGTATTTCATAATTTATTAAATTTACACACTTTTATGCAAATAAATCTGAAATTTTGAATCGTAAACTTAGTGAATGAAAAAAGTATTTGAGAAAAAGAAACAAAAGTTTAAATAAAAGATAACTATTAAAGATAATAAGGATTACAATGGGAATTGATAGGAGTTAAGGACTAGAAATATTTAGAGATGAATAATGCTTCTTTAGTTTTATTTCTTAAATAACGATAAGGATAAAACACATCTTATTGAATCAGGAAGATCATTCAAAAATCAAGATAAGTAAATCGCAAAAGATACCTACTATGTAGAATGATGTATGATACGTTGGTGTACAAAGGATTCTGATCCGACCGGAGGGACGGTCCATGATCAGATAGAAAATTGAATTGTTCACTCATTAATGATGATAACTTGAATTGTCCAACACTCCAACGAGGAGGGTTCACAGAACGTGGAGATTATTCGCTGTCTTATTTTAAACCATTGAAATATTTTTTCACATAAAATGTACCACAAACGAAATTGTCAATTTTATTACATAAATGAGTTAAGATTTTGGTATGAATTGAAATAAAACTAGTAAGAATTATGGTTTACATAGTAGAATAACAGAAATTTTAGAGAAAAATCCGAGAAATAATTTATTATCATATAAAAAATAAGAGAAATATGAATTTCAGTCGATTTGACGTAAAATTGACTTCCATTAATCAGAATAGATGTTGAACGTAAAAAAATTATCGCAGGCGCGACAAATGTTAAGATATCTATTACCGTTTTTAATGACCTACAAACCATGAGGATTCAATGTCAACCGCACTACAGTCAAACATATCTCCATGCTTATTCAGTCAAACTCCCAGCCCAATTAGATTGAGATCTTCATTATTAACATGTAACATACTTTATCATGCACCTCTGAGTTATTTCATTTATCTCTTCTTGACAAACAACCTCAATCTTTTGTCTCAATTGTGGGATCGATATATCAGTGTTCACAAGTTATTGATTACAATGGTTACAAGTCATATCTCAATTGTGGGATCGATATATCAGTGTTCACAAGTTATTGATTACATTGGTTGCAAGTCATATCTCAATTGTGGGATCGATATATCAGTATTCACGAGTTATTGATTACATTGGTTGCAAGTCATATCTCAATTGTGGGATCGATATATCAGTGTTCACAAGTTATTGATTACAATGGTTGCAAGTCATATCATATAAATCTAAAACTAATTTATATCAATCAATGGGATACGGTCTTTGATAGTTTATACCGCGTGTTGATGGCTCAAAGTGCCGACATTTCAAGATCATTGCAGCTCTCATCTTCAAGATTTGTTAATCAATTGCGTTAGGGCTTACGGTTAAGACTCACGTTATGGTTGAGACTCCACTATATACCAAGTAGTGTTCAGCCCGTATCCCCACTGAAAGTGAAGTTAATAAACATCAAGCTCTGAAGATGAGAGGTATAAACTTCTTGAAACGTTGGCACTTTAAACTACAAAAACTCAGTATAAACTCCAATAGAACTTATTCTATAAATAATGATAACCGCGAAAGTCTACGAACCTATTAGTTAATATCACGGTTCGCAGCTTAAGATTTCTTCTGTGACCTTAAGAACTAGATCAACAATTATTATTTTTATAAAGTAGTGTACGTTAACATGTAAGTAACTCGTTTAATTTTAATCCCTTCAGTAGGGTACGATTTCTATTATTTTCCATAAACAAAAAACTAACATCCTTATGCCCCCGGATACCTTGGCGGAAAAAATGCCTGAATTATTCGAGGGGAATAGAGCAGCCCGGAGTTCAAATCGGTAACCTTCCGCGCACAAGTCCAGCGCATTGCCGCGCAAAAATACACGTATACCTCATGAATAACGATATAAATAAAGGATTCTTTTATTTTTTATTCTCATAGATCAACAAATAAAATAGCGAGTACAGTTAGGTCTTCACACAGGGGCGTTTTAATTTTAAGAGTTTACAGTCATTTCGAAAGATCAATTTTATTTTATTTCAGATTTAGCGTCATATTACCATGTGCCTTCTTTCAAGAGTTTCGATTCTTACAGTGCATGTAGATGCAACAAAATGAGATCCTGGGTTAAAACAGTAAACTTGTTGAAATATTAAAAATAATAAAAGTTGTTAACCAAAATAGTAGACATTAATTTAACTCTACATCTTTTCTCCTTTAACGTTCCTCTCCTGTTCGGAGGTTGACGATCATCTTGCCTATCTTGGCATTTAAGGCAGCAACTCTGAACAAGGATACGGAACCACAATAAAACGACTCCCGTTAGTTCTTCAACTAGAAGACAGAAGCGTCTCTTTCCCGTACTTCTTATGCCCTGATTTCTCTCCTACAGTATCAGTTAAAGGATCTCATAGTTTTCTCTTAATAGTATAATGTTCATAATACACTAACTTCCTCCTTTTGATGGTGGGTAATATTACTTTTATATCTTTATTCATCCGATTCCAAATGTCATCATTACGCATTTTTTAATCAATGAAACTGTCAACATTCTTCAATAGCACTGCATTTCAAAAGCTTCTAGTTTCTTTGTGGCAGCCTGAGTAAGTATATTGCAATGCATTATACTTTCGCTGTATACAGTATAACCTGACGGGTTTATTATCATATTACAATATCTTCCAACTAACCAGAAAGATGTCAAAAAGGCCATAAGTGAAAACCATACTGGAATCCTTTTTAAAAAAATCTGGGTTCTAACGGGGATCTAACCTGTAATCTCCGGGCTGGGAGACAAACGTCTTACCAACTAGGCCACAGAGGTCGTCTCATGTGTAGGTGCATGATTCAACAGCATAGGTAAGTATGGAGAATGTATAGCAACGAAAAATTTACATACATTAGTCGAGATTGAAAACTTTATTGCAGAGAAGGTCCTGTATTTAAAAGAAACAACTTTATGCCATATCAACTCTTATTTAGATCTATTGATACTGGGCCCATTGAACACTTAGTGAGCATTTTATTTATTTATATTGTTGGACTCACTAAACAATGTTATTATTTATATTAAGAGGTGTCCTTGTCTGTACTAACCTTTTACTGACAGTAATAAATTTTGTCTTGGAGATATTCACTCTCAAGCCCTTTTCATTACAAGCCGTGTTAACCATCTCCAGAAACATTCAAATTATATATTAAAAGTATTCTATCTCGACCATATTTAGAATTAATTGTGACTTTATAAACGATGAAATTAATTATTTATCGCGGCAACCTATCTGAAAAATAGATCAAGGATTAGTGTCTGAAGGAAGCCTAGCGATGATCCGAACCACGAGCGAGGTGAGTTACCGCAACCTCCCGGGGGTGCGATCACTCTCCGGCGGGCGTATATTGCGACATCTCACGGCATATCACGCAACATCAGCTAAATGTTCCGACTTAACAACTATCGCATCAAATCGTGAGTCTCGCTAGACGAGCCATTAGGGATGTCAGATTTCCCTACGTTTATCAAATATCACTAGAAATAATTATAAAACAAATATTGTTAATTTTGAACATTTATAAGCTATATAACATGAGTTAAGACATGAATGACTGGTTCGACGAAAATATTGTAAAATGAGACATATAAATTATTTATGCACGTTGAGCTTAAAAGTGTTTTTCTATAAATTAATGAATAATAAAATCGCCATTCACATTAAAATTTTGACTTTTAACACAGTCGTCCCTGTGTTGGATGAAGGGCGCCGTGAAAAAATGTTGAATGTGATACAACTTATCAAAAACCATTTGTTCTACATGCCAGCTGCACTCTGCTACATTTATTTATTACAGCAAGGCATCGACTGTGTGTAATGAGACAGCATATTAAAGATTTTGTATGAAATGGGATTACCAGAGTACCTAATTTTTCTCACCCAAAACCTTTACGTGGAGGGACAAACGCGCATTAAAATCGAGGTATTCTAAAAAATTAAAAACAAGGGCCTGTCGACTAAAAGAGTTCATCTGGTTAAAATAATTACAAGTGCAGACGTGTCCTATTGTTGTCTCTTCACGTTCCGAGAAGTTTTGTTAACACATGCGATGACTACACACGTGGTTCTCATCCCGAAGACTGGATGAATAAGGTTAACATTTTCCACGCTCTTCAATACATCCGTATCATAAATTTGGATTTGTCAAGGGATATATTAATCAACATAAATAAAGTGCAGCCAATCGAAGGTTTATAAGTAATAATTAATATTTTTACAGATGTGCTAAAAAAATGCACATCTCGTCGCAATGAACGACACATAAAAAAAAAGATAAATAAATACAAATAAGCTCAGTGAATAAGGGAGAACAATGTGTAGGAAAGGAAAAGATAGAAGTTGGAAAAATAATATTGATGTTCTCCACGATTACCTCACGTTAGTTATTATTCTGATTATAAAAGCATTTATTTCTCCTTCACCTAAGGTTACGTAATCATAATTTATATCACATTAAAAATTATTGTACTTATATAAATGATAATCGTTTCTCAAATTATAGACTTCTGATAAGTTCATAAGGATTTACAAATCTTAAATTATTCATGTGTTTTCCTGCATTGAAAATGGATTCAAATATTTTTTATTTCGCAACCCTAACTCTAACAAAGGCTTGCATGCTTCACCGTAGCCACACATCCAATCTTATTTGTTAACGATTATTTCATGTCGTGATAGAAGATTTAAACATCCTCTGGGAAAGTAGAAACTACTACTATTGTAAAATACCGATCCAGAATGAGCATTTTCGATCAAGATTTAATTAAACATTTAGGGTTGGTTTTACAATAGGTACTTAAAAATTTGATTTTTCGTGACTGGAATAGCCACTTCTAATAAATCCTCTTTTTGACATAAACTCTTTGATCACATTTGACGTGACAGGTGTAATGAAACAGTGCTATATAAACTCTGTATTTATTTTTTAACTATTTATTTATTTCTTACCCAATCTAATGATCTCGTTTATCACGTAACCATCTCTTCCAAACAACCAGATAAAAATAAAGAAAATAAGTTCACAAAAATTATTTTTCAATATCAATTAAAGTATGAATAACAACAATAAAAGTGAGATATCATCACTCAAAGGGAAAAGAAGGGATGCTGGAGAGGAAAGGAAAATTGAAAATGAAGCGTGGAATTTTATTTCATGGATCACATAATTTATAAAATGTTATCAATGCTCTCCAAATATTTAAGAAAAATTTCAAAACAAAATTTATTTTAAATAATTTAAAATTTTAAAAAGATGAAAATTAAAACGAGTCAAAGAAAAGTTGAAGGCATTCAGAATAGCAAAGAAGTTTTAAATGAGAAAATCTCTTTTTGTAAAATTTATCCTGTCCAAGAAACGTGCGAAATTAAAAGCTTGAAAGAAGACTTAGAAAAGAAAGAAAGGGTGTCGCCAGGCACAGCAATATAAAAGACAGCGAGCGGTAAATATTTCTCACAGACCGTTGCAATATTGTGACAACTGACAGAACGACAAATCGTTTTGCGACGTTCCTCCCCCGCCTTTTATGAATAAATACGATCTTAGGGTTGTTATAGAGTACCGGAAACGTCCATTCCCCATTTGTTATCCCACTTGGCTATTTGTTTTTCTCTTTAATAATTTCACCCCCGTCAAGTGACCCCGCCGTTGACTGGAAAGCAACCAGAAGGAGAGGACATCTTGTAACATGGTTTTTATCCGTGCTTTGTATATATAATTAGTAAAAGAAAGTATGTAAACTTGCTTGGCAAAAAATGTTTTCATTTAATATTATATCAATATTTTTAATACAAAAATTACATTATTTTTCTCTACACCACATAAACTATATATAACAACTATCTTACTAGGCTCATAGTCTGTTTTGAAACAGCTGACTTACAGTCGCGAAATTCACATGCAAACACAAACAATGCAACAAATTTGAACGACAGCTGCTTGTGAGGTTTAACAACTCTCAACAACAAAAATATATTGGCACAATTTCACAATTGAAAACCCATCTCCGCACCGCGACTCAAAAAATAAAATTAATAAACTCAACTTCCATATATGAACAAATTAAACATTTACACTTATAAAAAAACGATTATGTAAGAAGGCACCACACAAATATGAAACCTTGATAAGGGTTATTAAGGTGTTTTTTAATATTCATGAAATATTTCAAATGCTCTGTTCTACAGTCGCATGAAATGAGGTAAAACACTCATTGTTGGGTCTTCGTTTGAGATATGATTACAATTACAGGTTCACTACCGAAAATACTTCATTAATGATGTATTCTCATTTAACAGAGGTCATATTCACGAGCTATCTTTTGGCCGTCTATGAGCTAATCACAGCATACCCACGGGATGTCAGAACTTGCATACATTGTTTTCTGACGTTGTGTCAAGTCGGATTGTTAACATGCATCTTTTTTACCATTGGTTGGTCATTGTCAAATGAAAACAGAAAAAGCAGTAGGACCAGACAATATACCAACTGAATTTCGGAAACAATGTGGTGAATGTGGACAGAATTGGCTGTGTAAGCTCTTTAATAAAATATTGGCCGGAGCCCCAATGCCAGATGAATTCCGAAAAAGCTTTCTCCTTCCCTTCTACAAAAACAAAGGAGACTCCAGGAAATGCGACAACTACTATATAGAGGCATCAAGCTAATATCCCACACTAGAAAATCTATGAGCGAATTATGAACTCGAGAATCAGGAATTTGGTGGAAATACATGACAACCAGTGTGGGATAGTTGTAGTGTAGTTGGTAAAACGCGTGTCTTCGAGTAGTGCAATATTTTCTCAATTATCTCTGAACAGGTAAAATATCACTATAAGTCCTTTTTGCAAATTTCTCTCCTTGTACGAATATATTTCTCCACTTTTTAAATATTAGTTACGAACTTCTATTATACTTATGGAGATGTATATCTCCTTAATGTAGCTTTTTATCAACTCATTAATGTCGTTACATTAAGTGTAACATACACTAGTCAAACGGATGGTAAAGTTTTTTTACATAATGGATACACATAAACTAGACGTATTTTTTTTTAATTATGGCAAATGCTCTAATTGAGGGCCGTGATGTTCCGTGCACTGCTGATAACGTGAAGCGATGGCATTGCAAACATCACGGATCATTTGGTTAGGTATTGGGGCGCATTATCTTTCAATAGCTACTCACAATTTATTAACTGTTGCCGGTTTTGTGCCATAAACTTTATATATTTCATGAGTCGCCATAAAAAAAGTTCATGTGAGGCCTGAGGAGCACGGGGAGTATTCAATGATATGTCCAATCCATCTGTTCGGCAAATTTTCATCAAGATTGGCCGGAAATAAGAGTCCTCTTCATTAATGCTTAGTATGACAAATTCATGCGGTAAGTTCAAATAAACAGTATGGTGTAAAAGTGTGCATACATTGTTGGGGCACTCTATATTAATTTCAATTTCACTTTAAAACATTTTTTTTTATTTCATCTGGCGAGTTTATTGCCATGTGGAAATCTCTTCCAATCAACCAGAAAGAGGTTTTAATGGGCTCTAAGTGAAAACCAGACTGGAATTCCATTTAAAAAAATCTGGATTCCAACGGGGATCGAACCCGCAACCTCCGGATCGGCAGACAAGCGTCTTACCACCAGGCCACGGAGGTAGTCATCAACAACATCAATTTCATATGAATTTATATGGTATATGCCGACGTTTACATCTGCAGTTCATAAGTAAAAATATGAAGTAAAGGATTTTTTACTATGAAATATAATATTTTTATTCTTACATAATATTGCTTTATTTTATGTGAAAAATAAAAAATGACATTTTTTTCCCAGGAACATCATATCAGATCTTATGTAAAGGGCGCTTGTCACGTTTAAATAGAGTTATGTTAACCACATATAAATATTTGTGTTTAGGTTAGGGGTGGCCACCCTGCCCCGCTTGGCACATTAAATATTGACAGGGAATATGCTTCGGAAGCATCGCCTGCTGCTTCCATCTGCCTGCTTCATACTTGCTCCACTCGCTGCTGGAGGATTCCCCAAACTTATTCAAATTTATATTTTCCCTTTATTCGGTGTATACACCAATCCTTCCATTTACGCTGTAAATAAATTCACGAGGCGAGAAACTTAAACAAAATGGGAAGACACGTTTCAGAATATTGAAAACCGTTTAAATTGAGGTATAGAACTGATATACATGTCAAATAAAGTACCAAAAATGCATAAAAAGAATCTACCAACCTTATAAAAACAAGAAAAAGTATCATAAAACATATTTTTTTATTTGCAAAAATATTACTTTTCGATACGCTACACTGGTCCTAATTATTTAATGTGTCAATATAATTAAGTGATAAAAATAAAGTGACTGACAATTATTGTCATTTTAGCTATTCGCCAACCTGGCATTCATTGCAGAGCATGATGTTTGGGGTAAGTGAACAGTCAGTCGTTCAGATGTATTATTTACTAGACCAAGTTCAAATAATATGGAGATCGATTGTATGTACGAGTATATTAAAAGCATTTTTCATAACCGCGTTTAGGTGAAACCGCGTGAATACGAAAACGCGTAAATTTTGGGAAATGTGTATACTCGATTTTTTTCTTTCTAGATATTTTTGATGCTATATTTGTAGAAGCGTATGCCAATCTCCATCAAGATCAAATTATATAAATTTGAAGAAAAAGGGCAATAAAGTGATATTCTTAATGAAATAGGTATGCTGATAGTTAAAAATGTTTAGTGTTATTTAAAACACTTTTTCTTGCAGTCGATTCTTGATCTGTTTTTGCATTATTCCTGGGATGGGCTCTCCCTCCATCTCTTTGTGGATGAGCCTGGTGGTCGTTTTCCTAGTCTGAGGTAACCATGGGAAACTATACGGGAGAATCTAGTTATTATTTATTATTTAAACGTGATCCCGCCTATAATGTTTTCTCTACGTTCCCAATCTCTATTTCTTATTAAGTTTTTGAGTATTTTACCAATTATATGAATTATTTTTTAATGTTCTAAAGAGTGCCTTTATTCGTACGACATCAGTTCTAGTTTCAATGGCATATGTCATTTAAGGGCCAAATACTTGTTTTATAGATCAATATTTTGATTTTTGTTGCCACGTTTATACCTATTATTCAATATACCATATTTGGGGTATTTTAAAGATCTTTTTTCAATATAATTATGGACGTTACATGAAATCACAGTGGTCGCCAACCTGGAGCAGCGCTCTATAAAAAATCCTTGGGATTGCACGTAACCATTGATATATGTGTATTGTATCAACCTGAATCATATAAAAGCCTACAATTCTGCTTAAGCAACAGAGGAAGCATAACCGACCTCAATAGTTTGGTAAATAGTAAACTTGTTATTTTTATTGACATTCCAGTGTTTTAACATACTTTAAGATCATTCCAACTGAATTTATTTATGGTAATGCCGCTTATGAGCTGTATTTTATAAAGTCAAAATAAAATGCAGTTCAGTTGATATTTTTTTGCGACAGTTTTTTTTTCTATTATGAAAAACATTGTATATTTTTCAAGTAATAGAAAAAAAACAACTAAACTGATGAAAAATGTACCGATTATAAAATAATTTATTTAAGACTACTTCGAAAATCATTCGGCGTGATAAGTCAATGTTTTTATGTGTATGAAATTTAAAAAAATCCAATTTCATACATTTCTTTGGAATACACTTACCTTTTATCATTCTATTTTTCTCTATCGATAATTGAATCATGCATTCAAAAGATATTTAATTTCAAAATGTATCTAACATATATCTATACGAATTGGAAACAAAAGCGATTTAAAGATGCGCCACCCTCTGTCCTGGAAAGACGATACCTCGGCCATAGCATGTGTAAAGAGGTTTGCAGGACGCTTCAACGGGGGAAAAGGCCTCTCTGGGGAGCCGCGGGAGGGCCCTAGTCCCAATCGGTCACCAGGGTCGGATCAAGGTTAAAATTTGTATTAAGTTAAAAAGCAAATACAAAACAAGTAAAAAATTGTTTATTTTTTTTAACTGACGTTTTACCCATTTACCGGTTTCATTCAACGAACATCTTTAGAATCGTACTATATTGGTAATCAGCAAGAATTAAGTGAAATAAACTTATATTCTTATGTAATATTGACATCCATCAAGAATCGTGAAGTCGACAAGCAATGAATAAATTAAAAACGATATAATGTAAATTGGTTAAAATCAAACAAAAAAATAAAAACATTATTTCGGTATGGTTATGAGAGTGTCAACAAGAATTATGATATGCCGTAGTGTTACCAACGCGTACGACGATGGACAGTGAGTTACTTTCCTGCTCCAGAAAATCTAAATAGGTACTTTAACTTCATTAATGGAGCCGTGTCATGGGCATGCTCTTCGGCGCGTCTGCATAATCAATTTTGATATTTAAAAATGTACCATACTAATAAATCAATTTATAAAATATAGGAATCTTGAGTTGAGTTAAATAAAGTATGCCACTGTATAAGAAACCAACAAGTGGGCAGAATCTTTGCTGTCCTAATAGTTCTAATAATCTTCTTCCACTCGAGTTCCACATATATATATTATGACACCATTTCCCTCTTGGGGTATACAGGAAAACACACTGTCTTCTTTACTATCATGACATCATTCTTTCACCTTCTCCACACCCATACATTTTCTCATACAATTCCTTTTATTTCTATTTTTCCTTACCTTTTATACTTTCAAAATTTCGTTTACTTTGCTCAACTATACAATACTTTTATCGGTTTTCCTCCACCAAGACTCCCACTCACGTTTGCATTGTAGATTTGTAATGTCAGTCTTCCATCGCTCATTGTTTCAACATGTGCAAACCACGTCAAAGTAAATTTTTCAACACACTAAATACATATATTTTAACTTACATTCATCCTCAATAATAACACTTCTTACAGTGTCAAACAACGATACACCACATATTCTTCTCAGTGAAGGCTTTTCCGTCGCATTTTCTTTAATCTTTTCATTCATTTTCCACGTCCTGGTTTCATTACTATACATCCATATAAGCACTAATATTCAATTATGAACCATCATTTTGGTGAGATCTTAATATTATTAGTTCTGATAATGATTGGTTCCATAGATAGAAACTTTGTATTAGTATCTTAAAAGATAAATAATTATTGGTTCCATAGATAGAAACTTTGTATTAGTATCTTAAAAGATAAATAATTATTGGTTCCATAGATAGAAACTTGGTATTAGTATCTTAAAAGATAGATAATTATTGGTTCCATAGATAGAAACTTTGTATTGGTATCTTAAAAGATAGATAATTATTGGTTCCATAGATAGAAACTTTGTATTAGTATTTTAAAAAACACGTAAAATAGACGAAAAATAACTAAGTTTAACTTAAGGAGACGAGGATCGTCTTTTAAAAATTGAAACATAAAATAATAAGTTTGAATTTGTACTCGTAGTAAGAATGTATCAAATTCTAGAAAAAAAACAGATATACCATAAAGAAAGTTATGACACGAAATAAAAAAGAAGATTACATGTTAATAATAATAAAAAAGAAATCATGGAGAGAAACTTTCCCCTAAAAATCGACTGCGAATGTCGAATTTCAGTAAAAAGTCGTTTTTCTTTTCTATTATGAAAAACAAACTATTTGCATTCAGCTTTAATAATTTTTCCCGTTAACTCGTTTAAAAATGTAATTTGTCAAATTAAAGATTCGTTATTTTCATAAATTGTTAATCTCATTAAACATCCACTACATTCCATCTAAAGCAGAATGTGATACTATCACTTATCAGATGATCTATAAAGATTTCTTTAAATGTTTAGTTCGTTTTCTTTTAGTAAGTTGTTTGCGGTTTTCTTCCCAAATACTTTGGTTTCCAAATACAAATTACAAATATAAATAGAAGCAGGGAAATACCCAATCTACTGACCGCAGCCGCCACCTTCCAACCCTTACACTCAACATAAATGTTTTTTAATTGCTTTTTATTTTTCAATAATAGTGGATTCTATTCCCAATTGGGAGAACATTTAAGGAGAATCTGATCTCTAAACGGAGCTTTATAAATTGTCCTTTTATTTCAATTTTATTATTATCAAACATTTAATAAATAAATATAAATAACATTTTTTTCATTTCACTGTGGTATTTTAAAGCATAAATAAAATAATATTTTTCCTATTAAATTACAAGAACCGTCGGGCTATATCATACCTAGATCTGCCCTGGACGACCACTCGCCACCGCAGTGGATGCCATCTTGCCAAATTCTGTGTGATATCTGCCCGGAAACATTCTCCGGCAGGGACATTCAAATCCATTATCGCGACTAGCAATATTTTTCCAACGAATCACGTTAAAATACTTCCTTTTTGTTACTACCTATAACAAATTAAAGTTCCGATAGCTTATTCAGTATTCTTGCTTTTTTTATATTTCAAAAACTGATATTTAAAAAAAAATTGTCAATTTTCATTGCAATAAACAAGGGAATATTTTTCACGGTGATTTGTTTTCCTTATACCATACATGATACATTAAATGTAGAAAATTTTAATATATTGAAGTAATACTCGCAAAATCAAAATGTGAAGTATTCACGTTTGCCAACGAATTATTTTTTATCAAAGGTTTCGGCTTTAACTTCGCGGAGCTCCATATAAGGATATTTATACAATATTATTGTTAAAAAATGTATTGTTTAATTACAATATTTTATTGTTAAACATACATTTATTGTTAAAATATTTTTTGTTTTTATTACATTGAAAATATTATATTTGTATAGTGAGATTAATGTGATTAATTTATATATGTCACTAAATCAGATAAGATATTCCTTGTCCACGTTCCGAAATAAAAATTAACTTTTATAATAGCAAATATAACATTGCATTTATTTTCATAATATTTTGACCAAAAAAACACTTTAGTATTTTACGTGTATGTAAAAAAACATTTTTTTCATTTATAGGTTCACAGACCACATTCACTTTTGATGTAACATGACATCAGTCAGAATCTAAGCATTGCTCTCGTAATAATGCGGGATAATTCTACATAAAGAAAGCCTCGAGATAAAATGTAGAAAGATGTGTCGCAGTAAGTAACGTAATTAGTAGAATAACAAAGGGATTTAGTATTAAATATTAATATATCATTATTTTACTTGACACAACTATTATTTTTATTCAAAAAATATGCAAAAACATGTAATACGTGAGCGTTCTATAATATTATCATATATTTGGGGGCAAGTTATGATACTCATAGTGCCTAGTGTGTTGGCGATCCCAGGCAATGTAGCGGCCATTAGATATTCAATAACTTTAAAAGGTTTTCAAAAAACACGTACAAAGTCCATATAATGTTAGCCGCTTTCTGCTCCGGTGTCAACATGATATTCAGATGGTATCATCTCCCGACAGAAACATACCCCCAAACGATCGTTTTTATCTCCTTACGAGAATTTTATTTCACTACACGGACATATAAAAATATTATGTATTCATATCGGTACCTACCGGATCATGATTGACGGAATATCTTAAAAGGCAATACATTTCATATTCGTACAAAGGTACAATCCCAAATTTATTATGCACATATCCCGTAAGTAAGTCTAAAAACCTACCTATCATATCCACCATTCACTCGCTTTTTCAACCCTTTATATTTATTAAAAATATCAATTGGTATTTATTTAGCAATACATTTAATATACAACTTCAATCAAAAGTGAATGATGGTTTAACGTTACAATCGTTTATAAAGAGTTACGGTAGGATACGGAAACTCTAAAAATACAAGTTAAATTCAATATATCTTATTTTATATAAATTTCTCCGGAATCTCAAATGTCCTAATTCCTAAATTATGCATATTGTATTCTAATAAGAGTACAATAATTTCAACTGAATCTCTGATTTACAAGATCCTTATTATGTCTATTGTGTTCTAATAAGAGGTAGATATAAAGGTAAAAAATAAAAAGAGCTCATCCGATAAATTATGTTATGTGTAAATTTCTACTGAATCTCGAATAATTCAAGTTTCGAAATGTTGTCTTTTATATTATAACGGGCTGCAACTAGTTGCAACCCGTGAAATATTCACGGAAGTAAAACAAATTCTACATTTATGAAAATATATATTCATAAATGTAAAATTTGTTTATATACATCGTCCCCTTTTACACCAATTCAAAAATTGTTAGCTAGGCATTTAAAATTCGTTCAGTATCACGGACCCACCTAGATTCAAATTTCGAATTACTTTCGGAGAGAATCCAAGTATTCCTCTCTCACTCTCTTGTATTCAAAATTCAATTCTCGTATTATTTCTTTGACGACAACCATCGTATGGGTTTTGGCCTATTTATACTATGATAAGATACGGACGCAATGGTATATGAGTCAAAAGAACTCATCTTAGGCCAAAACCCATACGAATAAACGTAGTAGAAATGCGTGGACTGAGAATAATACATGAGGTGGCAATGCATGAGAGAATACGAAATCAAGGGATTAAGGATGAATGCGAACTTAAGGCTGATGTGCTGAATAAGATGAAGAAGAGCATTCAGAATGGTTTGGGCACGTGGAACGAATGAATGAAGTAAGACTGACAAAACAAATATACAATGCAAAAGTGAAATGTAAGAAGTAAGAGAAATCGTAGGATCTGTACGAGAAGGTGTATGTTTGTGGTTGAGACAAAATATGTGAAAAGAAAATAGGACTTAACTTAACCATGAAATATTCATTGAACACATATGTTACCTACAGGAGTTATCTACATATGGTATAAATCAAAAAAGTTTTTGTGGGCGTTTTAGCATATACATACATACCATCACGCTTTTTCCCTGTTGGAGTAGGTAGATAGGACAGAGCACTAGACTTTTCTATCTCGACACACATATTTTGTCTCAACCACAAACATACACCTTCTCGTACAGATCCTACGATTTATCTTACTTCTTACATTTAACTTTTGCATTGTATATTTGTTTTGTCAGTCTTACTTCATTCATTCGTTTCACGTTCCCAGACCATTCAGAGAGCTCTTCTTCATCTTATTCAGCACATCAGCCTTAAGTTCGCATTCATCCTTAATCCCTTGATTTCGTATTCTCTCATGCATTGCCACCTCATGTATTATTCTCAGTCCACGCATTTCTACTACGTTTATTCGTATGGGTTTTGGCCTATTTATACTATGATAAGATACGGACGCAATGGTATATAAGTCAAAAGAACTCATCTTATCGATATTGTTTTATTTAAATTTCTACTGAAAAGTCTCTAAGTGTTGTTAATTGTATTATTGTATAATAAGAGTTAAATATAAATGTGTCAAAATAGCTTACCCAATAGATTTTGTTATATATTTAAATGTTTACTGAAACTCGAATATCCAAGTTCCTAAAATCTGATGTATTCTAATAAAAGAGAGACTCAAAGGTAAATGAGTCTTTCGTAAATGAGACAAATTTCTATTACAATTTTTCCGTACAGTTTACTTACTACGCTCAGCAAACTAATGGTTCTGTAGCTTGCACACTCCATTCTTGCACACTTACCTTTACATAACAGATTCCTAACATTTGTTGAAAAACTATCTCAGCCTCTTAAACGTTCGCTCACCCCCACATACTATTAGTTCTGTGCTCACTTTATCACCACAACCTGACGCTTATCGGTTTTTTTTATGTCATTTACAGTCATTCGTACTTCTAGACTAATCTCATTAATATTTTCCACACACTCGTCATTCTCAGATGAACCAACTCGCTGTTCATTTTTACTATTACATTGTCCCTTCCATTATATATTCCTTTCATCTTGAGCGAACCATTTCTTGTTCTGATTGAACCTTTTCATTTTTATCTTTGATTCCAGTCGTACCACTAGTATCATTGTTTCCTCACATTTTACATACTTCTTTCCAAAATATTTTCATATTCCCTCCGCATTCATACTAAACTTTCTGCCTTCTTCGTCGCTTCTCCTTCTTTCCTCAACTAATGTTTTTGTTTTAACTTTCCATTCTTTTGATTCATTAGTCACTATTTAATGTTGTTCCTTCAATAAATACTCTCCATATTCTATGTTCCTCTTTCACACAGTAAACTCCCTTAACCCCCCATGCATCCCCTTTTTTACATCCAACTTTTGCTGTGCCACAACATCTCTTGCTGTGGTCAACAATAAATATGTTTATTTTATAATATATTCCATATCTGGTAAATCTTGCGGTTATTGCTTAACAGCAATTTCTTCCAACCGACCAGTTTATCTTGGACATATCATATTGTTTTAAAGCACACTGTACTTGCGGCTACATAATATTTAAACGGTTCTACTTGTGATAGTAAAAATGTCCGTTATCAATTTCTCATAATACCTTTACAAATAAATTTTATGAATTTTAATATACGAGTAACTACTGAATTTTAGAAAACTTAGATATCATATTTTTTAAATAATTATTATAGTCCTTAAAGAGGGACTAAAGAGAGCTTATCCCTTGAATTATAACTCTAGCTTAAATACGTAGTAATGAACATGTTTTTAACACGTGCATTATATACAGCTATAAAACGAAATATTAATTTGTTGAAATTTCGGTAGACATAGGCAATATTTCAAGTGTGTCCATTGTGTAATCTAAAATGTATCTTTGTGGTTTCGTGACCGAGTCCTATTTAGCTCGCCTAGTTAACATCGTGCGACATAATTACCTCGCTCCCTGAGATATGTCCATAATTATTTCACAAATTGTTTAGGATTTAGATCACCACATTATTAATTTGTTCATTAGTAGATAGAACTATCAAACCACGTCATATAAAAAACTTTTAGTTAATTCTATCTTGTCTATATTATCAAAAAATGTCGAAAAAATTGTTCATAATATGCTAATTGAGTTCCACTTAAATAATTTAAACTGTTCAATCGTCTGCAGTCAGGATTTCTTTCTAGACAAAGCACTACAATAGCGCTAATCAAGATCACGAATGATACAAGACATGGAATGAGCTTTAAACAACTGGAATTTTAATGTTTCTTCGATTTTAGCAGTGCATTCAATACTTTGATTGTTTTAAGTACGTATGCGTTCCTCACGATTGTCTAATTTGGTCATGACTTGATTTTCTAGCAACTTAAAAGGAAGATAATAATCCTGAAAATACCATATATCTGGTTGATCTTATGGAATTCTCTCCCCACATATGGTTTTCTAAATTCATAAACAAAATCATATAATATCTTATATATTCTTATCACATGTATGCAGATGACCTGCAAATATATAATCACGACCCAAAATGCTTTCAAACAGCGTTAAACGATTTAAATACAGGCATTCAATCTATCTCCGAGTGGACTAACGAACATGGCTTACTCATTAATCCTGCGAAGTCTCAAACAGTTCTCAACTTCTCAGCAACTTACTTCCTCCAATATTACTTGATGATTCCATCATACCATTAAATAAAATTGTTAAAAACTCTCTCTTTCATGCTAAGACCAGACAAATTAGAAAAGCCAAAGGATTTTCTTTAACCTTCATTACCTTAAAGTGTTGTAATGATTCCTGACCGCTAAAACCAAAATTTTGCTCATGCTATCTCTACTGTACCCAGTTCTGGAACCAAAAATATTGGCGAGTTAAGGAGCGGCTAAACTCAAGTAGCGATTATTTATTGACTTTCCCAGTTCACCGTTCTTCTTTATTTACTTCGTCCTTTATTATTCATGTAGTGAGACTCTGGAAACAATTTCCAACTAATGTTAGACTCACTCCGTCATGTGGCGTATTTCAAAAAGTGAATTCTTTAATAGCTTTCTGATTGGTGGGAAGATATTCCCACATTATAGTATATGCCAGGTTGTGTTATGCACAATGAAAGTATAATACAATAAAACGTCTTAATGGTATAGATAAATACTTTACATTACAATGAGAGAGAAATTTATTTTAAAATTTATTATTACCTTTCTAAGATATATAAAATAAAATTTTGGAAGATATGTAAAATATCTATAGTTATCCCAGTTAAAAAGTCAAGTTGTTGAAAAATGTGTGTCGCAATAGGAAAGTCTTCTGATCTAACCTCCCTCTATCCACCCTGACAGGGAAACGACGGAATGATTTGTATGTATACTCTACTTTAATTAAGTTGCCGAATCGGGTTACACTTTTCCATACAATTTAGAAATCTGACGCATGATTACTTCCTATATCTAACCACGAAATTATTTATAAAATAAGCCATGTTCTCCCTACTTCCCAAAAATCTATGAATTCATATGTCACTCTTACTCTACGATAAGTTATGTAAAGTAGTTAATTAAATCTAATTAAATCTAAATTTAAAAAATGCCTCCAAGTAAAACTAATTCGGAAACCGCTAGGATTCGAACTGGGGACTCTTGGGTACTAAGCAAGCATGCTAACCATGGGGCCACGTTACCCCAATCGTTAATATAAGAAACGTCAATTCAGTTTATTATTTTAAAACCCTCTCATAATTAATAAGCGAATTATTAATGTCTACGGAAGGGTCATATACTAAAAAATATTAAAAAAACATACGTCTAAAAATTTCAATCAAACATAAAGGACCAAACCCATCACGACGACACAAGCTCTAGCGTTCCCCCGATAAATTAAGTGAAAAGGGTTGCTTATCAACTTTTCATTTGTAATCCCGGTGGAGTTATCGCCATTTTGATTAATTAATTACACCTTCGATATAAGTCTCGAAATGGGCGACGTGTCACGTTATGCGGCCCTCGGAGGAGGCGCGCTTCGGACAATTTCAGGGAGGGCCAAACCTATCACTGGCCCTAGGGAATAAAATCACTAGGTAATTTGATAATTGCATATCGTTATCAATAAAATTCCATCAGTTTAAAAAGTTTTATTGAGTATCGTCACGGATAATACTGTTACCCTTAATTCCAATTTGATCTTATGACGATTGAAATCTGATCGAAATAAATGTATCACAATTAAAACAGTAAAATTGTGACACGTGAAATTTCGGTCTTTATACTTAGGCTGGATTCGCGCGGTTACACCAATAGATGCTTAGGTGCCGACACGAGGTTGACCATAATCTGATCGTAACATGCCCACGGGACGACAGGTCGTGCACACAAGTTGTTATTACGATGTGTCAAGTCATATATACCTTCCATCACGTCGTCCCTACTGGGGTAGGCAAAGAGGATAGAGTGCCTTTTTGTACTTTCCTATCTCGAAACACATATTTCGCCTCTTCCACGTCCATACAACTTCTGATACAGCTCCTACGATTTATCTTCTTACTTTTTCTCAAAATATCCAACTTGATTCAACCATACCTTCCTTGGTCTTCCTCAACCCCGCCTCACACTTGCACTGTATATTTGTTTTGTTATCCTTTCTTCATTTATTTGTTCCATGTGCCCGAACCATCTCAGAGTGATCTTCTTCATCTTAATTAACACATCAGCCTTAAGTTCACATTTATCCCTAATCAATTCATTCCGTATTCTGTCATACATCATCCCCCCATGTATTTTTCTGTAAGTGCACGCATTTCTAGAGCGTTAATTTGGTTCTTTTCAGTATTTTTCCACGTGCATATTTTACTGACATACGAATACATCAAATATGGTACTAAAATATTGCTGTGGACTATCACCTTAGTAAATTTTGATTTTATCCGGTTCGAGTATATATGTTTTAGTACCCCGTTGACTTTGTTTCCTATCGCTACACGCCGCTCATAGAGCGAAGTATATATATACTTCGTAACTCTTCCATCACCTGAGAAAATTATATCATGATAGCAGAATTCTTCAACTTGATGTTTTATTTTTAATTACTTACCCATATATCGCATTTACTTTTCTTTTCTCACCTTTCTCTCACCACGAAGGAAATAAAAATAAAACATATTTATTTAATCTTCTTCTTCTTCATGTGTCCTGCCGGGTCCCCCCGACGTTGACGATCACTTGGGAGAAACCTTGTCTGTCCTGGGCAGCACGGAACAGCTCCTCCACACCTCTCATCCCGGTCCATTCTCTAATGTTCCGAAGCCAGGAGTGCTGCCTTCTTCCAACTCCTCTACGACCCTCAATCTTCCCCTTTATGACAAGTTGTAGGATTGCATACTTTTCACCTCTCATTATGTGGCCAAAATATGAAGTCTTACGGAGCTTGATTGTTGTGAACAATTCTCTCTGTGTATTTGCTCTACGCAATACTTCAACGTTGCTAATCATGTCAGTCCAGGATATTCTTAGCATCCTTCGGTGGATCCACATTTCAAAAGCCTCCAAGCGGTTAATGATATTAACTTTGAGGGTCCATGCCTCGACACCATAAAGCAAAACTGACCACACATAACACTTGATCATTCTTTGAATAGTGATATATTTTAGATTTCCAGCATGAAGAAAATGATTGATATCAATATTGATTGATATCAATAAAAAAATATGTAAATGTGACCCAAATTGATAGTGATATAATATTATATGTACATATATGGTACATGTATAATCAAAAATTTCAAAAAAAACACAATATAGCTGCATATTTATTTTTTATACGTGTATGTAATAGGTATCGAAAATAAATTTGTCGCCCTCATGCTCACGAATCAAGGATCCTGAGTTCGATTCCCAGTGGTGACATAATGTTTCCACGTTGATTCCGGGCTAGTAAAACTGAGTATTCCTAAAATATCATTTGGTGGCGCTTTGTAGCAGCCTATTATCAAGCCAATTATATTTAACACAGTGCTCTTGAAATAACACTCGTAGAGATAGAGAGATACTGTCACGAAGAAATACAAAACTGTTATATATAAATCAGGTCAAATTGGAGCACGTTACCTCGTTTTGAGGCATTCAATTTTTGATATGCTTATTAGTATATACGCGTGCGGCCCGCGAACCTTTACCCAATACCAGTTTTGGCACGCAGCCCAAAAAGGTTGGCTACCCCTGATATATGGCATAGGCCTTATATTATAGGGCTCACTTAGATTTTGCGACCTGTCAGACATACAAACATTTTTAATTTAAAAGTCTTGAAATTCGTTTTAAATTTTAGAAATAAAAATATTGATTATATAAATTTTCTATTTCTTGAGAATGGTTTTCAATTGCTTTTTAATATTTCAATGGATATCATATTTTACAACTGACCCAATGAATGGGGAACGAGTTGAAAATTAAAAGTATTTTTTTTTTAATATTCATCTATGAAAAGACATCCATCCTTCTTCATGTATTGTATCCGGTCCCCCTGACAGCGATCATTCTTGAAAATATATCTCTAGCTACATAGATACACTATGAGACTGTCGACTTAAGAACATAAACTGTTTTTTTAACATTAATGTTTAATCCTTTCTTGACACGCGCTGTGTTTATTCTATTGAATAAAAAAATAAAAGACATCTAGGTTATCCGTCAGGATCACTGTATGATCAACATATTTTACTACATTGGTGAACATTCTATTTATTATATTTGTTATTTATTATGTTTGGTTAATTTTCAATAGCATTAAAAAAAATTACACATCGTCCCATGTATTTTTTATTTATATGTCATCATAATTATATATCTTATAACGCAATGCAACGAAAATTTTACAATTGACACCGCTTAATTTTCCCTGTTTTATTTATATTCTCTATATGGCAACACATATATATGACAGCTGTTAATAAATGTCAATTGAACAAAAAGCGCTGAGTAGTGATAACACGATAACATTATATAGCAATATTTTAATATTTGTATGTATTTAAATATTTTATCAATGTATAAAGAATAACAAAGAAGTTCGCTTACCTGAATCTAGTCATTGTAAAGGTCAACAAATTCCTATATAGAAAGTAAATGTAAATATATAATTATGTTTTCCAAAGGAATACGCTTTTATTTAGTACTTTTTTGTTTCTTTTTTATTATTTCTTATGGAGACTCGTATAAGCCTGTTGTGATTTTACACGGAGTTATAACTGGAGCGGAAAGTATGACATTAATTGCTAACCGCATTCAGGATGTAAGTAATATTTATACAATTATTTCGTTTAACAAAGAAAATAATAAAAAAATTGCATATTAAGTTATAGTTGAATTTATCAATTAAACATTTTTATTCTTGCTTTCTTGTTACTCTTCTCGCAAGATATTTAATATTTTCAATGAATTTCAAATCCATAAATATTTTGAAAGATTATATTTTAAATACTGAATAACATATAGTCCTTAATTAACTCGCCAGGTTGTACTGTATACAACACTATATCATTTATTTAATAGGGTTTAACCTTGCCAAGGAAGGTTTGACTTTTACCCGATGAACAATATTTCCATATATCAAATAAAATTAGATTTATAGTAGTAGAAGTCATTCCAATAATTTATGTTAGATAACTATGTTAGTGAGCACCTGATCAATTATAAATTCAGATTAAAATAAAGTCTGGGAATAAAACCATTTAGGACTCGCTGGGAATTGAAATTGGGATGCCAGAGTATTAATGACTATACATTAGTCTACTCGGACAAATAATTCCTATGTGTAAGGTATAGAAAAAAAGCTAGACAACTTTTAGTATTTGTAGTATGACTTATTTCTTGTGAACAGATTTTAAACTTGTGATGCAACAAATTTCATTCATAATGAGAATCATATTATTAAAAAACAAGTTTTTATCAATAAAAATATAAAATATTTTCAAAAAAGAAATTTCCTAAAGCTCTAAAATGCTTTATACATATTTGTATATATGTATAAAAATTATATATCTGTAAATCTCAAATGCTCTATATCACAAATAAAATTAAGCTATCTTCAAAAATCTTTAAACTTGTATACATACTATCCAAATCTGAAGATATAGGATAAATAATATTTTTCTTATTTCATCAAAGGCTCATCCTGGTACCGTTATTTATAATATCGATAGATTTGGTGGATGGTCAAGTTTAGATCCATTGTGGCATCAAGTACAAGAAATTGGAAAAGACGTAGCAAATATTTCTTCCTTGCATCCTGAAGGAATACATCTTTTAGGTAAATCATTATTTATATCCATTTAATATTTTCAATAAAAATTAATTATTGTTTTTATTAATTTTTTATTTACTTCTTACAAAGTGTCTTTTTGCTAATAAAAACAAAACAAATATTGTATACACAGTCTGTCCAATGGTAAAGGTGACTAGTTTTATTTTCGCGTAACCACCAGTGCCAACTGTGGATGAATAAATGAGTTAACTAGCGACACATTTCGACTATCTTCCGTAAAAGTTTCACTAGCATCGCTGATTCATTCGTAATGATGTAACAATTGATAGTACCTTCTAAGTCTCGGTCGGAAAAGGAACAATTGAGCAACATGCCAATGTTAAATTTTGTTTTAAATTGGGTTAAAGTGCGACAGAAACTTTTGAAATTATTCAAACTGTTTATGGTAGTAAAACAATGAGTCGTAAAAATGTTTTTAAGTTGTACATATGCAAGATTTTGTGATGGTCGAGAGAGCATTGAAGATGATCCACAGCCTGGACCATCATTGACAGTTCGAATTGAAGAAAATGTTCAAAAAGTGGCTGAAATTCTTTAAAATGATTATTGTTCGTCTACTAGGCTCATCGAGGAGCTCACTGAAATTTCTAAGTCCACTGTCCATTTCATTTCAACGGAAAATTTGGGCAAACGAAAGGTCACACATTGACTGGTGATCAAAAAGTTTGCAAAGTGGAACACTGCAGATACATGAAATGAGCGACTGATATGGATCTAGACTTCATGTCAAGCATTGTAACAGGTGATGAAACATGGTGCTTTCAGTATGAGCCACTTACAAAGCTCCAGAGCTCGGAATGGAAGGGTTCACAATCTTCGAAATCCATAAAAGTGCGCATACAAAAGAGACGAATCAAGATTCTGCTCACCGTTTTTTTGATTCCAAAGGAATTCACGCCAGAAGATTATTCCCGAAACTGAAATTGGCGATGAAAGGAAAGCGTTTAGACATCCAGAAGGCTTCGACCGCGATTTTGGAAGCAATTCCAAAGAATGAGTTTCAGGAGTGCTGCAGAAAATTTTACAACCGCTTCCAGTATTCTATTGACTCACAAGGAGTGTATTAGGAATAAAGGTAATGTAAACTAAAAATAAACAATGTCTTGCGTTTCATTTCCCATCAGTCACCTTTCGCATTGGACTGATAGTGTAAGTTATGAGTTCGAAATTCGTGATTTAAATTTCAGTATACCAACTTCTATTTCAAATTCAAGTTTACTTCTTTTGAAGCTCTAAATCAAACTCTTTTTTTCTTATAATGAACAAGGTATTGGACAATTTAGCCTTAAAAAATTGAATGGTTATTTTTTTTTCTTATTTTAATCAATAATTGATTCGTTATACTAATGAAATTAATTTTTTGTGTATTATTTAATAATTTACATTACAGGATATTCCCAGGGTGGCCTAGTTTGCCGAGTGATTTTAGAGTCTTTCTTAAATCATACAGTACAAAATTTCATTTCACTTAGTTCGCCCCAAGCTGGCCAGTATGGAGGTATTTATAAACCCAAGTTCAATTGTTCATTAAGATTGATCATAATGAAATTGTTCATTATGGTCAATATTAATGAACAATTTCATATATTTTCTAATTATAATTTACACAAAATTAAAAATTTATTTACAAAATGTAATCATATAGTTTCTGTTATATTATTTTCAGCTGCATTCCTGCATTTATTCTTTCCTGGTTTAGTACGAGACTCGGCATATGAGTTATTCTATTCTCGAATTGGACAACATACAGCAATAGCAAATTATTGGAATGACCCTAAGCATCAAAAACTCTTTTATGATTACAGTGTTTTTCTTCCATATGTAAATAATGTTATTTTGTAAGTAATCATTTTATTATTTATAAAATCTAATAAAGCCTAATAAAAAATTACATGTCAAGCTTGTTTTTAAAAAATATTTAGAAATAACAAAAATTGTAAGGTATAATTTGTGATAACAGTTAAATTAAATGATAGTTTAATCAAATAACAGATGAGGTTTAAAAATAATGTATTCATGGAAACAAAATAATCATTAGTGGTCATCACTTGTTGAACCAAGAGATCACCAAAGCCCTTGTAATACTGAAGAAACTGGTACAAAATTAGCATTTTTTTGTATGTTTTCTGAATAAACCTTACTTTTCCACTAAACACAATTTTGTGCATGTTTGGCTTTGGGCTTTATGACAGTTTGTAATGAAGAATATATTTCATAATATGTAAAGCGATTGGGTGTTAACATAAGCTGTGTCCATTTTTTTCCAAATGAAGAGAACAAGAGGACACAACAAAAAAGAATTACAACAAATTAGTCAATAATGTATTCTCCTTCATTACTCGTATTTACAACTTTTTGCCAACGTTCTACAAGTTTTTCAATGCCTGTGCATGTTGCAAAATAACGCCATATTGCCGATCCGGACTTTTTTGTTGAATTACAGTGTTGAGCCGCTGCATTTGCAGAATGTATAGCTCCGCGTTGACTGTCTGATTGCGTTCAAGTATCTCGTAGTGGATGACGCCTTGCCAATCCCGCCAGATGCAAATCATCGTCTTGCGTCCACTGGTCGTCCGGAACGCTCCATGTCTTTCAGGTCGAAATTACCGTCTTTGAAACACAAAAACCATCGACGAGCTGTCCTTTCATTCATAGCATCTTCACCGTACACTTCGCAAATATCGCGAGCAGCTTTGTTCCCTCGATTGAACGCGAACAGAAGGAGGTGTCGAAAATGCTCACTTTCGTCTACTTGACATTCCATTTTGAAGGCTTGTAATCAAATAAAATAATATATGTAACGTAAAAGCAAACAATATATTGTAGAGCAGAAAATTTTCTTTCGAAAGACGTATAACCTTTACCATTTTGTTTTACTTTTGGTGCTCATTATTAAATTTGAAAAAAAAACGGCACAACTTATGTTAACACCTAATATTTCATACATAATGGGAGTGGTATTAAAAATGTGCTAAAAGCAACTTACTTTATCCTAAGAATAGCTGTAAAGTAGCACTGATACTACTTTTTACTAGTTTTTACTAGTTTTTTTAGTAGCATGTTACTTTAGATTGGAAAGTAGCTGTAACAGTGCTACTTTTCAAAATTACTGCATAATGATAGTCAAAAGTTATACAAAATTAAATAGTTCAAGATCTCCCAGCAAAAGACTTGACCTTCTAATTATTACTCTCAATTTTATGAAAACTCTATTCTATGTTTGTTTTCAACGTAAAGGGAAAAGATTATTTATTTGAATTTAAAATATTTAACAATAAATTACTTTGTTATCCCACTAATTCTAGTAATTTTTAGAATAACAAGGAAATTTATTATTAAATATTCTAATATGTAACACATCGATCAATAAGCCCCGTTACTAACTACTAATACAACATTTGTTTGCCAAAATTATTCTTTATTCATCAACATAGTCTCCTTCAAGAGCCATACATTCATTCCAACGCTTTCCTAACTTTTCTATGCCAGCCGTGTAGAACGATTTATCTTCGGTTTCAAAATAGGCGTCAGTTTCGGCAATCACTTCTTCATTGGAACCAAATCTCTTTCCCTGGAGCATCTTTTTGATGTCTGCGAACAGCCAATAGTCGCTGGGGGCCAAATTTGGAGATTACGGTGGGTGCGGAAGCAATTCGAAGTTCAACTCATGCAATTTGGCCATCATTACTATCGACTTGTGACATGGTGCATTGTCCTGATGAAAGAGAACTTTTTTCTCCTTCATATGGGGTCGTTTTTTTGCAATTTCTGCCTTCAAACACTCCAATAACGCTATGTAATATTCGCTATTGATGGTTTTTCCCTTTTCAAGGTGATCGATGAATATTATACCATGCGCATCCCAAAATACGGAGGCCATAACCTTCCCGGCCGACTGTTGAGTTTTTGATCGCTTCGGACGACTTTCACCGGCTGCTCTCCACTCAACTTACTGCCTATTTGATTCCTGAGTATAGTGGTGGAGCCAAGTTTTATCCATTGTCACATACCGACGCAAAAACTCCTGTTTATTTCGCCTGAACAGCGCTCTGAATCATCGATGCGTTGTTGTTTCTGTTCCATTGTGAGCAAACGCGGCACCCATTTCGAAAAAAGCTTTTTCATGTTCATGCAAAATAGTGTAAACACTACCAAATGATATCTTCAAGATGTCAGCTATCTCACGCAACTTTACTTTGCGATTTTCTTTCTATCTTTGCGATCACGATTTTGAGGGTTTTTTAATGTTTTCTGGTGTAACAGCCTCATTTGGACGACCAGACCATTCAGCATCATTTGTGTCTGTACGACTGCATTTGAAATCAGGATATCACCGACAAATGGTTGTTTTCGACGGAGCAGAGCCCGGATAACACTTTTCAAGCCATCGCTGAGTTTGAACGGTATTTTTTCCCATTAAAAAGCAATGTTTTATCAACACACGAAATTCGTTTTTTTCCATTGTTTTGAAAATAGCAAAAGTAGCGTCACTAAAACCACTGTAACTCAATGAGACAATGTCGGAATGTCATGAAAGTTTGACACGTAACTTCTAAAGGCTGGTACTAACTGAGAATGGTATGGATTTGTTAGTAAAGGCGCCATCTGTTGGTTAGTCCTGGGATTTATTGATTGATGTGTTAGTTCCACAAAAAGCCGAATCGTTTCATATATTATTCCAATTTATTTTTTTAACTTGGTACTTTATTATTATGATGCAAAGGTTTTTTTACAACATTATTATTTTTTCATTTAACTCGTCCAGTGCTGAGAACACGCCTGGCGTGTCCATGTGAACATCTGCTTCATGCTCAGAACACGCGCGGCGTGTCCATGCCTAAATATTGTTAGTGTATTATATCAGCATACTAGATATTCGTTCATTACTTCGAAAGATGCCGCCGCATTCGGGCGTTCTCGCGTGTGCAACGCATTGTAAAGATGAATTTACACCCGCAGTTGTAAATAATATTTTTTCTAGTTTTTATTCCGTTTGTTTTCATTGTGAGACTTGATAATAATAATAATTGGACTATTTCTCTAGCGCTGTTTTGTGAAAAGGTCACTGCAAGGGATATTTATTGTAGATATATTTTGTTTATGTTTTCTAGTTATTTTCAATTTTGAATGAGTGACATAGTGAATTGTGAGCAAAAAGAAGTGCCTTTTGAAAAATATATTATAGCAATTTGTGTACATAGTGATATTTAGTATCATATAAGTTTCTTTTTGATTTTACGAAAAAAATTACGTTTACCTTGAAAAATGAATCGCCCATCGCGCTCTAAAAGACAAAGGATTGAGGATGATATGGATGATTCATTTAGTGACGTTAGTGATGAGGAATTCACGATCATCGAGGAGGATTCTGAATTTGAGTCAGATATTGAAAATGATGACAATATTCAAATTCAAACTGTTTCACAAACGTCTAGAACACCAGACGTTAGCTCTACGCAATGGTCGAATATAAAAAAAAACAACCAGCCTCTATACCATTTTCAAAAATACCCGGGCTGAAAATTGAGATGTCAAGTAAAGAACCAATAGATTATTTTGATTTGATTTTCAATGAAGATTTATACAACCTTGTGACAACCCAAACCAACGTGTATGCTGTTGAAGTATTGCCGAAATCAGAAGGTGATACAAGCAGAATCACGCGATGGAAAAATGTCACTAAAGACGAAATGAGGGTGTGGTTGGGTTTACTACTACACGCCGGAACAATACGTTTGAACCGGTTGAGTGACTACTGGAAGACGGACTACCTATTCAATTTACCGGCATTTTCGCAATTCATGTCAAGAGATTTTTACTTATCTTAGGGCACTACATTTCAACATTAATGAGGAAGATCTATCGAGCTTGGCAAAAATCAGGACAATGATTGATTTTTCAATGAAAGAATGGAGGTAATTTATAATCCACACAGACAACTATCGATAGATAAATCGTTGGTTCTTTGAAGAGGCCGATTATTTTTTTGCCAATATATAAAAGGCAAAAAGTTCAAATATGGTATAAAACTTGACACGTAAAACTAATTGTACGAGTATATGGTGGATCATCAGATGAAGAGTTAAGTGGCAAAGGCCACACTAATAAAGTCGTTCACAAATTGCTAGAAGGGAAGACGGGAGCCGGATATTCAGTTTAAATGGATAATTTCTATAATAGTGTTCCTCTTACAAAAAAAAAATGTTGAACCAAAATGCGTATGCCACAGGACACTACGAGCAAATAGAAAGAAAAACCGATCGATGTTATATATAAAACAACTAATGAAAGAAGAAAGTGTGAATCAGTTCACAGAAAATGGTATATGTGTTACCAAATGGAAAGACCGCCGAGAAGTCTTTATGATTTCTTCTGAATTTGATGGGGAGCTGTCTGATACTAAAAACAGACGTGGTAAAGTGGTTACCAAACCAAATATGGTAATAAATTACAACAATCACACGGGCGGTATAAACTATTATGGCCAGATGTTAGCTTACTACCCGTGCAAAAGAAAAACATTAAGTTGGTACAAAAAGTTGGCCATCATCTGTTCCAGATATTATTGAATTCTTGGCATTTATAAAATGCAGGCGATTCACAGTAAATGTCGTATGATTTCATGTTATTTATAATCAAAAAGTTATTAGGTCCACCTCTATCATCATTCCGAGACAAACAGTACAATAAAAAACCAAGAAACATCTGCCGAAGTTTTGTGAAAAATACACTGACAATAAAACTGAAAGTCGCAGATGTAAGCAATGCTAGGATACAGCTAAGAAAAGAAATGCTTCATTATTATTTTGTCCAGATTGCCCCACTCAACCTGGTCTTTGTTTGTTGCTAGGAGGAGCCTTGCTTCCAACTTTACCACAAATATTGAATTATTTTTTACTTTATTATTGTATAAACCTGACTTGATATGTATATTTTTTTGTTTTAAAAGTGTCATAAAAACCTCCATTCAATACCATTACGGTATACGTCAAAATAGCAACATCACTCTTATCACACCAAAAAGTCACTCAAGTACATAAGATAAAAAAAAAAAAAGTGTGGGTATCTCATTTTGCGCCGAATTCCCAATGGACAAAATAAAAATAACATGAAAATAAACACATTTGAAAAAGGACAAAAAATATTTGTTTGAAAAATAAAAATTTATTTAAGAATATTTTTTACATGTGTAAACCCACCTTTACAGCATGGCCTTCGCTCTGATTCGTCGATCAAATCAAAGCTATACTGAATGAATTTTAAATACCTCGCTAACAATTTTTGAACCGGTGTAAAAGGGGACGATGTATAAATGATATATGTAAACAAATTTTACATTTATGAATATATATTTTCATAAATGTAGAATTTGTTTTACTTCCGTGAGTATTTCACGGATTGAAACTAATTTTTATTCAAATATACTGCACACCGGTCGGTTGTCATGTATTTTGTATCAGCATTGAAAGAGTTAAATAAACCCTTTACCTCATGACATACATTGTTGATATAATCTATATTGATTTGCTATTTTCAGATCTGAAAAATCTGACGAATTTAAACAAGGTTTATTAAAATTAAAGAATATGGTGCTTATTGGAGGTCCAGATGATCAAGTCATCACACCGTGGCAAAGCAGGTGACAATACAACAAATTCATTATTTAATTAAACTAAATATGCAGCATTTATAACAATTATGATAAAATGTTTGAAGTATAATTAAGGAAAAAAAATAAACCTTCTTTATAAATTACGTCATTAACTTCCTCTGAAGTGCTAAGAAGTTGATTACAACATTCAAAGGTTTATTTTGTTCACAATCATTTTTGTTAAAAATTCAATGAGTTTTTTGTCTCAAATTAAATTCAGAGTTTTCACTATTCTAAGAAATGTAAACTATATAAGGCAATGCACAAATTTCATTTCATTCTATATATATGTAACACAAATTTCATTCATATATAACTGAAAGATTACCACTTATGTAAAAGGAATACATGTTTATGCCGTATTAACAAAAAATTTAAATATAATATAAAAACCAAAAATATATTAAATTAGTGTGTAAATTCACAATTTTAAATAAATTTTTACGGCACATGAGATAAATTATGTCAAAAGTATTGCAACACAAATAACTTATAAATTATGGGGAATCCACTTAAAAAAATTACTGATGCGCCAATCCTAGCGATATATAACGGCTGTCAAATCACTTTAGAAAATATGAAAATATCTTGATCAGAAATCATCTCAAGTAATAAAAATATTCATAATGTTCTAAAGAGATGGAAGTATCTGTACTCATTGTAAAATATAGCATAACCATGTATCAAATTGGTAAAATAAGCTTAACAATATGAACGCAGATATATCCGCGCTTGGTCTGTGCTGTGTGGATTAATTATGTGGATGATTCTGTCCTTGGCATCATTCTGTTTTATCAAAGATTTTGCCTAATTGCAATGTGTTTGCTTTATTGTATATAATAAAATTGCACTGTATACAATGCAAGACAAGCTTTATTTTTGTTTATAAAGACATTTTACTACTTTTGTTTTTGACATCAATGGGTAAAGAGGAATACATAAAATTATACTTAAATGATTATTAAAACCATTGTTACATTTGATGTACAACTTCCGTTCAGTATCTCTTAGTTTTGTTAAACTTTCAAAATATTTAATTAAATTTAGAATATTGACTTTTGACTCTGTTATCAGTGACAAATTTAATAACAAAACATGTTCAATATAATGTGTTCGTAATATAAATATTTGCTAACTTAAAATTCATGGGAAGTAGCTTCATGTAGGTTTTGACTTGGACTAGGGAAGTAATGTAAGTTCAGCATATTGATTGCATGGCCAAAAACCTCAATTTATGTTTTTTACATAGTAAGGATATAAAAAAGGTGATAGAATGAAACAAAATATTGAATTTTCAATTTAATATAGTGGATTATTATTATTATTGTAGTTCAATACTCTTTTAAGAACAATGAATTTTTAAATACTTCTGAAAAAATATACTTAAGTTTTGTTCTCAAAATGTTGAAAATCTCCGGAGATCCCTTCTTTGTTACTGTTAAATTTTTTTCTCACCAATCAGATTTCAGTTTTAAAAATACTCACTAGGAACCAAGTCAGGTCTATAGAGTGGGTGATTCAATTCTTGGAAACCACAGTATTGAAAAGCAGCTTTTGGGGTTACAGTAGCGTGCACTGTCCTACCATCGGACCGAAACTCCGAACAAGCTATCCATCACTTTTGGCGCATTGTCGTGCAATAATCTCATGCCTGGTGACAGCTTTCCCCGGCATTTTGTTTTTTAGGTATTCTTTAATTTGTAAATTAATTTTCTACCAGTAATAATGTTGCAAAATCAATATGAATAATTAAATCTCAAATGCCCAACGAAACATTCACGAACACGCTTTAGCTTATAATGCCACATCTCCTAGTGAAATTTTATAGTCATATTTGTTCATACAACTGCCTAATTTTTTTAACATATAAACTCTCATCTATAAAGATTTTTGCATTTTTCAGGTGTGTTCAATTTTCTTATTGATAGAAGTGCATTACTTGGCCATAACCAATAAATTTTATTTCCAGTATTTGTACATAAAATGCCACACCAATACGGGCACTTACAGCTAACAAAACTTTTTGGCCATGGAGGTACTTCGTTACTTTTAGGTTGACAGTGTTAAAATAATTTTTATACAAAAAATGCTTATTAAAATTGTATTCAAACATGTGCACAATGTTATTTTTAGCTTATCATACCATTTTATATATCATAATTCTTTTTATCAGTCTTGACTTGTTATTTGCAGCTGCTATTGACATCACATATTCTATTATAAGAATGCTGATCAATTTAATAGTTACACAGAAACTTATTGACCTTTATGAGTTATATATTTCTTTCTAGGTGTTTCTTTCTGGTTATATTTTTATTTAAATTGTAAAATTTTCAGCTGTACAATTACGTGGACAGTGTTACATTGATATTAAAAAGTGCAACCAATACCAGATTTACTACTAATATATGACCCTCATACAGTCACATTAAAATAATCATATCTCATAGCCATGATGGAAACGTCACAAAAAATAAATAAGAATAACAAAAGGACTTCAACTTACAAAGAAGAAGAAAATAAATGACAGGAGTTACGGAATTAACATACACATCATGACTACCTCACGTCAACTAGTGAAAAGAAGAATCAAAATAACACATCGATCAATATGTCCCGGGACTAACTACTAAAACAACATTTGTTTGCCAAAATTCTTCGTTATTCATCAACATAGTCTCCTTCAAGAGTGATGCATTCATTCCAACGCTTTCCTAACTTTTCTATGGCAGCCATGTAGAACGATTTATCTTTGGTTTCAAAATAGGCGTTAGTTTTGGCAATCACTTCTTCATTGGAGCCAAATCTCTTTCCCTGGAGCATTTTTTTGAGGTATACGAACAGTCAATAGTCGCTGGGGGCCAAATCTGGAGAATACGGTGGGTGCGGAAGCAATTCGAAGTTCAACTCATGCAATTTGGCCATCATTACCATCGACTTGTGACACGGTGCATTGTCCTGATGAAAGAGAACTTTTTTCTTCTTCATATGGGGCTGTTTTTTTGCAATTTCTGCCTTCAAACGCTCCAATAACGCTATGTAATATTCGTTATTGATGGTTTTTCCCTTTTCAAGGTGATCGATGAATATTATACCATGCGCATCCCAAAATACGGAGGCCATAACCTTCCTGGCCGGCTGTTGAGTTTTTGGTCGCTTCGGACGACTTTCACCAGCTGCTTTCCACTCAGCTGACTGCCGATTTGATTCCGGAGTATAGTGGGGGATCCAAGTTTCATCCATTGTCACATAACGACGGAAAAACTCTTGTTTATTTCGCGTAAACAGTGCCAAACAGCGCTCTGAATCATCGATGCGTTGTTGTTTCTGTTCCATTGTGAGCAAACGCGGCACCCATTTCGAAAAAAGCTTTTTTTTGACCAAATGTTCATGCAAAATAGTGTAAACACTACCAAATGATATCTTCAGGATGTCTGCTATCTCACGCAACTTTACTTTGCGGTTTTCCATCACGATTTTAAGGGTTTTTTTAATGTTTTCTAGTGCAACAGCCTCATTTGGACGACCAGAGCGTTCAGCATCATTTGTGTCTGTACGACGACTATAACACTTTTCAAGCCATCGCTGAGTTTGAACGGTATTTTTTCCCATTAAAAAGCAATGATTTATCAACACACGAAATTCGCTTTTTTCCATTGTTTTGAAAATAGCAAAAGTAGCGTCACTAAAACCACTATAACTGAATGACACAATGTCGAAATGTCATGAAAGTTTGACATGCAACTTCTAAAGGTTGGTACTTACTGAGAATGGTATGGATTTGTTATTAGAGGCGCCATCTGTTGGTTAGTCCCGGGACTTATTGATTGATGTGTTAAAACTGACGATAAATAAAATTTAAATAAATCAAATTAAAACTTCAAATCTACCTTTCTCCCATTCGTGCCAGAAATTCATTGATTTCATCTTTCCTTGTTTGTCTAAATCATGTATTTGGTCAAGTGGTTAACACACTGGTATTTGACCAAAATATTGCTTATTAGAATACTGTAGCAATGTACTCACCCTCATACGAGTATAAGACAAGCATTTTTTACTTAGTTTTTAAACCAATAATGATGCCTTTAAATTTAACCAAGGAAAACCATGAAAAAGTCCGATTTGCAAGATGCAGAAATAAACTATTACATATAATCACAACACCATTTCCCTATCGACGTAGGCAAAGATGACAGAGTACCAGGCTTTCCTATCGCAACACACATCTTTCGCCTCTTCTACGTCTATACAACTCCTACAATTTCTCCGACTTTTACATTTTCTTCTTTCATAATATCGTAGACTTGATCGAACTATACTTCTATTGGTCTATCTCTACCAAACCTTCCATTCACATTTGCACGGTTTATTTTTTTTGTTAGTATTACTTCATTCGTTCATTTTACATACCCATACCATATCAAAGTGCTCTTCTTACTTAATACATCAGCCTTAAGTTCACATTCATCCCTAATCATTTCATTTTCTATTCTGTCATATATTGTCACCCCATGCACTCATCTCAGTACATGCATTTCTACAGCATTTATTCAGCTCATTTCAATATTTTTCCTCATCCACGTTTCACTTCCATACATCCAAGTTGGTACTAGAATAGTGTTGTGGATTATCATCTTAAAACATTTCGATACTGTCCGGTTCAAGTGTATATGTTTTAGTGTGCCGCTGCTGACTGTTTCCTATTACTACACACCTTTTGATATCTCTCATAATTTCCATCATCCTTAACTTGCTTTAATTTTGCATTGCTTACCCTATATCGCATTTGTTTTTCCTTTCACACTTTTCTATCACCATGACTTTGGATTTCACAAAATTCATTCTCAGATCTTTCTCTTCGCATCTCTCATACAATTTACTTATCAAATTCTGTAATCATATTCCGCTAACATACCATGGCATGCAGCAATCTGCTCGCATTCCTATTTGACATTTGTATGCCACCCATTAACCACTACAGTTCCTTCACATATGAATCTGTCAATATTAAACTACCAGAATGACATGACACATCTTTGCTTTACCTCTTTTGAAATATTAAACCGCTCAATCAAAGCACTGTTCATTCTAATATATACTATACTTTCGGCATATAAAAACGCAAACACCACATATTAATTTACAGTTTAATTCAGCATATACCACGTATTAACTTACATTCAACAACATATTTACTAAATATTTTCCTTAGCTTGTCTTTTTTCGTGCAGTCATATGATTTTTTCAAGTAGGCAAACACACAATATATAATACTGTTTTATTTTATGCCATACATTTTCCCACAATCATATGCAAAGATAAAATCTAATCCGTGTAACCAAATAACTAAGAAATTTTCTTTTTTTACAGTCATTTTGCTTATTATGACCTGAATGAAACGATAATTGAAATGAAATCTCAAGAAATATACACCAAAGATCTCATTGGCCTTCAGACTTTGGATAAGAAGGGAAAACTTCATGTCATCACAGTTCCTGGTGTAGATCATTTTATGTGGCACAAAAATGAATCTATTGTAGATAATTACATTCTTCCATACTTGGATTAACTAAAATTGCTAAATATTTTTATTTTAAGTGAATTGATTTTAAATTTTGGGATTTTTTAAATTTTATAATAAATTTTCTATATGTATTATACGAGTATTTACGAGTAGATGGCATCTATATTTAAGGAGTGAGACATCAAACAAATTCTATTGGCAATAATATGTTTTCACTTACTCATAATGTCATGTTTAGTTGAGTATTTTTACATCATTAAAACTGCATAAGTAGATATTATATTGAGCCTTCATTCAATAATGAATTACATCTTTGTAAGGATTTTTTCACCTTGTTTCGAGCATTAACCCTCCATGATTTCCACTACTCTCTGCTTCAGGTATTCTGTTAAAGACTATCTACATAAAGACATGAAACTTTGCAAAGTCATAATTCCCAAAATTTTGGTAGAAGCGCAAGCAACACGATGGGGAAATTCTTAAGGAAATGTACATACATTATTTATGCATTCAGATCCTTCGCTAAAGGTAGTGGTATGTGCGCTAAAATCTATAATGCTACCCCCTCATATGAAACTGTTTTATAAAGAAAACACATATTTATATATCTTAATAAAATGCTGTAACTTCACATATCAAAAGCTTTCATTGTCTTGCTTTTCAAAAACTTCATGTTGGGTACTCTACAAGAAGTCTTTAGTGTATGTGTTTTTGCACAATATACAAACTATTCTAATGTACTTCCATTAAAAAATTAAGTTTGGTGGTCTTTTGATTTTTATGAAAACAGTTTTAAGAAAATTTTTAATGCAATTAAACATGAATGAAAAAAAATGAGGCTGTCTGTAAAATGGGCATCTGTGTGCACCACGCACATTGCATATATGGAAGTGACTACCTTGCATGTATCATTCACTTCCTCATCACCAGGAGAATGTCACCAAGCACGTTTACATGAAAGTAAAAGTTTCCTATCTTTGCTCCCAATTTCGCCAGACTGTACAGTTTTGAAAAAAAAAAGCTAGATTTACATTTTATAAATAGAGAGATAGTACTGTATTACAATTATTCTTGTGATTTGTAAAAGGAATTTATTTTTAAATCTTGAAATACTCCAGTTTTTTTACTAAGAATAGTAATTTTAACTTGTATTCCATAATGGGAAATAAATTAACACTCTTTTAGGTTCTTTCCTTTTATTTATATTTATACACAGCTCTTTGGCTCTCAATCTTGACAGGCAACAAAGTTAATGTGCCAATTTATATTGACAAATATCTTCAAGTCAATTATTCCTAGAGTAAATAAAGGGGAGATAAGTTTTTATTAATGAGTTATTTTGTTTTTTTTTTTGTCAATATTGAATGATTTTTGGAGTTGTAGGATTTTAAAGGAAATAATTTTTTAGTAATTGTAGACCAATTATGAAAATCTTAACATTAGTGGTCTTTAAACAAAATAATTTTATTCCATTACTGAATAATATAAAGGTTAAATTTGTCAAGAAATTTGTCTTCTTGATTCTGCTAGAGATAAATATATTTTAGTAAAAATGGATCTAGATCTAAGTTATTGACTGATTTATATTTTCAAGTATCGCTTCTCATTTGTATATAAAAAATAATAGTTTATTTAAAAAAAGATTGGGTGCTTTTTTAAAATCAAAATGTTTTTAAGTGTTCCATTATTTATTCCTAAGTTTAATTATGATTACATTACTTACTAACGCTACCCACTATCTACTACACACTAAGTATAATAGTAGAGATATACAAAGGTAACCACTGGAATAAACAATGACAGCAATGACTTGAGCATTAATTTTTTTTAAATTTGTTAGTTTCTCAGAAAATGTGCTATTTTCCTTTTCATTTTATGCAGATATTGTTTAAAAATTTTACATATTTTTTTCATAATTTAATTTAGAGTTTTAATTTTAGTCTCTTGGTTTTATTGACAACATCCCCAGAATATGTTTTGGTATTATAAAGACTCAAGTTAAACCATAATAAACAAACTAAGATGGTGTCAAAAAATTCTGTAATATTTTTTTATATCGCCCTGAAAATTAAGACTGCAATATCTTCAAAACATCGGCCATCATTCAAACCAACTCAACACAACAACTCTGAAAAACATTTTAAACTAGTGGAAAATAGCTGTGGAAATCTTCAAACATATCTAGAAATATTGTTGGTCTTGCAACTATAAAACTTGATGAGAATTTCTGTGTGTCAATAAAGATTAACAGTAACATTAATAAAGAAATTTTCTTTGCAAGTTTTATATGGCAGGATTAAGAGTTTTTCCTATGAATCAAAAAACTAATCTTGTTGATGCAAAAGTTCGTCCCACTTTTAATACAAAAATTTAAGAAAAATTTTATTTACTAAAAATTACATTTAATCAATATACTCGTAGTATATGCCGTTCTGTTGGATGACCTTTCTTCATCTCTCTGGTAGCTGCATAATCCCGCAATCATAGAAGCTTTGAGGTTTCTGGCTAAAGAACTGATCCAGGTGATTTTTCAAGTCTTCCAAGGAAGAAAAGTTTTTACCATCTAAGCTGTTTTGAAGTGATCTAAATAAATTATAGTCGGAGGGCGCAAGGTCGGGATAGTACGGTGGATGGACCAAAACATCCCAGTTAGATTGTGAAAGTTTGTGTCTGGTGCCCAAAAACATGTGTGGTCCAGCATTGTCTTAATGGAATGCAATACCCTTTCTTTTAGTTAATTCAGGCCGTTTCTGGTTGATTGCTTGCTTTAATTCACTTAGTTGTGAACAGTATTTCTCGGACTTAATGGTCTGGCTTTATGCTCATAATAAACTATTCCCTTCCAGCCTCACCAAATGCATAGCATAACCTTCGGATGTAAACTGGCTTTGGCCCTGGTTGAAGGGGCATCTCCGCGCTTAGTCCATGATCTCTTACGCTTAACATTATTATCCACAATCCATTTTTCATCACCTGTAACCATCCGCTTTAAAAATGGATCAATTTTATTGCGCTTCAGTAGATAACCACAAGCAGAAATTCAGTCTATCAAATTTTTCTTTGTTAACTCGTGCGGCACCCATACAACGGCCTTGCTAACCATTCCAATTTGACATAATTGCCTTGACACTGTTGACTGGTTGATTCCAAGAATTTCTCCGATCTCTTGAGTTGTTCTATGCCGATCACTTTCAATTAGCACCAATATTTCATCGCCATCAGCCTCAGCCAGTGATCCAGAACATGGTGCATAGCTAAGATTAAAATTGTTTTCACAAAACTTTCTGAATCACTTATGGTACGTGGAATCGTCAACGGCACCCTCACCGTATATAGCACATATCTTCTTTTGCGTCTGCGAAGCTGTCTTGCCTTTCCGGAAATAAAAAAACCTTAATGTGTCGAAAATGCTCCTTATTTTCTGCCATTTTTGATGCTTAACAAAATGTAAAAAAACACAACCAAATAACACAATGCTTTTCCCAAGTACTCGCTAAAATTCCTTCTGTCAGACAACATCAAAACTTTACATATGTGAAGTTAATAACATTTCAGTTTTACGATACAATGTCATCTAGTGCCGAAAACGGGATGAACTTTTGCATCAACCCAATACATGTTTTTTTTTAATTCCTGAGAAAACCAAATTTTCATTTAAATATTAACTGATAATGTCCCTTGATTCAAGGGGTATAAATAGAGCCCATAAAGGGGTTGTGATTAGATTTAGTTATATTCATAAATTGTGATTATTAATAGAAACTTTGATGACTCTTATAGTTCAATCAATCAATTTCTTTGCCGTTGAGTGATCAAATTCACCCCAATGGTGCCTATGTTTCATTGGAGTATATCTCAAAAAGTGCAATTTTACAAAGCTCTCCGACACTACAGGGAAGTCTTTTCCATACGATAGAGCTAGCCACTCAAGATAACTGAATCTATTAGCTCTATTTTCCTCAACAAAGTGGTCTATACTCTAAAACCTAGATAATGTCAGTATACTACACCTCTCAGAGCGCATGTCCCTAACACAATTCGGTTTTGTAGTGTGATTCCATAGCATTTTAAGGTATAAAATACCATAAGACGCCCTTGAACTCCACCCTTTCAAGACACAACCAGGGAGACTTCTTTGATAGGAAAATTATCGGGAATATCATACGTGGGTCGTCCAGAAAGTAAAGAACGTTTTGGCATAACTAAATAAAACGAAAGATATCAACACAAAACTTTATTTACAAAGTCACAGTACCTTACTCTATTTTTCAATGTAGTTGCCATAGCTGTCAAGGCACTTATTGTAACGTGGAACCAATTTTTCAATTCTGATGCTATACTCTTCTACCGCCAAAGATTTGAGCCAGGATGTCACTTCTTGTTTGAGGTCTTCATCGTTTGCGAACTGTTTTCCACCCAAAAATTCCTTTAGTTTCGGGAATAAGTGAAAATCACTTGGTGCCAAGGCAGGGCTGTAAGGAGGATACCCAAAAATTTCCCACTTAAGACGTTGAAGTTCTCGCTGTGTTCGTGCTGATGCATGAGGCCGCGCATTGTCATGAATCAAAACCAACTTTCCCGACAACATTCCACGTCACTTGTTTTGGATGGCGCGTCTAAGTCGTTGAAGAGTTTCACAATAGACCTCTGAGTTTATTGTGTCCTCTTGGCATAAACTCCACGTCTATCAAACCCTTTCGGTCCCAAAAAACTGTTGTCATCACTTTTCTGGTGTTGAGATTCGGTTTTTCTTTTTCGAGCACACATTTTTTTGTAGCCAAGGTGCTCTGTCACTATTTCATGTAGGAGCGATTGTGAAATTTGTGGGAAAGATTCATGTACTGTGCTTAACCCTGAGAGCGCTACGAGAAAAAAATATAATTGTCTATCTAGTGCTGAGATATATTTACGATTCGGACGTTCGTGATAAATATTTATTTTAAATAACAAAAAAACAAAAAAAATATATTTTTACAACATAAATATATTTTAGAATATGTACCCTTGTATTCTAAATGAATGATATTCATTTAGAATACAAGGGTAGAACAAATTTCTTCCACTGCTATAGCAGTGCGCCAATCTCTCAGGGTTAAAGTGAAACGCCGGTTTTCCTGAATTTTGTCTTCAACTTTTGCTTTCAACTCATCCGTAACAAATGATGGCCTCCCACTCTGATCTTCGTCGTGCACACTGGTTCTTCCTTGATTAAACATTATGCACCATTTCCTCACTGAAGTCTCGTTCATTGCACTATCAACATAAACATTCTTTATTTGCCTATAAATTTCGATAGGCTGAACATTTTGTGCATTCAGAAAATGAATGATACTACACACTTCACATTTGGCGGGATTTTCGATGGGCGCAGCCATCTTGAAAGGTTACAGAACAAAGACGCACGACCGTTCAGCAACAAAACTCAGCTCGCACTGAAGCAGGCGAAAGAGCTAACTGGCGCGCATACGATCGCGGTGGTGGGGATTCGGCGTGGTGCGCAATCGTTCTTTACTTTCTGGACGCGCCTAGTAATTAGTTAAGGATAGAAAACATTTGATAGAATTAAGTGACCATAAAAGTTATGTTCTGAACAAAATGTTTAGAATTTAGAAAAACTTGGCCAAAATATTTAATGTACTCATAAATAAAACTCAAATTTTTGGGTTATTATTAAAATTGTTATGAAAATGTAAAAAAAAACAAACAAGGTTTACTTTTCACAAAAAATCATTGACCCTAGGAAACATATACATATACCATACATATTGGTTTTTAAAATACCATCAATGACTGATTTAAATTTCTTCTAGTGTATCTTTTTAAATTTTCTCTCATAGACTGAACTATGAAAATCAAAAGTCTGTGAGATTTGTCGGAGCACGTCATTGATCACTCTGTCATTGCCGCTTCATTGTTATGCAAATCTTTTTTCCATCAATGGCAATCCAGTTATAAAAACAGTCAGAAATCACAGGAAACCATGACAGGGTTGTACGAAGGCAGACAGACTTGTCTAATGCAGTGTTTAAATAAAAAAATATGGATGAAATAAGTAAGGGATGTGTTATCGTGGTGATGCTGTCACTCACTGCTTTCCCAAAAATAAAGCCATTTTCTCCTCACTTTATTAATCTCCTCAAAACCCCTTGTTCACCATCTGACATGGAGCATATGCATGATGAACACCACCTTTGTGGTAAAAAAACAGTAAGCTTTGTCTTGACATTGCTAAGACTTTGGGGTGCTTCTTAGGCTTTTTGACTTCTGGCATTTTCCTCTGAGAAGATTAGGCTTTTGTCTCTGGGTCTCCTTAAGTCATCCTAATATGTCACAACCATAAGAAATAATGAGGGCTTTGATATTCTAGTGTAGATCACCCTGGATGGAGACTCATTTTGTTATTCATAACAGCGTGAGTTATGGAGGAGAAATCGAAAATGAATTGAACTGAACTACTGCCTAATTCTCGTAGGTGATGCAAAGTTTGTTGCTCAACACGCTCTATCATCGTGAATAAATTAAAAATGCGATGGGCACAGATTCATTACCTTACACCATTGCCTATCACAGTAGGTTAAATAGCTCCAGGGTGATACAACTTGACATGAATGCTCCCAAGATCTCCTTAGATAAGCCCCCAAATTCCATTGCTATGGCAGAATCAGTTGGGGAAATTTTGTCAGTTGAATAAATACTGGACAAACCTCGTATGATCTGTATTATGTATAAAATAAAATGTCCTTTAAATTTAGTAAACGGAATATTTAAAAAGCAAATATTTATCAATTGATTATTATTATGTTGTACATTAAGATGTTTTGAACATAAGAATGTTGAATCCTCTTTAATTACATTGAATACCTTAACAGAAGAGAAGTAAAGCTGGGTGCTCATAATGGAATGTTATTTCCAACATTGGGATATGCAAGAGAAACTTGGACGTGACAATAAGTGATAAAAAAAATAAGATAAATGCGGTATAAATGAGATTATTACGTAGAATATGTAGAAAAACAATGTATAAAAGGATGAGGAATGAGGATATTCAGAAAGTTGCTGATTGAATTAAGATGCAGTGCATTGAGATGGTATGACCACAGAAAGAATAATTAATGAAAGAATTACAAAAATAATATCTATAAATAGTATAGAAGTTACAAGTTTGGGAAGATCTCGAAAAATGTGACAACCAAATTGAATTCTGAAATTAATCAAATGCTGAAAGAGGGAAGGGAGAAAATACTTTAGGAGTGTGCATATGCATGATGAAGTGGAGAACTGTTCGATAGAATTAAATGTGGAGGATATACAATTTTAGTATAATAATTTATATAATTTAAATTTTTCAAATTAATTTCAGTTATTATAACTTTTCAATGTAATTTAGGCTAATTTTTGTATTTATTTATCTATATCATATACATATTATTTATTTTTCCTTTTGTTGTGTTCCCATACTTAGATGCTATTATGTAAATTGATTATATCCCACCAAAAACTAATTGGAATCAAAGTGATTATTAAATTATGTGTATTTAATATAACATATGTGATTTTTTACAAACATTTTAAGTTATATAAACATACATACATGTGCATGCCCAGTTAAATAAATTACTTTTTGCTAACATGGAAATCATCTGCATTATTTAAAAAAAAATAGAGTAAGCACCCTTTGTTAAAAAAACTATGTTCAGATCTCTAGAAAATATACACAAATGATAAAAAAAATGTTTTTCTTTGAAAACCTTATAACATAATATTGAGCCTGTTACCATAATATTGATTTTAGTAACTAGAATCGAGCTGTCCTAGGAATGGTCCTCAAAACCAAAGAATATTGCAGCAACAAAAGGGGTTAAGACTTAAAAATTGCAAGAGTATATGAAAGCAAGAGAGTTTCAAAGAAGTGACAGAAAAAAATACTGCATGAGTGGAAATGAGTATAGAAAAAGAATGGGAATGTGTGAAGAAAATACATTATTTACATTTCTCCATGATTTGTCATATCAATATCTATTATCAAGTTTCTCTACCTTTGAAAAACCTGCTTGTTGACGATATATCCGTCTAATTCAAATAAATGCCTTTAGCTGATTATTTGAGATATGATGCTCCCATGTGAGGTTAGTGATTATTTTAATATCTACCATACAACATTTACAATTTAATTTTTATTGAAGGGAAAGGTGAACTAAAGAGCACAAAAACATTTTCAATAGAGTGGGGCATGAATCTTGCTATAAAAAATGTATTTAAATTGCTTTTTTTAATTTAAAACTAAAAAACGTTTATTTTACTAAATTCAGTTATTTGTACATTTTTATTGATAAATAATATTTCAAAAATGATTTGGTTTAAATGTGCCGCCCCGCATTCATTGATGCAATACCTTCTTTAAACTAAAACATTGTTCATTACAGTTACTAATATGACTTCAATAAGGGACCTGATTGATGCCTTCAGCTCGTTCCTGTTGCGTAGCATGGTTTTATACACCTCCTGTTTGTATTAACCCCATAAATAGAAATCCTGAGATCTGGTAACCTTGGAGGCCAACAATGCGTTCTGTTCCGGGAAATTATCTTTTTGCGAAATTTCCTACGTAAAAAAATTCATTACGGGTCTTGTAATTGTGGCAAGTGTGCCCCATCTTATTGAAATATACATTTTTTTTAATGCAATACTTCACCTGTGCAATTCTGAAGAGAAAAATTGCTCCAACATCTCTAAATAACGCTCACTATTTACTGTTATGGTTGCAACATTTTGTTAAAAAAAAATATGAACCAATAAATTTACTTGGTCGATATCCTACAGAGACTCATTTGTAATTTTTGTTGCTGCAATTTTTGGAAATTTTTTATAACCCAAACACTTTTTACTCGTTAGCAGTGCATTTAAGATGGAAATGGGCCTCGTCCTACATAAACAAACAATTAAGTTTGGATCGTCCTTCACAATTGTATCAATTTTTTGACAAAATTATAGGCGAATTAGCAGGTCCCCTGGATTTAAGCTGTGTACCAATTTAATTTTGAAAGGGAATAAATTCAATTTTTTTTGCAATATATGGAACATACTCCTTCCATTGATGGGAAAATCCAATGCCAATGTGTGGTTGAAATCATCTTATCATTTTGAATGGTGACAGCCACTGTGGTGATGTTGTTATTGTCCGTGCTGTCCAGCCAGATCCATAGAACTTCGCTTTGACATTTTCCTATCTTGTTGAACTGCTCCATGATCCATATTTTGGTACCATCTGCTCGGAATATCCAATCTTTCCTTAATTTCTCAATGTGATTCTCAATGAGCTCAGCATCACAAAGAGGACAATCCTGCAGTAACAGACTCTTGAGAGTCTACAGAAAGTTTAAGAAGAAGAATATCGTTGTATACACTATAACCTGATTGTATCCTTTGATAATTTCTTCTAAGCAGCTGTTAACTTGAAAAAAGGTCTTGTATTATAACCCAGACTGACCTTTTTTTGTTTATGGGATCCATCATAAATCAAACTTGACTCACAAGTCAGTAATCCTCCCAACTAGGCGATGGAGGTCTAGGATTTTTTTAAGAGATTTATTTAATTTGGGATAAGTGTAAATTGAAGGATATTATTCAAACACTTCGGAGAATTTGTATTTATTGGATATACTCGTATTTTGTGTTGACAAAGACTTAAACGAAATTCTGAAACAATTAATTAAATATTGAAAATATTATGGATTGTCTAAATGAAAAATCTAAAAACAGGCTCTGCAAGAATACATGGAAGACAAATGTGAGACTACAAATGCAATGCAAGTTAAGTTCTAGAAAAAACGCGTGCTTTCAGGTTGAAGAGCTTCGACAGTTACCCTAATAGGTCTTTTCTGAATTTTTTATAAGGAGTTCCGTATTATAGAAGAGGAAATGGAATTTAATTTACTTTAAACTTTATTCTCTCTTAACATAAACTTCTATAAATTTTACATTCTTACATCACACTCTTAAACCTCAAAATTTACACTTTTAAACTTCTATAAAATTTGACTTAAAAAAGCTTAAAGTGCACAATCAAGATATTTTTTATGATATAATATACGTGTTATTGCAAAATAATGTGTTAATTATATTTTTATTTGTATAATAGTGCAGTTTATATTTTTTAATGCAACATTGTGAACCTGTCAAACAAATACAATATATAAAATATGAATTAATATGTTTAAAAAATCTAATTGTTGTATTTTTCTATAAACAAAAGATATTTTTTTTAAATAAAAATATTAAGATATACATGTTTTCTAGATTTAGGTATATTTTCTATTTTTTAAGTAATTAAATTAAAATTCAATGCTTCGTTGAACTAAAAATATGTATTATTTTAAGGCGCTGAAAATATAAAATTTTCAAAAAGGCTATTTTGGGTTGTACAAAAAGCGCTTTAAGAATTTATGATAAACTAGTGTTAAAAGAATTTATGAAAAATTTACAAAAATAATCTGTAAGAGTAGTAGTATAGAAGGTACAAGAAGTTTGAGAACACCTTAAATAACGTCATATGACCAAATAAAATCAAATTTTGAAATAAAGAAGACCTGTAAATCCTTTGTAGGATATCATGTATGGCGATAGGTACTACTAAGGGTGCAATTGATTTTTAGAAAGAATTGAAAAATGCAATCGATTTTTAGAAAGAATTCTGTCAAAACGCGGCTCTAAATTAGATAAACAAACACGTAACTCCTCATCTACCATCTGTAACCGCTCTCGTTTTTTTTTATTTCATTTCCACGAGCGCTGAAAAAACCAATTTCGCAAAGATACGACGATCCAAACAGCAACAGAGATTTAATTGCTGTTGTAGCTAATCGAGGATATCGTTTTTTAGATCTATCGTAATTTTTTTTAGGTCGTGCTTGAGCGTAGCTAAATCCATAATAGAGTACTGAATATTTTTAACGGTATGGGAAGGACTTTAGTATGTAAGAAAAGAAAAATAACGAATTTCAACACAATATTAGAAATCTTTCTTGAATAATGTACATTAAATTGATTTACTCTTTATTTTATCTAATATATAATAATCAAATCCAGATGGCATAAGTATTAGGTGTTAACATAAGTTGTGTCCATTTTTTTTCCAAATTTAAAAAATGAGCACCAAAATTAAAACAAAATGGTAAAATTTATACGTCATTCGAAAGACAATTTTCTGCTCTACAAGATATTGTGTTTGCTTTTACGTTTTGATTACAAGCCTTCAAAATGGAATGTCAAGTAGACGAAAGTGAGCATTTTCGACACCTCCTTCTGTTCGCGTTCGATCGAGGGAATAAAGCAGCCAAAGATGCTCGCGATATTTGCGAAGTATACGGTGAAGATGCTATGAATGAAAGGACAGATCGTCGATGGTTTTTGCATTTCAAAGACGGTAATTTCGGACCTGAAAGACAGTGGACCGTTCTGGACGACCAGTGGACTTCGATGAGGACCGCTTAAACCATATTATTCATGAAGATCCCCTTCAAACCACCGTATAATTGGGCTGAGCAGATGAATTGTAGTCACATGACTGTATACCGCCATCTTAAATCAATGGGATAAGTCCAGAAGTTTGGCGCTTGGGTTCCACATGTTTTGATTGAAAACAACAAAAATCAACATTCGACAATTTCTGCTGGTTTGCTCGCGCGTTATCGAGCTACGCATAGCCACAAGCAAAGGTTCCTTTATCATTACTGGTGATGAAAAATGGGTTGCCTTTATGTGAATATGAAGAAACGGAAATAATGGGTGAGTTATGGTCAACAAGCAATGCCCAGAGCGAAACAAGGTTTGCATCTCCGCACAAGACGATGATTTGAATCTAGTGGGATTGGCAAGGCGTCATCCACTTTGAGATACTTGAACGCAATCAGACAGTCAACGCGGAGCTATACATTCTGCAAAATGCAGCGGCTCTCAACACTGCAATTCAACAAAAAAGGCCGGATCGGCAATATTGGTGTTATTCTGCAACACGATAACGCCCGCCTCCTCATATCGCCAACATTACGAAAAATGGCATTCAAACGCTTGGTTGGGAAGTTCTGCCGCACCCCTCCATATTCTCCAGACCTCGCGTCGTCGACTTTCCACCTTTTTTCGGTCGCTTTCGAACAATTTGCGTAGCGTTTCCTTCAATAATGACGTCGAATTGCGGACATGGTTGGACGAATTCTTCGAGTCAAGGACCGGATGGTTTTTTATCGCACAGGCATTGAAAAACTTGTAGAACGTTTGCAAGAAGTTGTAAATAATGAAGGTGAATACATTATTGACTAATTTGTTGTTAAAATAATGAAAAGGAGTACATTATTGACTAATTTGTTGTACTTTTTTTTTGTT
>OX463841.1:21634415-21804415 GCA_949825065.1 Odontocerum albicorne | reverse complement strand
TATATATATATATATATATATATATATATATATATATATATATATATATATATATATATATATATATATATATTTTTTAAATATCCTCTTTTTCTACAGATTTTCCACAATGACAACTTCATTAGCGCAACAGTTGAAAAAACTTGCAGTTCCTGAAACCTCCATTTACAAACAGGAAAAGAAGAAAGCATCTCTTCTTTTTGATCCAAAAGAAGCTGCATCTATCGACAGAGAAACATTTTATGAAATTGGATTAAGTGGTTTGAGTGAACTCAAAACTTTGAATAAGGATTTTATAGAATATGAAAATACACTTTTTAATTTATCTTCCAAAAATTTTGAAAGATCAGTTCAATCAACAGATATCAATGAAAGAATTGATAAAATTATCAAAAGCTTTTTAATAAAATTGTCACCTTATTTTCTTCTTCAATCCAGTCATAAAACCTTGGAATGGCTTGTAAATCGTTATCATATTCATAAGTATAACAAAGATGATTTACTCGCATTAATTTTACCATACCATGAGACAAGAATTTTTGTAAGGTGTTTACAGATTGTGGATATAAGTCATGAGACAGATAGGTGGAATTGGCTAGAACCATTGCAGAAGCCAGGATTACCACTTGCAAAAACTGTGCTTTTAAATCATTGCGCTTCTAATCCTTCTTTATTGAAGTTTATAACCCGAATGGTAAAGCAAGGAGTGACAGAATTTCAAGATAGAGCTGACTTGCTCTCCACATTATTCACCTTTTATTGCTCAAGTGTTGTGGGTGCGTTAGAATATGCAACAAGTATTACTGAGGCTCATATAAACAATATAATCCCTGGTTTACTGAAAAGTCTTAAATCCCCCTTGAGTGACTTAAAAGCTGCAGGATTCATGATAACTGCCCAACTAGTATCAAAAATTCAACTCAAGTCAAAAATTATTAAGCATCTTGTAGACACAATTATTATCCACAGTTCTAACATAGATTATGAAACTGTTCTATTGTTGCATCTTCTGTTTCACACGCAAGAAAGCCTAACATCTATATCAGAAACATTTCTTTCGAATTTGTCACTGAGCAATATGAAAAATATATGTTTGAATTTGAATGTTTTGATAGTAGAAGACAATGATGTGATGCGATTTTTAAAAGCTTTTGTAAAAGGATCTCTTTCTTTAATACAATTAAATGTGGAAAATCTAAAGAGATTTGGGAAAATTCTCGAAATGTTGGTAACTGAAGTAAAATTTAATTCGAGCACAGCTGAAACTCTTTTAACGTAAGTACTTTTCTCTTTTAACATAAATACTTTTCTCTTTTAACATAAGACTGCTTTTTACTCTGAAATTAAAAATCACGAAAAATATTTTAAGTTGTAATTTCCTTTTTGTCTGTACCAAGGTTTTGCATGTGGCATTGTAGTTTAGGATCAAATCGGTTTTTGGCAAGCTTAAATTCAATTCGCTGTCAAATCAACTGTTCACCACAATTGAATGTGCTCCGTATGTATCTACTCTACTCCTAACCACTGTTATTTTAAGGTGATTTTGACCCAACATGTCATGTCACAATTGCTATGGATGCAATGTGTTTTGTTGGAGGTCACTTGCATTTCCCTCTGCCCACACACACACACGGAATTAAGATCACAATTTGCTATCTCATTATTTTTCAATAAGACATAAACTACTTAAGAATTTAAATATTAAATAAATACATCGTGGTATCGCGAAATACTTGGGCAGACCTTAGATCTACTCATTAGTGACATTTGCTGGCCAATTCTTGATTAAGTCGGGTTGCCAGCTGCTACCTTTATTTTTTTAGAACTTTTTTCAATATTAATTATCCAATTCTGAATATTTTAATTATATTTTTATTTATTTATTTACACATGATAAGAAATATACATAATTTGCGAAAAAACAACAGGTAATTTAATTCGGACACACAATTTTAATAGATCTGGATTTGTTGCCTTTCATTTGTCGTGTCCTCAGTAAACTAGGCTTTGGCCTGTATCTCACTGAGGACATATAGCATGAAAAAATAAATCGATACTTCTTTCTGATTTTGGATTATATAAAACCCTGTTATACATTCTCATCAACCTGACAAAGTGACACTCAATTACAAATGTATACATCACGCAAAATCAAACTTCTCACACTTCATCACTCCAGACAAACCAAAACATTCATCCCACAATATACCGCACACAAACATAAAACAAACAAAAAAATACATATACAGGGTTTTCCGTAACTCAACGTCAAGCCGGTATTGAGGAAAAGGCCAGCTTATGACGGTTCAGAGTTAAAAAAAATCTTGCAAAAGCCTTATACTTTTCAAGTTATAGGCATTTCTTTGAAAATTGGGAAAGTAGCTACCCTGCGCCAAATGTTTATATGCGGTGACTACAAATTGCAATATTTTATGATTTTCATGGTTGTATCGCAATCCTAGATAGCCTTGCTATTAGTCGGAGTCCGATATAAAACAAAAAAAACCTTCACGTTCGAAAAAAAATTGTTTTTGTCCAATAATAGTTGCATCAAAAGATGGCCTGTTTAGTCAGGATTCCAAAATGGTACAATACATACCTAATACTCCTTTAAAAATAATTTTAAAAAAAAATTACTGTATTTAATGACAGTTTTCAATGTAGCGTCATATTAACTTATGTCGAATGGTGACTATCTCTCTCACTAAATGGTGACTATCTGTCTCACAAAAAATATTAATAACAAAAACAATTTTTTTTTCGAACGTGAAGGTTTTTTTTGTTTTATATCGGACTCCGACTAATACTAGGTTAGTCAAAAAGTTTTGAAAGCGACATCTATGGAGCCTACTGCTCCATAGATGTAAAATAATAAATAATTCATGTGATACCGGCGCTTGTTTCAATGAACACAAAAGTTTTATATTTGGCTCGATTTTTGACGCGCATAAGGGTCATTTTTCTTTGTCTATGACTAATTTGGTGCGGCCATGGTGTGTACAAAGCACACTACGCAGTTTTCAACAGTTAGCACCAGGCGCTGGGAGGCCATTGAAAAATTATTTAGTTATAATAATTATTCTATACTACATTTTGAAAAATAGACAATATTATGAAAAATAATTTGTCATTTTGTATTAAATACATAATGAAAAATTGTAAAATGTCAAATACATTGAATTTGACCGCGGCACACCTGTATCCGGTTCACGGCACACCGGTTGCGGAGCACTGGTCTATGAGACTGTTGTCACATTTAAATGTATATAATTTTTATTCTAAAATTTAAAATCACATTCATCCTGTGAAAACCTCTCTCATATTCCTTTCTGAAAGTATTTTTGCATCTTTTACCTCTTGTATGTAATTCAGGGAGTTCATTGATCAATTTTGCCATCAAACATTTGCTAGTTCTGGTGCCATAGAGTTTTTGTGTCTAGATATTGTACAATTTTAGGGTTGTGGTATGTCTCATAAGTATATGATGTACCCTATTTTGCGATTCTGCTTGCTCAATTTTTTTCATTCACCACTTTAAACTACAAATTTTCCATTATTGGCAGTTAAGAAGAGTTGATATTAAAATAGCAGTTGGCACTATGGTCTTCAGTATACATATTTAGTTTATATACAAACTTCTCGGTTTTCCCATAACTACATAAGCCATGCAAAATTATTGAATCGATTAATGTAAAACAAGGCACATAATAAAATTACTTTGTTTAAGTTTGTAGTTTATCACATTTTTTATCTTTATGAGTGTGTCAGTTATATTAATTGTCTATGAAAATTTCAATATATATGTATTCCTTTTTATTATCTGGATCAAAGGACAAGTCTAATTGTTTTTCTTTGTGTATAAGTTTTCGTGTGAGTGGCATTGCCTGTTGCATTAGTGTGTAATGCAACATACAATGTTACAGCACTACAATGCTTGCAGTGCTGTAACAGGATTAGTTTATGAAAAAACTACTAGATATCCTTGACTACGTACTTATCTCACTTTAATATACTGTATGTGTACTTTTTTTAGGTGTGTTATAAATAACTATTCAATTGAACCACAGCAACAAAATTCAAAAGAGACCGAAGATTCTGATATGGATGTTATAGATGAAGATACTACAGATTTGATAAAATTGAAAACTTGGTATTCGAACTTCTTAAAAACTCTCGAATCTAAATATCCTACTGAATTCGATAAGGTCTTAAAAAATGAGCTAAAACAAAACAGTCAATCTAAGAGAAATAGTTCTCTGAATGAGATATTGGGATTTGCTCCAAAACTGGTGAAGAAAATGGGTGATACATTATTGTTTGAAAAACTTTACCATCAAAATGTGGATATTAGAGTAGAAGCAACAAAGTACTTGGTTTTGAATTTTGATAATTTGAAGAAAAATAATGAAACATTCCTGCGAGAATCACTTTGTGATAGATTGAAGGATGACTGTCCAGAAGTGGTTTCCACTATTCTAACTGTTACAATTCAAGATCTTTGTAGTCTTATTGGAAATGAGATAATGATAGTCATATTGAAAAACATTTTACACAACGGACGCAAAGATCTGTCTTGGAGGAAAACTTTAGTTGTTGCTTTGAAATATATTTGCACTTTAGATAAATCAAGAAACGATTTATCTGTATATATGTCAATACTTCCATATTTGTTCCCAGTTTGTAAAAAATCTTGTTCACTCGCTTTTATAATTATTCAATCCGAATTGGGGAAACAAATACTATCCAATGGTAACATTTCTGACTTAATGGAAAATATGGATAAACCTTCTCTCATTAGTAAAACAATATTTGAAATACTCAAAAATGGATCGTGGTTTCCAAACGCTTCGGAATTGTTAGAAATAATTAATTCACAAGAAGCATCGAATGATTACAATGCGAAAATGTTTGCATTAGTTTTATTAAGTTTTTCTCTGAAGAATAAAAACTCTTCAGAATTAAGTTTAAAAATGTTACAGTCAGTAACAAATATTGTGGACTATGCAAATTGCACTTTTGTTAAAAAATTACCATGTTTCACACCAACGGACTTTACTTACTTTATAGAAATGTCAAATGAAGAAAAATTTCCATTGCAAGTGTACTCGTTCTTTTTAGAGAATCTGATAAAAAAGACTGACACTTCAAATATTAAGAAACCCTGGATTGCGAACACAGTCATGAAATTAGACGTACACTTTATATCACAGCTTTATAAAATATTAATAAATGGATGTAGAAAAAAATATGAAGTATTATACAGTCCATTACTTAGTTTATTGATAAATTCACATTGTTCAACGTTTGTAGAAAAAATTGAATTTATTGGTAATTTTGTTATTGGAGACCTTTCTGAAAGAACAGAAAAACAACAGGATGAAATTGATAATGTTATAACATTTCGATCACTGAAAATATTATTTGCTCAATTTAAAACATCCACAGACGGATTGAGTTGGGTTTATGAATCAGATGTCATATTGATGATGATTATTCTCTGCTTATATTCTCCAATTACTTATATAAGGGAAATCACTTTAGATATTATAAATATTATCCAAATCAAAGCAAATAGAAAACATCATTTCAGCGTCCTGTTTAGTGAATTATTATCGCGCCGAGAGGAGATACACATTGATAATGAACAAGTTCCTTTGATTCTACATACTTTACTGTCACCAGATCCTTCTGTACACAAATCACTCTCAAAAGTTTTACAAGCTCCTATGAAAAAAGCACTAAATGCTTTTATTAAAATTGTGTCAAATGAATCAACGCCTTTTAATATCAAGGCTAAAATTTGTAATATTTTCACTCACATAAATTCTGGAGAAATATTGACAGTTTTATCAGAAATTACTTTAAAACTACTAGAGATTGACCACGAGAATGATTGTATATCCAACCCATTTGAATCTGAATTATTTAATAATATTGTATTGAGGATTAACTCTATAACATTAAAAGCTTCCCTCGAAAAGGACATTGTATGGAAATTTATTTGCACATCAATGAAAAAAATAAAGAAAAAAGTAATGTTTAATCAAGATAATTATTCATTTGTTTGTGTTTTGATGATGAAACAAATAGACCAGGATTTATTTTCTGTTCTCTCATCTCAAAAAGCAGAAACACTAATATCATTTATTATTCAAACTGGAACTTTTGGAACAGATCCTAGTATTGTGACAGCTGCTTCTAAATTAATCAAAAGATTAGAATTAAAAGCTACACATATTTTACCAACCCTCTTATTAATGCAACAAGTAAGTGATCAAAGTGGGCAACAGAATTCAAAGAAACGAAACAAAACCTTTACTCCTTCCCTGGCAATTTTGGATACAAGGGAATGGAAAAATGGCAATACTCTTTTAGAATACATTCAAGATAAAAAGAAGCTTAGTGGAATTGAAGAAATTCTTCCAATTTTATTTAATATTCTGAAAAAATGTCTGGATTTTGAAGAACAATCAGCTGTTGAATATACAAAACAACTACTTCTTACAAGTATTTTACACTGCAGTCAAAAGTTATACCCGATGGATAGTATAGAATCAAAAAAATTACCAAGAGGAATAATGGACATTGAGCTTATTGTGATGTGTATCAGAGGAACTCAAAATCCACAGACTCATCACCATGCTTTAATGCTTCTCTCTCAGGCAGCTTTTATGCTACCTGACCAAGTGCTTCATCACATGATGGCCATTTTCACATTCATTGGATCATCTGTACTAAGACATGACGATGAATATAGTTTCCAAATTATTACGAAAATTATTGAAACTGTTATTCCGATATTAGTCAAATCTGATCAATCTCATGGAAAACAAAATCTTCATCAATTGGAAAAGAGGGTAATTCCAGTTTTACGTATATTTGTTGATGTTGTATTGGATGTTCCTGAACATCGTCGTTTACCTTTGTTTATGAAGCTTTTACTCACACTGAATCCGGAACATTTTATGTGGACATTTTTGAGTTTACTCTTTGAAAGTCACGTTGTACATGGAAATGAAGAAAAAATGGTCAATTCTGGTAAAAAGATTCCTAACAAAGAAGTTCCAGTAAGACGAATAGACTTTGCCATGTCCTTAGTCTCAGAATTTTCTCCAGATATTATTATGCACAGTTGTATAAAATTAATTGAATATTTGAAAACACTGCCCTCTGACAAATCAGATGATGAGATTGTTAAAAGTGTAGAAATTGATCCGACCATTGTATTTTCAATACCTACCCACACTTCTAAACAGTTGCGACATTTCAAGTACAGCATTTTGTCATTTATCAATAATATTTTATCGTCACAAATATTTAAACAGAAAATTAATTCAGGTCATCAGAAAGGTGAAATGGAGAATCTTTATAAAACATTTATTGTGAATATTTTGACATACATTCAAAATGTTTCTAAGGCTGCAGATCAGAATATGGGGAAACCTCAAGCTAAATACTGGAAAGTTATGCTTCATCATAGTTATGAAATTTTAGACAATGTCAACATTCTTTTATCAGTCGATATGTTCATTATGGTTGTTCGTGGTTTAATGTCTCACAACCTTACAACAGTACGAAGAAAATCTATGGAAATTTTGAATACCAAACTTCAACATCAACCCTCTTTTTTTACGGATTGTGATAAAGAACAAGTTTACACTGTATTAGAACCCTTAATAGATATCATTTCCGAAATTGGACAGAATGAAGCTGATGGATTTATTAAACAAGAAATTGAAGTCAACCAACAAACTGCCCTTCTTTCTTTAAAACTCTTTGTGAGGCTTTTAGCACGTGACGATCCGATCAAATTCAAACCGATTCTTGATCTAATTACAAATCTGACAAAATCTTCAGTATCTGGAAACTTGATGGCCTCTATAGTTTTATGTTTGGCAGAATTATGCAGTAATCTTAAAGCGCATGCTATTGCATTTTTACCCAAGTTTATGCCATCCCTTATAAAAATTCTAAAGGCTCAGAGTTCCACAGACACAACCGAATTGGTATTGCTGAGTGTCATCACAGCAGTTTATAAAATTGTTGAAACGATTCCACTCTTCTTGAGTCCATATTTGGAAAAACTCATTTATGAGTTCTCTGTTTTATCCGCTAAGTGGGATAGTTCAGAAGGGCATAACAAGAACTCACCAGTATTAACAAAGTTAAATTTGATTAAAAATAAAATCTCCCATGCTATAGCTCCACGAGTATTAATACCAGTTGTCAGCCAATGCTACAGTCAGTTGATCAAGAAAAATAAATTTAATTCTATTGCCCCAGCTATGAATATATTGGCTGAAAGTTTTTCTGATATATCGGGATCCGAATTTACGTCTCTTCAACAAGAGTTAACAGGATTCTTCTTACTAGCTCTGCAATTTAGAAATGATTATGCAGATGATATATCCTTGGAAGAAATAGATGTTGTCGAAGGCCATGTTATCAAAGCATTGGTCGCACTTGTTTTGAAACTTTCTGAGTCTTCCTTCAGACCTTTATACTTCAAAATCTTCGATTGGGCTGTACGTACACCTAATGATGAAAACAAGGAAAAGGCAATCACATTTTACAGGTAAGAAAATAAAGTTTATTTCGATATTATAGACATTTTTCAAAAATGTACATTTCACATAAATCTTAACTTGCTATATATCTTTTGATATAGTAACTATAATTTCAGATTTTAATCTCTTGAAAATGTATTAATTAAATTTTTACATTGATTTTGTGTAGTTCTAATAAATATTAGTGTATTAGTTAAAAAAATGTCTAGAAAAGTATGATGCCCTAGGAAATTATTTAAAAAATGGCAGGACTGCATGTTTAAAACATTTGGAATTTTACCACTGTTAAAAATGTGATCATTAAAAAGACTATGTTGGAGTGACCATGAGAATGGAATGCCATATGAATGATTACCAAAGCAGGTTCTCTACTAAACAAGAGCAAAAGAAAGTGTGGAGGTCCCAATAATAGCATAGACATTAATAATAATTTATAACAATGTATTACAAAGAACTTTGTAAAATGAAGGATTGTAATTCATTCTGTCTGTGTTTGGTCATCACGACAAACAACAAAGAGTGAGAAACGTATCTGAAAGAAGGAATCTGAGATTATGTAAAGGATATGCGGCTCTCGTATTGGCCTCTACATCTGCATGAGAATACACCCATAACTACTTTTAGAGAATATTATAATATTAATATTATGGATGGATGGAGTTGAAAGTATTGCTCTGTGAGCTAAAAACTGATGTGAAAAAGAGCATTATGAAGTGTTTTGGACACGTTGAACATATGAGTAACCATAGACTGACTCAACAAATTTACAATGCAACCACGAGTGGGAGTCGTGGTTGAGAATGACTGCGAGATATATATGGTTGGACCAAGTGTATAAAATTTTAAAAGAATGAAAAGTAAGGAGTTAGAGATAGAAGGAACTGCATGAGAAGATGTACGGTTGTGGAGGATATGAACAAATTACGTTGTGATAGGAAAGCTGATGGTATAATTGTATATATATAAAATAATTTTTCGTAAGAGACTAAATAAAATTTTGACTCATCTCCTTTGGTTTCAATTTGCAAGTTGGAATAGTTTAAAGTGCATGTTCGAGTTCTTAATATTTGATATAATGATCTGGGTAGTTCAATATATAGGAATCTTACCAATATTCAATGAAACTATAGTATTGTTTTAACTTTGATATTCATTTAACCCTATTGGTTTTTTTTTTAGATTAAGCAACAGCATTGCCGAAAATCTCAAAGGATTATTTATTTTGTTTGCTGGTCATTTTATCAAAAATTCTGCTGACTTGCTGGATGCATGCAATAAGAACAAGACTTCTGATATATTCTTCGAGTCTGAAGACAAGTGCTGCATCCTTATTGAAAATATTATAAAAACACTATATGCTGTATTTTTGTACGACAGTCAGAATTTTGTAAACAAAGACAGATTTGAAACGATAATGCAGTCATTGGTAGATCAACTGGATAATGATGTTGGTGGAATGGAATCGTTGAAGAATCGCGCGAGTACTGTCATAATTCCATGCATTGCACAATTTGCTGTTGCAACTGCAGATGATTCTCTGTGGAAACCTCTCAACTACCAAATTCTTTTGAAAACTCGACATAATGATGCTGAAATAAGGTAAATCTTTTGACTACTTACTATTCGGCTACACAGGAATAAAATTTGTTGCAGGTTAATTATTTGAAAATAAGTATTATTATTACCATTATATCGTATCCACTTGAATGTGATTATGGGGTTATACAGGACTCACAACACATTCTAACTTGTCCGAACATCTGAACTACATGATCGGGCCATGACCTGATTGATGCGAATGGAAGGTGATCTCTGTTGTTTCCTACTGGAAACACATGAAACAATTAACAATGGATGATCTGGATATGGAATAAAATTAATGATTACCATTACAGACAGTCAGCATAAATGGTGTTAATATCTATTATATTACTAGGTTAGTCAAAAAGTTTTGAAAGCGACATCTATGGAGCAGTAGGAAACCAAAATTTCTACGCCATTTTAATATTTCATCTTTCATAAGAAGGTACTCAAAATTTCATTTCGATCTGTCAATTCATTCTTTGTTTACAAGCCATTTGAAGTTGACGTGTCAGTGTATTTTTTAACAATGGAAAAATCCGAATATCGTGCAGTGATTAAATTCTTTGTTTTGGAAGGTTTATCGGCTACTGAGATTCATGCAAAGATGGTGAAAGTATTAAAGGAGTCTTCTCCTTCATTTCCAACCGTTCACCGATGGGTTTTGGAGTTTAAGCGTGGCCGTACAAGCGTTGAAGACGATCCACACTCAGGACGTCCAAAAAGTGCATCAACACCAGAAATCATAGCGAAAATACAGGATATGGTTTTGGAAGATCATCGATCGACTGTGGATGTGATAGCTGACACCATAGGTATCTCACATGGAACAACATGGCATATTTTGGCTAAAGTTTTGGGTTTCAAAAAACTGTGTGCACAATGGGTGCCGCATTTGCTAACAATGCAACAAAAACACATTCGAATGCGACTTTCTGAGCAACATTTGGAGCAATCTCGAAAGGATAAAAAGGATTTTCTGCGTCGATTCATCACTATGGATGAGACTTGGGTCTACCACCATGATCCTGAATCAAAACAAGAGGCTAAGGAGTGGTGTGAACCAGGCACTTTGGCTCCGAAGCGAGTTCGTGTCCAGAAATTGGCCAAGAAGGTGTTAGCGTCAGTTTTTTGGGATGCAAAAGGAATTTTATTGATAGATTATCTCCAAACTGGTAAGACAATCAACTCTGATTATTATTGTGACCTTTTGGACCAGTTGGATGAAAAAATTTGTGAAAAAAGACCCGGTTTGCAGAAGAAAAAAATCATTTTTCATCAAGACAATGCACCTGCTCACACAGCTCAAAAAACCATCGCGAAAATCAGTGAATTGGGGTACGAATTGTTGCAGCATCCACCCTATTCGCCAGATTTAGCTCCCTCTGACTTCTGGCTGTTCTCACACCTCAAAAAATTCCTTCGTGGAAAGCATTTTTCATCAAACGAAGAGGTTATAGCCGTCGTAGAGGAGTATTTTGCAGGCCTTCCAGAAAGTCACTTCCGTGATGGGACAACAAAGTTGGAAGATCGTTGGACCAAGTGTATTGATCTTATGCGAGACTATACTGAGCAATAAAAGTGATTTCCCCCCAAAAAAAATGTATTTTCATTTCCGCTTTCAAAACTTTTTGACTAACCTAGTATATACTACTAGGTTGACTAACCTAGTATGTACTACATGTTTCAACTATGTCCTCTCAAATTTGTGTTTTAGTTAAAAGATTGCTTGCGGAGATTTGAACAATCATAATGACTGTTCAAAGTCCCAGCTTTTGTATTACTCATAAGCTTTTAGTTACAAACTTTTATTAGTTATTTTTTTTAATTGGTCATTTGAGCAAGTTGCAGCAACCTGTTAAGACTCAAATCTAAAACATGTTTACTTTATTATACCTAGCTGTTTCCTTTTTTATCATGTTTATTTCATTTGTTTGATGGAAAGCGGAAAAAAGGCTTTATAAATTGTTTTAACTCTGTTCTGTACAAATATGTCGAGATATTTTTTTTATAGTCCACATTATAAAGAGTTCTGTTATATAAATTGAAGCATTTTTACAGTTTAAAATTGACAAAAGTTTACTATTTGTCCACTCATTTGAAGCTTAAGCCTCTTTGATTTTTCTCCAATCTGATAGGTCACTCGGAATCTCAGTCTGGTGATGACTTTAGGCTTCCTAAAATTAGAAATCACATGCAGCCAAAATAATGTTTGATTTAAAAATTTTATCCAACTGCCCAGAAATATTGAAGTGGTAGGGAACATTGGAAAATTTTGTGAATTTTAAGTATCTGCCATTTGTATATAATGAATAAATATTATTATTAAACTGTTTGTATAAAAAAGTGATAATTCTTTAGATTTTTATTTGTATTATAAGGTTTCTACATATATACTTTATTTTTATTTTATTTATTTATTATTACACATGACAAGAAATATACATAATTTGCGAAAAAACAACAGTTAATTTAATTTAGACATACATTATTTTAATAGATCTGGGTTTGTGGACTTTCATTTGTCGTATCCCCAGTAAACTAGGCTTTTGCCTGTATCTCACTGAGGATATTTAGCATGAAAAAATAAATCGATACTTCTTTCCGATTTTTGATTACACAGAAACAAAACCCCGTTGTACGTTCTCATCAACCTGACAAACAGTGTCACTCAATTACAACTGGAAACATCATGCGGAATCAAACTCTTCACACATCATCACTCCAGAAAGACCAAACTTGTTCATCCCACAATATACTGCACACAATCATAAGAATAAAAACAAAAGTAAAACCAAAAATGAAACAAAAATAAAACCAAAAATGTTCATCCTATAATATACCGCACACAATCATAAGAATAAAAATTAACACGAAAATATACAGAAACACAAATACAAAACAACAAGAAGAAACCCACACTCAAGAGCCCACACAAATCTTTTCCACATGTCATTCATCCTGAAAGCCCATGTACTCAAAATCATATCGCGATAACAACCACGCTCCGATCGACTGTCTAAATGGTTTTCTTTCCTTTATCTTTATTGTGTTTGGCACGCCATTGTACGTCATGGGAGCCCAAAAATATTGAAGTGGTAGGGAACATTGGAAAATTTTAAGTATCTCCCTTTTGTATATAATAAATAAATATAATGAATATTATTATTTAACTGTTTGTATAAAAAAGTGATAATTCTTTAGATTTTTATTTGTATTCTAAGGTTTCTACATATATACTATATATACTTTTTTTGTATTTTAGACTGCTGGGATTAGAGTGCATGAGTGAGATGGCCACCAAATTAGGAGACAGTTGGCTGCCCCTGTTACCGGAGAGTGTTCCCTTCTTGGCCGAGTTGCTGGAGGATGAAGTGCAGACTGTTGAAACAGCCACTCAGAAGGCTGTACAGTCACTTGAAGCTATTTTGGGAGAACCATTGCAGAAATATTTTTAAGTATACTGGAACAAACTTATTCACCGTGGCAAGAAATATTTGATATATTTTCTAATGTATTCAATAAACATGTAAATTTTAACTTCAGTTTCTTTTATTAAATTATATCAACAATGTTATTGATACTTTATAATATCAATTTAACTTAGTCCTGGAGCTCAAAAATTTTTGTAAGAAAGGTTTTTTGAAAAATTTAGATAAAATTTTACTTGGAAGTATTTAGAGAAGCTGAAAATCTACTGATCTTTTTATAAATACTCGTATATTGTAATATCGGTTTGGTATATTTTGACCACATCTATCCCGATCCTGGGCCATGTTGTAGTGTTTAAAGAGAATCCTGTAGATTATTTTATTCATGTTATTGGACACATTACTCTTCCTTACTCGTTTTTCCTTTACTGTCCCTGTGATTACCAATTTCTCTAGAATGTCATTATTCTTTCTGGCAACATGCCCAAAGTATGCTTGGATTCTTTCCCTGCATCTTGTAAACTATTTTTGTGATCTCAAATTCTTAGATGGTATGAGAGATGTTGATGCATCTTGCGGGAAACGGAGCATCCGCCCCCACCACCACATTAAGGCATTTAGCATTTTTCTTTTCTTCTTTCTCACTGTCCATGTTTCAATTCCATATTATAATACTATGGAGATTACTAGAGATTTAACTAGACGGAGTTTGGTTCTGAGGATAAACTGTATCTTCCTCAGACTTGAGTATAGGAAATATTAGAGTTCAGATTAGATTTGTTTTGGTGTGATTGGAAATATCCTGATCTCTCCATATTTTTACTATTTGCGTCATGATGGAGACCTCTATGATATAATTTAAATAATAAGGCATAGAATATTTTTATTTGGGTTTGGATGATTTGTGCAGGTTTGGAATATATACACATATTGATAATAATAAATAAAAAAACAATGAATGACACTTCAAGTGTTTATTAATAAAAATACATTTATGAGAGTGTCCATTAATTTTGAAAGGCAATACAATTTTCTCAAATATTTACACTTAAATATATTTGGACTACTTGAGACAAGATACACAGTGTTTAGTGAGTGACATGATAAATAGAAGATCAAATATATTTTTGAATGAATATATTATGCCTTTTTTAAATTAGAAAGGTGATCGAACATGATTTTCGATGTAATGAATGTTAGTTATCTATGAGTGAATTAAAAAAATAAAAAGTAAATCGAAGTGTCCTTAAAGTACAAGGGTTTAAAAATTCAACAAAATAACAGCTCGTATAAAATTAAATTCGCATTTTAAATAAAAATAATATGAATCCAATATATTATTGGTGTAATAAATAAATTGGATTCATATATATTTCAGTATTTTACATCTATATAAAGGTGGGTGCGATTTTCATTGAAAAGTCATACATATTAAAACTAGAGTCTGTGTTAGAACACTTATTCAACTTTGATACAAACAAAATAATCTTTGGTTATACAGCATCTGCGAGGTTTTCGTTACACTCGTGTGTTGTTTGACCATTCTTCACTACATCTCTCGCCAGCATGTTAAACTCGTCATTGTCAACCAAGTCCAGATCTTTTCTGTAAATAAAAGAAAACAATATTTATTTTATTTCAATCAATACTACCTACTACGAGTATATGTATATTGCAATGCCCGACTAATGGATGAATTTGAGGCTTCTATTTTTTTAAATATTTTTTTGGAGAATAAATTTTAGTCCATTACTTTTTTATCAATTGATTTATTACCAATATACGTGTATAATAGGAGAGTATCATGATAAGATGTGGCGGAAGCTAAAGGTGCTAGGATTGAATGAAGTGGATACTGTTCTATCTGCCCCGCCCCCATAAAGACAATGCCGTCAAGATGATATTTCATATATAGTTCCTTCCTATTGTTGTTTATTTAATGCGGGGCCCAAGTGATACATGGTTAGCTCTTATATAGGGCAAGACAAACTTGTAACAACACTGTACAAAATACATTCAGAGCATTGTGACACAATATAGTGAATACAAAATGTACCCACATATCAACACGCCTCCTTACAATTTATATTCACAAATTACAAACATGACAGAAATAAACATTAGTTAGATTTAACCTTCAACTCAAAACAATACTTAAACTATTCAAAAACAAATCTTTTATCAACCTAAATGTTACACAAAAATTCAATTGCAATTCAGCCTAATCAGTTTTCTGTCATAAACAAAATTTATATTAATTTCAACATTTATCTGAATTCAACAAAAAAACATCATTAACAATATTTATATTTTAACTAGAATTTTTTATTTCACTGTCCATTGTATTTTTTCATTGTCCAGCTTTGTTTAGTTGTTGTTGCCTCCTCGAAGTTAGCCGGAACTGTAGTATCACAAAAATTTGCAGAAACACAATAATATCCTAATTCTTGATCGAATCGAACTGGCGGTTTGATTTGTCTTCTTGGTCTCATTCCGCTTTTCACTTTTTCATCATTCTTCACATCGTCCTCGGAGTTCTCATAATTATCATCATAACTTACACACATAATGTCTTCTTCAATAATGTCAACATGCCTGGCAACTAATATTCTGCCATTTACCAAAACTCCTATATCCAACTTCGGTATATCCAAGTAAAATTCCAAATTCAGCTTTTTTATCCCACTTTGATCTTCTCTTTCCATCAGGTATTCTAACATAAACTCTACTTCCATACAATTTTAATTCATTTGCAGATGGTTTCTTTTTAAAAAATATTCATTAAGGTGTCTTCCTTACTACAGTATTTGCCAATATCCTATTTTTCAGATAAGCTGCTGCTTTAATCACTTCGGGCCAATAACGTCTCAACTTTTGCTTCTGCTAGAAGACATCTAGCCATATCTATTATTGTTCTATTATATCTCTCCGCAGTACCATTCAATTCATGTACATGTGGTGGGCACGACTTTATCCTTATACCTTTTTCTCTTGCAAATTTATATATTTTATTATTTATGTATTCTCCACCATTATCACATCTTAATTCTTCTACCATCTTCCCAGTTAAATTCTGAATTTCATTTACATATTCTATTAAACAATCAGAGACTTACTTGATCCTTCGACTTAATACAATAAACTTTTGCCAATTTGCTATAATCCATCAATAAAACTTACTAAGTATTTTTCACCAGTTATTTTATGAGGTCCATTCACATCAGTGTGAATAATTTCTAGTATATCTTCCGCTCTTCTATTATTTTTAAAGGGTAAATTATGCATCTTGTTCTCGATACATATACGAGGGTAGTCCCAAAAGTACCCGACCTAACAAAGAAAACACAAAAAATTTGGGAAAAAATATTTTTATTTCTCAACATAGTCTCCTTTCAGCTCGACACACTTTTCCCAGCGATGTGCAATAGCTTCGATACCCTGTTTATAGTGAGAACCGTCGAGCGCCTCAAAATAGCCATCAACCGCAGATTCCACCTCTTCATTGTTGGCAAATTTTTTACCACCGAGCCATTTTTTCAAGTTTGGAAAAAGAAAATAATCCAAGGGGGCTAAATCTGGCGAATAGGGTGCGTGAGGAAGCAATTCGAACTTTAATTCATTGATTTTGGCCACCGCGATAACGGATGTGTGAACTGGTGCATTGTCTTGATGAAACGCTTTCTTTTTCGCCAAATGCGGCTGTTTTTTCTTGATTTCATCACTCAAACGCTGCAATAAGTTCGCATAATACTCGCCGTTGATTGTTTTTCCTTTTTGAAGATAATCAATGAAAATTATCCAACGCGCATCCCAAAAAACTGACGCCATGACCTTGCCTGCAGATGGAACTGTTTTCGCCTTTTTTGGAGCCGATTCTCCCCTTTCAGTCCATTGTTTCGGCTGTTCCTTCATCTCAGGTGTGAAGTGACGGACCCATGTTTCATCCATGGTTATGAATCGACGCAAAAACTCGGCTTTATTGCTGTGAAACATCGCCAAACACTGGATTGAAACATCCTCACGACGCTGTTTTTGTTCCATTGTGAGCAAACGCGGCACCCATTTTGCGCACAGCTTTCTCATGTCCAAATTTTCAGTCAATATGCGATGTACAGCACTTTTTGAAATGTCTACCATGTCTGCTAGCTTGCGCACTTTCAATCGACGGTCATCCAATACCATTTTGTGGATTTTCTTTACCATTTCTGGCGTGGTCACCTCATTTGGTCGACCACTGCGATGTTCGTCTTGGCAGTTCGTACGGCCTCGTTTAAACTCTGCCACCCAATATTTTACTGTTGTAAACGAAGGAGCAGACTCCCCCAGAGTAGAATCTAGCTCGGCTTTGATATTGGTTGGACTTAGACCTTTCAAATGAAAGTATTGTATCACATAACGATGAGCAATTTTTTCCATGTTTACAAATTCACTGAGAGCGTTCACTATTGATGGCTGCCAAACAAAAACTAAACAACGTAGTGTCTTAAAACTTAAGCTTTATAAGTTTAGTACTTTCTACCATAGTAATTTTTTAAAGCAACAACCGCCATCTATCTATGCGTCAGGTCGGGTACTTCTGGGACCACCCTTGTAGCACACTTCATATAATCTGATTCTATATCTTTTGGAATCCCTTCCAGCAACTGATCCTTACACATAATATCCAGATATTTAAAATTTACATGTCCGAGTGTACGATGAAGTTTTTCTTTTAAAGTTAATGTTTTATTTGTTACATTTGCAAGTATTTTATTATTTAAAACATAACTTGATATCTTATACAATCCTTCATCCTTCTTCGCTGTTGCTGATAATGTACCATCCAATTCATAGATTTTTGAGAATTGCCCTTTTGAGACTATTTTATGATTGTCAGTGATCTTCGAGTAACTTAATAAATTTTCTTACATTTTTTTAATTGTAAGAATTTTAGCATTCTTACTTTCCATTGGAAGTATTCTTCACCGTCAAATAACGGTGTATTAATTTCACTATTTCTCGCCATTTTTATTTAAATAAATACTTTTAAAACTTTAAACTTTTTTAATTCAATAATCATGGACCTCTAACAACGGATTTCTATCAACCGATCTCTAACAACGCTATGCTACCATGTTAAGTTTATTTAATGCGGGGCCCAAGTGATACATGGTTAGTTCTTATATAGGGCAAGACAAACTTGTAACAACACTGTACAAAATACAATCAGAGCATTGTGACACATTCAATATAGTGAATACAAAATGTACCCACATATCAACACCTATCTGGTGTGTTCTTAATTTAAAACTTTTGATTGCACATTCTTACCTTTTTCTATATTTGAAAATGATGAGTACTATTACTGCATTCCCAATGAAGAGGGCAGCAATGATAACTGAAGGTATGATTATATCTGAAAGAAAAAGTGAATCATTGTAAAATAGAAGCATTGAAATTTGAGGTCATCGATGATGGACTTGTAACTGCGGATATTGGGAGATACAAGAGCACTGATCGGGACTTTTCTAACCAATAGGGAAGAGGATTTTTATCCCGCCAGAAGTTTCAGATTGTATTCCCAAAAAAATGATCCAAGAGTTAATCTGGTTATACGAGTATGTACAAATTTATTTAGTTGAAAGCTACAAATCGATATGTTCAGGCAAAAGAGTCAATGAGCAAATTTGAATAGAGGAATAAAAAATGTTAAATTTGAACTACTAAATACCAGTTAGTAAAAACATACTCATATCGTCGTCATACAAGGAGAAAGTGACCAAGTGCATTTTTCGCAAAAACGTGATTAATGACTATCTGACACCTTACTAACATAATGGTGGCCTGGAAGAAATAACCCAGCAAGAACTTGGAAGAATAATAATAATATCTTGACTTGTTTAAAATGACTATCTGCATTGATGTTTATTTTCTTACAAGCAAAATTGATGAAAATTTAAAAAAAATATTATTTCTTTATTTTGAAAGCAATGAACATTTCTATACACACAAAAAATAATCACAAGTGTGATTACATTTATTTAAAAAAAAATTAAAAACAAAAGTTTAAAAATGGTTAAATGGCTCTCCTGAACATTTTGCATTTTGTTAGTTGGTCACTTTCTCCTGTATGATGACGATATATAAATTTTAAATAATTATTTAAAGCAATAGTTAAGAAATGTATACATAACATTTACTCAGATTTTTGTAGTACAATGTAATTTTTTTTATCAAATTTCCACATTATGACCCTTATCACCTTCGTACATGCAATCGCATATAAAACAAAATCAGACAAGACATTATTCATATCCAATTTTTTTTATGTATTTCTACTCTGTTGTTGTGACCAACGCTGAGGAAATCCAGACTGAAATTTGTGTCATGAACATGCATCTTCAGTTCTCTCGGAATGCCTCTGTCCGCAGAGCTTGTGGCAGCATTCCCATAGCACTCTTCTCCTGGTCACTTCCAGTACATATGCCATCTACTCCTGCGACCCTCGATATTGCAAAAATAAACAAAATCATAAACTATCACCAAATAACAATCATGATTTTTGTTTTTGGTTTATTAATTTTTGATTCCCATTAAGTTGCTCTTCTTCTATGCTAATCTTCTAAATGGCAAAACAGTTCTGACATTTTGACACAAGTGTTGTATCATCTGTATAATGTACGTGATCCCCGATCTGCATTTTGCCTTCCCAGTCCTCCAGTTCTTTCTTCATTATAAATTATCTGTATAGATTGAACAATGTGAGAGAATGAAGTATCCTTGGCTGACACTTTTTTATGCTTGAAACTGGTCCGATTCACTTTTTACCTTTGCAGAGCTACTATAATAGAGTGTTTCTATCAATGATACAAGATGTGTTGGTATACCCATTTCTACAAGTACCTCCCATAATGTGTTCCATTCGATACAGTCAAAGGCTTTGGAGTAATTTATCAAATACAGTACTGCTGGTATGTAAATTCCTTGCACTTTTTAATAAGTTTAAGATCATTTTATGAGTTCCTTTTCCTTTAAATAACCAACTTGTTATTTAGGAATTTGTTGGTCAGTAAAGTATTTCAGATGTTGGTTAAGAATGTACCCTTACTTACATAGGATATTATTCAGTATTTTTTGCATTTTCTTGTAGATTGAAATTTATGTGTTGGCTAACAAAATTATTATATTATATTTCTAAATTTTTTTTCAATACACTAACTGACCCCTCAGTGATCAATTACTGACCATTATTACCCTATTAATCCCATCAGAAACACAGAGATGCCATAAAACCGAAGCAATCCAGGTAATCCACAACTTGACACTTTACATCTTTAGAAGTCATATCCGAACCAGTTCCAAAGTGATCTATGGCTATTGTACTAATTTATTTTAAGGTCATTAGCGGTTTAACCCAACTACCCTGAGACCTGGGAAAACCCTAAGGATTACTCATCAGGAGTCTTAGAGTAAAATAGAGCCAGTTAAACATTGCGAGAAACTAAAATTATTTTAACATCAGAAATGTAAAAAATGTAATATCCTTACCGACAATCATTTTATTAGAAATTGAATTATCGTTTGAATGTTGGGGGGTGTTATCCACCACGAATGTACCGTTGCCTTCCCAAATTTTGCTGGTTATTTCTGAAACAAAGAAAAATAATTGTTATTAATAATTTTGCCTACAAGCATTCCATTTATTTCCTTTGTTCATCACATGATAAATAAATAACCCTTAATAAAAATATAGCTATTTGTTCAAAATTATTTTTGGAGTTACTACCATTTTCAGTTATTGCCTTAAAATATGCCCAATATTTTGCAAGGGTTGCAGCCTTTGTTTGAGAGTAGATATCAAGAAAATATTTCCCAATAATATTTTTTTTTATATCGCCTTGAAAATTTAATTCATCTTCGAGATGTTAGCCATCTTTAAAGTTAAAATGTTAGAAAAGGGTTTAAGGAATCTATAAGTCCTACTTTATGCTTTACTAATTTATTAACAGCGTGGCCTGCCGCTCATCTGCCTCCAAAATGTGCAAATATGTATTTTAATCCTCCAATAACTAGGATTTAATTAGAATAAAATATAAATTATATTTTTTGCGTTCAATTCCTGATGGTTATTAAGAAACGGGCCCAGTCCGTTTTTTTTTCACATACAGCCATTTTAATATATTTTTGATAGGTTGGAAGTAATTCCCATATAGCAAATTGTATAATCTATAACGCAACTAATATTACAAAATATTTCGTATCACTGATATGTTTTAAACTTGCAGTCACATTTGTTGTGTATTATTAAGAAAATGTTATATTTTCGGTGGTATTGAAAACCTATATTGTAACATAAGCAAAAACCTATAATATATTGTAAGCAAAAAGAGGACAACTTAGACAATCAACTACTACTCTAGAGGGTGCCGATTATTCTCCAATACTTATACCAATCGAAATATCATTGAAGTCGCAAGTCATACACCAAGCATCCAGACAGGCAACCTAAAAATCTGACTCGATACACCGTCAGAAAAAATGTATGTAAACTTTATCGTCCACGTTCTTCCGGCATTCTGTGGGAATTCAGTCTAAACATTGTATATAGCGTGCTTTATCGATGCGACCAAGTGGGAATTCGGTGGTCTAAACATTGTAAATAGCGTCCTTTATCGATGCGACCAAGTGGGAATTCGGTGGTCTAAACATTGTAAATAGCGTCCTTTATCGATGTGACCAAGTGTGAATTCGGTCTAAACATTGTAAATAGCGTCCTTTATCGATGAGATCAAGTGTGAATTCGGTCTAAACATTGTAAATAGCGTCCTTTATCGATGCGACCAAGTGTGAATTCGGTCTAAACATTGTAAATAGCGTCCTTTATCGATGAGATCAAGTGTGAATTCGGTCTAAACATTGTAAATAGCGTCCTTTATCGATGCGACCAAGTGGGAATTCGGTGGTCTAAACATTGTAAATAGCGTCCTTTATCGATGCGACCAAGTGGGAATTCGGTCTAAACATTGTAAATAGCGTCCTTTATCGATGCGACCAAGTGGGAATTCGGTGGTCTAAACATTGTAAATAGCGTCCTTTATCGATGAGATCAAGTGGAAATCCGGCCTACGAGAAAAAATCTTGTTTTTCAATATTCGTGTAACATGGGTATTTTTTTATTTTTTCTCGTGTCTTGACCATTCAACGCATGTTCGCGATCATATTTGCTGTTATATTTTTGACGGATGTCGGCTATTACAATCATACCATACTAGTCTCATTGTAAATTACTCAAAATGCTTTCAATCATCAAGAAAGCATTACTTATTTAAGATACAGCGTCGACTGACGACCTCAGTGGCCTCGTAAGTAAAACATCCACCCATTTTCGAAATAAAAAGGGTCCTAGTCTGGTAAGATAGTTTGTTTGTCTGGTAACAATTCTCACGCGCGCATTTTATTAAATTATCGTTTCTCAAACAGATCTGAAATATCATGGGGGGTCGCAAAATTAAAAATAACTTACATGTAGAAAAGGATAATAACACAAGGTGTTATTTTCCTTTTATACGAGTACACGTACGTTATTCGTGCATCAACCAGATTTAAAGTTTTTGCAGGGGAGTGGCGAAGTCCAAATTATATATTTTTATCTTTTGGGGGTCACAAGGCTAAAAAGGTTGAGAGGTAATGTATTAAATTACCACTGACAAAATAAATAAAAGTAAATAGAATAGCACAAAGTAAAGTTAGTTGGTTTTTATCCCGCTTCCAAACTGCGTAAAAAGTACATTCTTAAAATATATTTCATTCCCTGTTCTTTGTTTATAAATAAATAATAAAATCAAGCGAAGGGAATTCTTAAAATTTAAAATAAAGTTAACTTGATTATGCCATATTTCATCTACATCGTAATAAAATTTAAAATATAAACAGATAACTTCATTAACATGATAGATTACTCTGTAATTCAGTTATCGTCGAAATAAACAATTTCCTATAATAACATATTATAACATAAAAAGCTCAAGTGTACTTCGCCCCCCAGATTCATCGCGTTAGGAACAAGAGTTACTGAGAATGTAATGACAAGGGTTAAATAATAGCGTGTTTTTTATTGTATTATACATGAAACTTTTAATAGTCATAAAATTTTAATTAACCCAGACTAAAATTCAGTCTGATACACGCGTTTCATCACACTCAAAAGCAGAGCCGAGCCAAGAGTAAAGCTACCATGGGGTGATAGCAACAGTGGGTTAAAAGCGAATGATAAAATCGATTGAAAAAATATACAAAATAAAAATAATAAAAAAGGGCAATTTATATAGCGCCGTTTAGAGAGCGGACTCTCCTCAAGGGTGCTCATTCCGGAATTCACACCTACTATATTATTGACAAATTAAAAATACTAGATAAAAACAAGCTAAGTGTAGCGATAAGAAGGTGGTGATTGAGGCCATTACATTGGGTACTTCCCGCTTCTGCATACGTTAGAAGCACATATTTGGTAAGAGAACCGCAGCAAACTTATCAAGGTAAGACGAACTACAAAGAAGACTTTATAGATCTTCCTTCTTCATATTGAAAATAATGTTTACTTCCGTCATTAGTGACGGTTTATTACCAGTATTAATGTTTTTAGATATTTTATATTTATCCAAAAATCTCAAAACTGATAGAATATGTATAAGATATTTTTGTGCATATTTATTTACCTCCAAATATCATAAATAGAAGTAGCAGTCTTCGAATCATATAATAGTAATAGTCTTTGAATCACATTAAATGTTATATATACTCGTAGTACTTGAATCATAATATTATATAAGCAATAGTCTTGGAATCATAATAATAGGAATAGTCTTTGAATCATAATAAAAGTAACAATCTTTGAATCAAAATAAATGTAATAAATAGTATTTGAATCATAAGAGAAAACTACACCAACGATTCCAGAGTATAGTCCAAGAATTGATGAGTTAGGCGCTAAAATGCCTCGCGTAGACTCGATATTAAAGTTGTCAAAACTTAATAACCGAAATTCATCTTTCGAGAAATATACTTGAGCCCACACAATCCAAACATACTCAAGTTGACAGATTAAAAATAATCCTTAAACATTCAAATTAATTCATTCGTTTTATACCCCTCAAAATTCCGAATTAGGGATTCGGATAAATTAAGGAGCGTGAACATTGTCTTCGGCCCTATTAGTTGTCGAGCCTTCGGGGTTTAAAACCACTAGAGTAGGCACGCACCTCGCAATTTGTCATTGCACGTATTGGCAATACTACCACACTTTAAGAGGTAACAACACTCGCATACGTCAAGCGCGCGATTATTATTACCAGACGAACTATTTTACTAGATTGGGACACTTTTAATTTTTTTCGGGTAACATTGGGAATCAAACACAAAGCACCCGAATGAAAATGAATTATGTTATCTACTAGGCCAAGGTGGTTATATTCAAATACACGTGTTCAACAGTACAACCTTCTATATTCCATTTAGAATATGGTAATTCCATTCAAAAAGTCAACTTTAACATTAAATAATTGGAAATTATTTTATGTTAAAGTTTGATTTAAAATACTATTTAGGTAAAATCAGATAACGATCGGCTTTTGAATATTTCGTCAACATTTCTGCTTTAGTTTATAAATGTTCTTGATAATAATAAGAGTAATCCCGAATCAATCATGAAAAAATACGGTATGAATGTTATACAATATATTATAAATAGTGACCAAAGACTGACTAAACAAATTTATAACGCAAGCATATGTGGGAGTTGTAGAGTACGACTGAGAAAAATATGACTGGAGCAAGTGAATGAATTTTGAAAGAAGCAAAGGTAAAGAGCAAAAGAATCAGAAGAAACAAAAGTATTTTATTGCTTCGAATTTAATAAACTTCGAATTTAATAAATCTTCAATTTTAATAAACTGACATTTGTAATTGGCCAAGCGTGACGCACTGTAATTGCTGGTTTTATTGTTTGTACATAGTTTATATTTATTCCGAAATCGCGCTTCGTTATAAGCATCGGTGGTTCAGTGGTAGAATGCTCGCCTGCCACGCGGGCGGCCCGGGTTCGATTCCCGGCCGATGCAAGTTTTTTTTTAAATATTTTTAATTTAATTTTTTATGCATATTGCGCATACGTATCTTCTACATGTCATGAAAACACAACTTCACATTATTCTATTCAAACACTGTCTTCTCTCATATGTCTCGTTTTCCACAACCTTATATTATCCATGCTTCTATTCCAGCTTCTCTGACATAATCTATACATTGCAAACATTACTTATACAAATTTCAAAAACCAATATTTTCGATTTCACTATACTTAATCTCGAATATTCCTCGAAATATATATGTGAAGTCGTATGTACGTGGAGGAGGCGAAGGATGTCGTGATATGAAAGATTGGCACTCTGTCCTCTCTGCTAACCCCGACAGAGAAATGGTGCGATGTACGTATGTATCAAATATTAATCTGAAACGAGATGATAGTGTAACATTTTTGGTCAGTGGGAACAGTGGGAAGAATCTTAGTAATAGCTTGTGATTACAAATATTTTTTAAATTTTCTCAATTTATTAAAAAAGAATACGATGCAATTTAATATTAGACAAAATTAGGTATACTAACACTGAAATCGCCACACATTATAAGAAGGTCTGATGTCCTCCCATCCTGCAAGATGGTGGGAGGACATCAGAAAACCGGCTGGCAGGAACTGGAAGCAATGCGCCCATGATAGGATCAAGTAGAAGTGAGGGGAGGACTATATCCAACACTGGCGTCAATAGGGTTAATGAAGATAATAATAATTATAAACGACAGGGTTGAAAAGTTGTTCAACAAACGGAATAATAAAGGAAGTCACAGAAGTATGGAAGCATTTAGGAAGGGGTGTATCAATTAAGAATCATATTTGTAAAGTAAAATATATTATATCTCTATATAGGATTTGAATATGACAATACGATTGTTGTCAATGAACCATCATTGGGCACATTTTCAGACATGAACCAAATAACCTGAAGAAATTGATAACCACAGGAAGTGTGCCAAGGAGACAAGGCAAAAGCAGAACGTCAGGACGATGGAGGGATCAGGTGAAGGAGTCGACTGGAAAAAACCTGTACACTGCCATGCAAACGGAAAGTGACTGAAAGGAGTGCAGATGTGTCGTACAACCTATACCACCAACATCCCACGGATCACGACCCTCAGTAATGAGGGATGACAGAGATGAGGAAAGTTAAACGTAAGTTTCCACCTTGTGTGCTTGTGTAAAAGACACGAGATGGTGATATTTCTGCATTTATCTAAGTATATAAAAACTTTATATCATGCGGGTACAATAAAAGTTAAATTGCTCTTGTAAATAAATGAAGTCCCACACTAATATTTCAACATTAATTTACAGTAATAACTAAACCATAAGCTTCCTTAACATCGAAACTAACATTTTAATGGTATTAAGTTATGTCTCCAATTAGTACGTAAAATATAAGAGCGCTTTAGAAAAATATAAAATTGCACATGGAATTTAAAACCGTTGGTTGACAACATATCCCTGTGAATAGCATGTTTATCAAGTGTCCAGGGTTCCCGACAGGTTTTACTTAAAGGCCTTTTTTAATGCGTTCAACTACGGATATGCTGAAAAACATATGAAGAGAGAGGAACTAGGTCTACTAAACTAAAACTTGTAAGAACATTGATTTTTCTAATATTTCTGTATGGAGCCAAAACACGCAAGCAGATAAACGGAAAGGGACGCAAGCAGATAAACGCGTTGTAAATGTGGTGCTGGCGACGTATGTTGCATGTATCATGAACAGTACACAGGACAAATTCATCAATTCTGAAAGACCTACAAATTGAACAGCTTTGGTCTTCAATAATACAACTGTGAATACTCGAGTACTTCGCTCATATTTTTAGACGGGAAGATACAATAAAGAGACTGGTTTATACAAATTAAAATCGAAGTTCTGGTCGCGAGGTCGCTCACCAGTGCGATTAAACAAACCAGGTGAGAAATGTAACCAACAGCTCAGTCCGACAATATAACATAGTAGAAATGCTATTGAGCGTAAGAAATTAAGGCGTGTCATTCTTTCCGCAGTGCGAAGAATTCGCTCGCAAGATCAATTCCAATGATGAAGACTGCTCTGTTAAGAGCATAACGAATAAGACGAAGAAGAATAAATAACGCAAGGCCCATGAAGTGAAGTTTAAGAATGGAAGACGATGGAATGTAATTGGAGTGGTTTTGAGATTACACAATACTTACGTAATCCATTTACAAATTCGAGGAAAAATTTATATTAATTATAACATAACAATGTAAAGAAAACCTTAGAAATGAAAAAGAAAAGCAATTAAAGTAGATGTCCTTTGTTTGTAAATTCAGAAACATGAACAGATTTTTGCTTTGTTGAGGGAAGACGAACAAAAGGCAGTTGGAAGGCTTACACAATTAACCTACCAAATATGCGTAGGCAGAGATAGAGATGTGCGGATGTTTTTAAAGGGTGTAATTTTGCTGATGTCATAGCTACCCCTATAAATATAATACGAAATCGTGTGCTATTTTTCCCGTTTTTAAAGTGTTTCCGTAATCTTCTATAAGTAAGTAAATGATATTTATTTATTAATCATGTTTGGTTGCTTTTTCGCGTAAAATATATAACAGGATTACCTACTAGGTTTGCTTGAGAAGTAAACATACACAAATAACATAATTTTAGCCTTTCTCAAAGAAAATGTTGCAACAATAAAAAAATAGTTTTCCCTAGAAGTTAGGCACTGACGTTAGAAGTAACCCAATATGAATGAAGCGCTTCATTGTTATGAATCTTACCTAAAGATTATATAACATAAGGTATATAATTATTATCAATTTCTAATTAAATGAGGTATGAAGCCCTTGTAATAGGAACACATATCGTCTTCCTTTACTGTCTATGCAGTTAGCATGGACAGTAAAGGAAGACATATATCATCACGCCGTTTTCATATCGGGGCAGGCAAAGAGGAAAGAGTGCCAGACTTTCATATCGCAACACACATCCTTCGTTTCTTTTATATCAATTTACGTTCTTATGCAACTCCAGCGATTTCTCTGAGTTTTAACATTTCCTTCGTTTAAAACATCATTTACTCGATCCAACCATATTTTCCTTGGTCTTCCTCTAACACGCCATTTACTCGTTTACACTGTATATTAGTATTTCTTCATTCATTCATTTTACACTCCCAAACCATCTCAGTGTTCGTCTTCATCTTACTCAATACATCAGCCTTAAGTTTACATTCATCACTAATCACTTAATTCCGTATTCTGTCATACATTGTCACCCCATGTAGTCTTCTCAGTGCACATTCTCTACAGCATTTATTCGGTTCCTTTCAATATTTTCCACGTCCATGTTTCACTTCCATACATCAAAGTTGATATTAGAATACTGTTGACCCAATTCCTCTTGGATAATAAAAATGAATATTTTGTATGTTATTTTCATTCCTTTATTTTTTACTTTCAATTTGGATGACCTAGTGAGTAAGACGTCTGTCTTTTACCAACTTTTTTTCAATTAGTGACTGAAGCGGAGATCTCTTATCTCTGTCTAACCCAACAGGGTAATTCCGATAAGGTCCGAATTCTCAGTTCGGCTTAAATACTAATTTCTAACCCAAAAATTTCGTCATTTGTATTTAGAGTCGGACTGCATATGTTCCAGCCTTTAAAGTGGTGAAACCACGCCACTCCGTTATTTGTGGAAATAACAATTTGTACGAAATTCAACTTGAAGTACTAGTTTCTTCAGTAAAAAATATTTAAGATTCAGTATTTAGTGTTAAGGTTGAACCATGAATTTGGACCTAAGAAATGGTTTTTCATGTAAAGCAACCGTTTAATATGAGAATGACATGACATTTTAATCATGTATTATTAATTGCTTTTGAAAAATTCCCTTTTGATATCCAAACTTCCTTAAACTAACGTATTACAATATTTCACTAAACTTCCGTAAAATGTTCGCTAAAAGCAGTTTTCAATTTGCTTTTAGTAACAGAATGTTAGGTATTTACTTTTTGAACAAAGTTTGAACCTAATAATCAGATATTCAGATCTAAAGTTTCCCTCTCGCATGTATAATATAATAGGTAACATGTGTGTAAGGAGGAGAACCTGATTCCAAGAAATTTAACAACTTTCACCTGTTAAACACAAATGATGGATGTTTTCAATTAAATGGTACATTATTAATGAATTTTTTTTTGTCAATTTTGAATTTTAATCTGATCGATTTAAATAAAAAATTGACCACTCTCCGTAAGTTCTTCTTTTCTCCTGCAACATCAATTGAATGATCTCATATTTTCTCATGTCATGGCCAACTTGATCTTGGAGACAGCAGTTCTGAACAAAGATATTGTGCCACAGTGAAACCACTCCCGTAAGTTCTTCTTTTCTCCTGCAATATCAGTTGAATGATCTCATATTTTCTCATGTTGTCATGGCCAACTTGATCTTGGAGGCAGCAGTTCTGAACAAAGATATTGTGCCACAGTGAAACCACTCCCGTAAGTTCTTCTTTTCTCCTGCAATATCAGTTGAATTATCTCATATTTTCTCATGTTGTCATGACCAACTTGATCTTAAAGGCAGCAGTTCTGAACAAAGATATTGTGCCACAATGAAACCACTCCCGTAAGCTCTTCTTTTCTCCTGCAATATCAAATGAATTATCTCATATTTTCTCATGTTGTCATGACCAACTTGATCTTGGAGGCAGCAGTTCTGAACAAAGATATTGTGCCACAATGAAACCACTCCCGTAAGTTCTTCTTTTCTCCTGCAATATCAGTTGAATGATCTCATATTTTCTCATGTTGTCATGGCCAACTTGATCTTGGAGGCAGCAGTTCTGAACAAAGATATTGTGCCACAGTGAAACCACTCCCGTAAGTTCTTCTTTTCTCCTGCAATATCAGTTGAATTATCTCATATTTTCTCATGTTGTCATGACCAACTTGATCTTGGAGGCAGCAGTTCTGAACAAAGATATTGTGCCACAATGAAACCACTCCCGTAAGTTCTTCTTTCCTTCTGCAATATCAGTTGAATGATCTCATATTTTCTCATGTTGTCATGGTCAACTTGATCTTGGAGGCAGCAGTTCTGAACAAAGATATTGTGCCACAGTGAAACCACTCCCGTACGTTCTTCTTTTCTCCTGCAATATCAGTTGAATGATCTCATATTTTCTCCTCATATTATATGTTCAAAGTACTCAAACTTTATCATTTTGATGGTGGATAATACTTCTATTTCTTTATTCATCCGGTTCAAGATATTATCATTACGGACTTTGTAAACCCATGAGACTCGACATTCTTCTTCGAAAGCACATTGCGAAAATTTTTAGTTTATTTGTGATGGGCTGAGTAAATGTCCATGTTTTAACACCACAGAGCAGAGTAAGTCGAGATATAAATCTTTGTTTTAGAGATCCTGTATTTTGAAAAACAACTTCGAACTATCTCTTCTCTCACTCAAATCTATTAAAACTGGTCCCATTAATCATTCAGCCAACATTCAAGATATTTACTCGTATATTATTGAACTCGCTCAACAATTTTATTATTTATATCAAGAGGTACCTCATGTATGTACTTTCCTTTACACACAATTATACATTTTGTTTTTGATATATTCATTCTAAAAATCCTTTTTAGCAACATATTTTTTTAAATACTTCAATCAAGTAGGATTTCCTCTTTACCAAAATAAATATCTAAGGATAATAGATTTTTTTAGATATATGATGTGCTTCAGTATCATTTTGTCTAATGTAAGCGGTAGTTCATTATATTTGAAGTCTTACCTGTTGATTTTTTTTTAAACCGAATGAAATAAAAATAAAAACTTCTTCTCGTCTCCCGTTTCCGGATACGTTATGTAGCTTATATCAATCAAATAACTGTTGTGTTGATGTGTGAACGAAGTGTTGCAAATCGTTTTTGTCGAAAACAATGGGTGAAGTCAAGCGTCGTATATCACAGCGGAAGAGGAAACTCCCGCCCTATTTTCACCGGGAGATGACAAAAAGCGCAACGCTTGCTACCTAAATGCAAATATTCGCGGAACAAAAGAAAATTGCAGGATGTCTCTCTATCACTGCTAAGATGACACAAAGAAAACAAAAGGTTGAATAAAGTCCCTGGTTTAGGTGACTTTTATCCTGAATACGCCTTTATATGTCGTCTTAAGATTTACTTTTTAGACGTGACGTTTTTTTGCGCTTATCTGAGATTTGTTATGAAAAATACCTACGACTATACACGCGGAAAATAATGATGATAAAAATTCAATGTTATTTTCTATCAAGTTTAATTTTATAGCGCAGAATTTGACTTTTAAAATAAATATTAAAAAAAATCGAAATAACCAATTACACAACTAAACAATAATTTGTTTTCAGAAACTTAAGTATTATTGGTGTATTTTGGGGTGCTGAATTCGGAAATTACACGAACTTTTATTTATTGGCTCTTGTTTACATGTTATATAAGTAAACAACTGAAACAACTAGCCAATGTTTTACCGTATACCCTATATGTAACTACTATATACCCTATAGTATATGTAACTATACCCTATATGTAACTTTACCCTATATGCAACTTTAAACGAATCTGCAAAGTGTGTACCGTTATTACAAAAATATTAAAAAGTATTCAAAGCAGCATTAACCAAGGGAAACATGAATGGTTGATTTGTAGTGATTTGAAAACCATCTCCATACTAGTTGATCTGCAAGGCGCGTACACTAAAGTGGAATAAACAGTGTTTGATAAAAATAAATTACAATGTCTAAATACTATTGTTTTATATTGTGTTGTGAGTGAAATAGCGGCGCTAGAAATATTCACTACAACCAAAAAGAATAGCCTCACCTAAAAGCTATTATGCCTGGCACAAAAATGTTGTATATGAACCGCTAATGATGAATCGCAACAAAGCTTTGCTGCCCCCAATACATTTATAAAGCTGAGTCTCATGAAAACATATGTCAAAACTATAAACAAGATTGAACCTAAATATTATACAGAAATGTCCGATTTATATTGTAAATATAGAGTCAATCCAAAATTTTGAATGTTGTTTTCATATTTGAAGCTCCAAAATCTATAAAATACGAGTAAATATACTTTCGAAGCTCCAAAATCTATAAAATAAATATAGCAGTGACATTTACACACGAACTTTCTTCGCAGATTTGATTAAAAACGGTGATATGTAGCGATGTGTACAGTATACAGAATGGTTTGGAAGAGCGCCCATGCCACAAATTCTAAATATTTTTTTGAATCACTATTAACTACTCAAACATAGATGATTGCGGGGAGAAAAATCGGAGAAGGAATGTAATGACTAGATCTGCTGCGGAGAAACTCGGAAAAATGTGGCGTAGTAGAAATGTCAGCAGGAATAAAAAGGGCGACTTATGAAGTTCCTAGTATTCCCGATAGTATTGTACGGAGGGATCGTGAAAAAATTGCTCAAAGTACCTTATACAGCAAGATGAACTAATAATTTAACACAATCAAAATCGAATATCAAAGAATGACTATTGGCGACTGTTCGGTTGAAAATTCTGCGACACTGCAGCTACATACCAGGAATGAAGATTCATGGAGAACACTCGTTATGCAAGAAAAAATATATGGTACGGTGGTCGGTCTCCGATACTTCGGACAGATTTGGTCAAAATGGTATCACACTTTGAAGAATACTCAAGAGACGCTGAGGACCGCACAAAATGGAGACACGCAATTAGGGCGGTACTATGCCGAAACGAGCGTAACTCGTCCAAGCCACGACCGCTCTGACAAGAGTGAGATGAACAAGAAAGAAGAATAAACATCCTCGTACTAGGATTTTTTCGGGCTGCTATCAGACAATTTGATGTATTAGAGAATAATCATTGTATTGAGTTTTGGACACATGTACATTTTTACAACTCGCATAAAATATGGTTCTAAAAATGAAGAACAGTACATTTAGTACGACCGCGTAGAAAAATTGTATGGTAAAAGATTTATGAAAAAATATACTTCAACCAAATTTATCAAATTCTGAAAGATTTAAGTCTTAAAAATTAGTTTATGCATATACACATGCAGTACCCGGCGGTAAGTAATACACATCGGGCTTAAGAAAGAGACTGTCGGCCACAATCGGCTAACTTCGGCTTTGTAGACCGTCGTCTCTGTCGCTTGAAACGACTGACAAATCGCGACGGAACACGTGTATGAATGACAGAGACGACGCTCTACAAAGCCGTACTTAGCCGATTATGCCCGACAGTCTCGTTCTTAAGCCCGATGTGTATTACTTACCGCCGGGTACTTTACATGTTTGTCTGTTCTCTCGGCCTAATCTAATTAGAACATAGCGTGGTGGTGATGATGAATAACAGGTTGTTTTTTTTATCTCCATAAAACTTGTCTACCTTACATTAAAAATGGAAGCAGATAAAATATTTTTACACTGTTTTCTTCAGATAAACCTTGGTCAAGCAATCGACAGAGAACATATTCGTACATCAAGTTTCATGTATATTTTCAGGCCCGCCATGACAAGGGTACTCCTGCGGCAAACGAGGTCATTATTTTATGTCAGTATATTAGTCAGGCTGAGAAATGACGGGAAGTCTTCCACAAAACAGATAATATGAAATAACTTTCTTACTGCGCGATTCACTACTCCATCCTTCGCAAATTGGCTCTAAGGCAACTCTCACACATACAAAAAACATACGAAATTTTGTCAGTAAAAGTTATAAATAATTTTTTTTAAATATTGATGAGTAAAGTAAAATACTCGTACATACAGTTTTAACAAATAAACGCACAGATGACGACATATAACAATAATGAAATAGTTATAAAATACAAATTTGGTCATCAAAAACTTCTTAAGTGACCTACGCTCTTAAGTGACTTAAGTCTAGGATTCTTTAGTGACTGAACCCGATTGAAACAAACTCCTAACAGAGGGAGAAGACCTGACCCATATGATATGGATATGATGAACATCCCATATGTTTTTCAGTATAGACTTTGAAAATATTTTATTAAATAAAATAAAATCGTCAATGCCAAAAATATTCATAATTCCGTCTGACGTTATCCATTTTACATCCTGATTTAGATAATAAAGACTTAAATTGACAATTTTCCCCCAACTAAGAGCTAAGTAGATAAGTAAGTCTTTCATTCAAAATAATTACGAAAGCATAGTTGTTTACAAATCTAATTAAAAATTTAAGGAAGCTATAATTAAATCTGAAGTTTTGGTTAACGCGAGTATGGATACACTTTTAAATAATCAAATATAAGTAAATAAACGTAGTTTTTTTCCATATGTGATAAACAAAATTTGATACATCTATCATAACATTGTTCTTTTCCATGTGATAAACAAAATTTGATACATCTGTCATAACATTGTTCTTTTCCATATGTGATAAACAAAATTTGATACATCTATCATAACATTGTTCTTTTCCATATGTGATAAACAAAATTTGATGCATCTATCATAACATTGTTCTTTTCAAATAATAGTTTATACTCGTATTATTACCCGACCAGTTTTGAAATTCGTCTCAATAACATGTACGCTTATAAACTAAAACTGAAATATTTACAAATTTATTTGAACCGGCTCATTAAGTTAAAAATGGTCGAGGTGATAGCTTATGCTCATTAAAAGGGATTCTCTGAGTTTATTCTACACTAAAGTTTTTTTTTTGAAAGCCAGGAATTGATTATTGAATTTCCTTGGTTTGCATATTTGATTCTCAACATTATTTTCAAATAGATTGTTATCATTTTTGCTATATTTGTAGGAAGACGAATAATGGATCTGAATAATGGATGTTCACGATCTGAAATGGGCGTATATTTACAAAAAAAGGGTCCACATTTTGTTTTATTTGAAAAATTTAAAAAACGTAGATAAATCCTATATGGTATGTGCAAAAATGTCAAATCCGATAAATGGGCAGTTCATTGTTAATTGTTTTTTTCGTTCCATACAAGCCATACAAAGAGGCGAGATATTTCCTGTAATACATCAGAACTGGTAAAATTTACGCCCATATTTGCATCCAATGTATTTTGGATTATAAGGATCTCAGTGTAAGAAGTGCTTGATTTTGCGTAAAATGTGATATAATTTCAAATTCCTCCTTGTATTGTGCCCATCTAGATACAATGTTCATTCCCCTGCGATGCCTGTAACACTATCTGATTTATCCTTCTCAAGGATTCCTGACAAGACTAAATAGACAATGAGGGCAGATTGTCTATTTTACAGATGTTTTCAAACCATTTTCGAAGATTAGTCAAGTCTCCTCCGATGATCGTGCAGTTCCTAAAAAAACTTTGCCTCCCAACGATAGTGCGCCTTGCGCCTATATTCTCCCAATATTTTTCAACCAACTACTAAAACAAACAAATGAAAAAGCCAGACAACGAGGACAATAATTTGCTTTGGAATCGACCGTAAATTCCAAAAGACACTTGTAACATTTAGCTTTAACTTTTTAGGAATAGGAATTAAATTATATCGAAGACAGCCTTCATAGTCTAGTTAGTAAAATTCTGGACTTTCAACCGGGGGTTTGGGTTCGATTCCGATGGTACCCAAAAAAAGTTTATAAGTGCGGTCGCGACGAAGAAACCATCGAATCATATTTTATTTAGTTATCATCTATCCGATAATTGTAACTTGATCAACATTGATATTCCCCGTCCAATGAACTTCGCTAGTTTTCTGCAATAATTCATTTACTTATCTAAAGATTTTTTTCAACTTAATCGATTGAAACATAAATACACAAAGGTATTTTATTGTATAATTGTTTCCAAAATTGTATTCATCGTTCTACCATAGGAAGACTGCCTACCAAAAAAATATTTCAATCGTTCGTTTGACAAAACTTGTATGTTCAAAATCAGGTCAGTTAACCATTCAATATCTTTCAGAAATTCCACAATATGACTAGAAGGAAAACCATAACGAACACTCATCGACAAGATATTAGAATATTTAACATATTTGGATCAAATACTAAAAATATTTGGATATAATTACAAGTGACCCATATAATAATATAATCAATATAAATAACCGATATTTGCAACCAAAAATACTAAGATGGGTTTTTCTAGTAATCCAAAGAAAATTTCAGTTCTTATCCATCCCGATTAGATTATAAATAAAATTATGGGATGGTTAAAAGTTAAAAGCCATGGGATGGATTAATGTGTTAGTAAATAATCCATATCCGCTTAAAGATAATGCGATAAAGCTTCGGGATAACCATTCAATTAATGTGTAAATATTTATAATCGGATCTAACCCTCACAACAAGCTATAATATTTGACTTGAGGGCTTGTAAATATTCATAGACAAGATAATTCAACAAACCTTCCGAGAATAGTTTATGGCGAGGAATAATGGTCCACTACTTCAGTTCAACGCATTCAGAATAGATCGGTCTGAAAGCGGATTAATACGAGTACATTACATCAAATTTTAATTACTCAAAATACGAGTATATACTAGTACAATACTGAAAATATATTGTAAGTATATTGCACAATTTTTTTTTACCTTTTGACCTTTGTGGAACTGCTCCATACTAGAATATTAAATAATAAATTACTTTTTTATTCCACTATTTACAGTAATCTCCGCCACACGCGTTTCTATCTCCTTCCTCGAGGCTCTCTTCATTCCACCTAAACAGAGCTTTAAGACAGGAGGTAGCAACAAGTGTCACGAGGATTAATGTAATTACCAGAACAAATTAATATTTATTATTAAATATTCTTATATGGAGTTCCACAAAGTTAAAGCCGAAACCTTTGATAAATATTGAAAGTTCTAAGATTTTCATTCATTCGTATAGTAGTATAGTATAGTACCCTTCAACTTATAAAAAATATTGTTACAGACATATTGAAGAGCGTGGCCGGAAGACAATATTGTCTTCGTCCCCATCAATCGAGGTTTCGAGTTTAGAATAAATGGAGTAGGCACGGAGCTCGATATTCGTAATCGTACTTGTAAGCTACCGCACGTGAAGAGGGAATACTCGCAACACTCCTCCACCGTGTACGAGCTCAGACAACAACTCAGAACTCTTTTAAAAATCTGGATATCAAAGGGAGTCGAACTCACAACATCCGAGCTAGAAGACAGGCGTCTTACTAACTAGGTCATGGAGGTCGTCCTTTTGTATACGTGGTTATACTCGTACATAGACACCCGGTGGGCTTACAGCAATTTCTTAAAACCAACTTATGTTATTTATGTATAATATATTAAATTCATGAAGATTTTTTACTTAATTATTGAAAACAAGAATGGCAAATATCTAAATAATAATGGCAGAACTAAACAATAGGAATCATAAAGGGATTAGGAAGGGAAACGACGGGAAGTTAATAGAAAGTTTTCTGAATTAAAAGCTTTCAATTTTCTCTTAACCGTTGTTCAAGATGGGGCAGATCTGATAACTCTTGTAAGTTTATTCCACCGTCTAGACTGTAAATGAAGACGTGTACAATGAGTCATGATATGATGGTATCAGCGTTGCCAGATGTCCCGATTTTTGTGGGACGTCCTGCTTTTTAAGCAAAAATAGGATTGTCCCGCGCGGGACAGCTAAATTCACGATTATTCAACAAATACAAATAAGACGTTTAAGTTAAGACAAAACGCGATGGATGCATATTCGTGATACGCGATGAATGCGTCATTTGACAGTCTGGACACCGACACACTCACTCGTCAGTCGTCACATGACCTCTGGCCTCTTGTTAGGGTTTCGTTAACTATTAAAGAATTAATTCGCGCGGAAAAGGAAGAAATCTATTTTTAATAGGCGCGACAGTCTCTACAGCCATTTCGATATATCTGACCGGCTGCAAATATTAACTTATTTCCGAGCTACGGTTTTACCTCTTATCCTTGCGATGGGAGTATTATTTTAACTTTCCGCCTTTATTACGCCGTTCATCTCGAGCTCGTCTTACGGCGTATTCAATTCTGGTTGTTGCAATAAGACAACCGAGGAGGGATATTACGCAGTTCCCTCGAGCTTTACATCATTCCATTCCGCGACGATTGAGTCATATCTACGAGCAGTAGGAGTCCAACTCTGTAATCAGAGTCCTCTGAACGTGTCCTAAGCCCGGGGGGCCCCTTCAAATGTCCAGCTCTGCCGCCATGATTCAGTGTCCCAGCGCCTTTGTAAGGTTCTTTCTTCGAGGGTAAACACGCATGCTGACTATATAATTTAATGATTCTGTCACGAATTTAGTAAGAGAGACCTACTTCAAGGTATTTATCTTCTATTTTACTCTGCCATTGTTGATTTCTTCCCTTTTGTCTTGTCTTCTATGTTTTGCCTTTGCCTGGTGACTCCGTCACAGTGTAATCACTCCTTAAAGTTACTAAATATATTACCTTTTCTCCATAGCTCTGTTTTTGTTTTATTTAATATCCTTACCCATTTGGCGACGCAAGGAGCGACCACTACGACTCACTTAAAAACCCTGAGAAAAATAGTATTGTTCAAGGAAGTAATTCCACGCTGGCTGACTGGTCGAGTGGCGACTACCTCGTGACCTTTTAAATAAAAATTAATTGTTACAAAAATAAGTTTAAACTAGTAAAAGGCCACTGGGAGGTTACAGTCGTAACACCTCGTCAGTTTATCGGTTAAGGACGTCAGCAGTTCAAATATCAGCTGCCCAAATTACTTCTGTTTACCATAACGTTAAACATTATTTAAGTTACATTAGTATAGACTGTTTTTAAAAGTTATTGGATGTCATGTACCCTGATTCTAAAATTGTGAAATCGGAATTACTTGTTCAATTCAACATGATATACTCATGTGCTGAATATTACCAATACATTAAGCAGCATAAAGAAACTCTTCAGGAAGTAAAATCTTCAGCCAAGTACAAATAGGCGAGTGTCGGGAAAAATTATTGTTTAATATTATTATTTCGATAGCTAAAGAGTTTTGTAGTTTGTGTTGTGTCAGATATTATAGAAATAAACATTTTGAAATATTGAACTATGCATTTTTTAGGTTGTCCCGCTTTTTGCTCCTAAATCCCGTTTTTTTTTATTTCACATGGTAAAAATCCCGATTCGGTAAAATAATAATCTGGCAACGCTGGTTGGTATGCACAGAAGTCTCTCATCGTCAGATCGAAAAGAATGTCAGTGCTCTAAAAGAATGTGGAAATTTTCACGAAGATATGAAAAAGAATTACCGCGCCGTAAAAATGCTGGACTTATTTCAAGAGCCTATTTGGAATCCACATTGTACTTCAACATTCGAATAGTTTGTAGGGGGTATATGGCTATACGAGTATATGACTCAGTCTAGGTGTCAAGTAAAAACAGCCCTGTTGAACCAGAATTCAACCCTGCTCAATATTTGCGATCAAATAGGAAAGAATAAGTCGACAACGTGGTCTAACATAATAGTAAGTACATTAACTTAGCCCCAAGGTGTCAGTGACTCGATTCATGGAAAATAAATTTCCAATCTGGTTTTACTTTAACGCTCTTTTTAATCTAAATTCAATGTTGTAACATACTGTCGCATAGTAGCTGCTCAATATATATTCTTGGAGCGCTCTTATGGTGATAAGTGTCACGGATCAGGGCTATACAATCCCTTCATGGTTATTGTATTTCATTGCACTTTCGTTGTTTACAGTATAACCTGGCGGGTGTATTGCCATGTGGCAATCTTTTTCCAACCAAATAAAGATTGTTAAAGAGACATACGAGTATGTAAGCCAGAATGGAAAGGTTTTTAAAAACAAATCTGTGTTCCAGCGGAAATACTCGTAGATCGACCCGCAATCTTTGGGTAGGAAGACAACATTTACCACATAGGCCAGGAAGGTCTTATTGTAAGCAAGATAAAAAACTTTAAATAAAACTTTCTATAAACGCCTATACATGTAAGTTTTTTGAAAAAAGTTTACAACCCAATCCTGTCGGATCCTTTGTTAACGCGAAATTCGAAAATTAATTTTAAGTTCATTAACAAACTTTTAACGTATTGTTTCTCCAAAATGGGGAGGAGATATTGTCTCCTATTTATAAAAGTGCGTAGTATGAAAATAAATTAACGTCATTTTCCAAACTTAACAATGGAAAACTCTCATAAAATATTATAGGTTTTCATTCGCTTCAAATAATTCTGAAGTCCCATTTGAGATTCGTACGGATAATCATAAATTCAAAATAATTTCTTTCAAAACGCCATCAAGGTAACTCGAAATGATAAAACCTCCGAATTTATACCCGTATATATGTACATTTCGATGTACATAAAATATTGTATAATGACATGGCATATTATTAACACATACTCATACTCTTTTATGTTGAGCTTTGTCCAATATTTATTGTCATATTTCATTAAAATTTTGACAACGTCGATACTGAATCGAGGGAAAAGCACTGTGAAGTTATTTACAATACAAGTACTTACGAGTATATACGATATGTCACGCCATTTCTCTGCTGGGATAGGCAGAGAGCACGGAGCGCCAAACTTTCCTATCGTATGATACTTACTTCCTTCACAACTTATCATACAGTTCCATATACGAGTATTTATCTTATTTCTTAACATTATATCTTTCAAAATTCCATTCACGTGGTTCAAGCATACTTTTTCGCTCTTCCTCTACCATGACTCCCACTCGTGTTACATTTTCATAAATGTCCAAACAACCTCAACATACTCTATTTTATCCTACTTAACACATCAGGTTTTAGCTCACAGTTATCCTTAATAATTACATTTCATATTCTGTCATACATCGATACACCACATATTATTCTCAATGAACGCATTTCCACCGCAATTACTCGGCTCCTTTTATTTTTTCCATGTTTCACTATCATACATCAGATTACAAAGTATCTACATGACAGTCAAGTGTTATGGTGGCCTGCTTGCTCTTTATTTGAAAACTGATTTAAATTCCCCATCCACACTAACATTAAGAATTAATCGAGTTACCATTAAATGCGATCTAATCAATAGCGATTGGCAAGAACCCTGTCTTCCGACCCAAAGATTATAGGATGGATTCCCATTGGTACCTAATTGCATTAAAAGGATTTCTCCCTTAAGGTCTTTTAGACGACTTTCTGGTTGCTTAAGAGAAATTGCCACATTACAATAAACCCACAAAGACATAATGTATACAACGAAAGTACTATTTTAATCTAGTAGTCAGTCTTTCATCGGTCTTAAAATATAAATGGTATTTTGTTGGCGCCATGGCCCAGTGGTTTATAATTTCATAACACCCACGCGTTCCGAGTTGGATCCCCGGCGATTTCCGGACCGGTTTTGGAGGCCTTCATCTGAACGTATTGTTATCCTGGCACACCGGTACCTTACATAAAGAATCAAAACGCTATTGGTATAACGAAGTTTTGAAGTTGAGCTATATAAATTTATAGATGTTCTTTTTAAATGAAGTCTGAAAGAAATCAAAAGTTCAACAATGCATTTTGCTTCCTAAACGTGATTTTATCTGAATAATGCATGGTTTCAGTCAAACTATTATTCTAAAAAAAAAAATTATTAAATAATATATACTGACAAATAAACTTACCAAGGATTTTGAGATCGTTGTTATATTTATTTATATTTGCGTCAAATTACAATACTACACACCAAATTACTATATTTTTTTCACTATTTTTTATCATTACTCATAAATTAACGTAAATCGTCCATTGAATTGAAATTTACTAACGAATTTCCAATTTACAAAAGGTTTTGCTGAGTATTTTTTTCATATATATTTTTACATAAAATTAAGTATAATACTTAACTTTAACAAAAATCTATCAGTAAAATGTACAAGAAATAAGTATACTGCTATATTTTTTATATAATGAGTAAATAAAACCTTTTTCAAGTGGAAATACCTTTAACTGAAGGCAATAATTTTTGTATTAACCATAAATTTCTCTGATTTGATAGTGAAATATCGTTTCTCGACTTTTCGTAAAATTTGGGAATAACAAATCTTTTATCACGCAATATTTCAATTCTTTTTTAGGAAAATATTTTTTCCTGTTATTTTTAAAGACATGTAAAACGAAAGAATGGAAAAAATGTAACATAAATCAAAGAAAGTTATTTATTTTAAAATTTATTTAGATATGAATTATTCGAAAACATTTCCCATAAAATGTGCTACTTTTAGATCACTTCAAATTGATTTTTAAGATTCTGTGTGATCTTATATTTTATTTTGTAGCACAAAGTCCAAATACAATACATACGTACATACCATCACGCCATGTCTCATTTGGGGTAAGAAGAGAAAACAGATTTCAACGTCTCTCTATCAATGCATACAGTTCTCGCGTCGTCCATATCTATAAGTTTCATCATACATTATCGCTCTTCTGTTTCTCATACTTTTTCCTCAATTAAAATTTCTCCAACTATCACCCTCCCCTCTTTGCTCGGACTACCTCTTCCTCGATCTCTATTAATTTCAGACATATATATATATATATATATATATATATATATATATATATATATATATATATATATATATATATATATATATATATATATATATATATATATATATATATATATATATATATATATATATATATATATATATATATACATTTGTTTCGTAAGTCTCTCATAACTCATTCTACTAGTTTTCTTCATTCTCCCCCTCATTCCCAACAATTCTCTACATCCTACTCATAAGTGTAATACTTTTGTATTTTCCCCTTACATATTTTTTTTTCAACATTTACACATTTCTTTTTCCGACAGATACTTATAACATTACATACAAATCATACCCGTGATTTCCTAACAAAATATATTACACAAAACTATTTATACTGGAATAAAAATATAGGAATATCCACATTACAGTCCATCAGCACCCAATATTATATTAAGTTAAAAGAAGAATTCAAATAATATACATCAATTTTACTTTAATTCACATATTTTTGCGTCAAGTTATCAAATTTGTGTGAGCAAAAAATTGGCTGCAGCTCAGACTTGTTGCATTATATTTGTTTCGCGTCAATTTCATGTGTGTAAGTCAACTGTCTCAGAACAGGAATTTGCCTTATGAGATGGCTGATATACGTGTAAACAGTGTATCTTGTATGGAATATAAATAAAAAAAATTGAATTTCAGAGTTGTTTACGCTTTCATTGTATACAATTTAACCTGGCGCGTGGCGGGTTTATTGCAATCTCTTACAACTAACCAGAAATATGCTTAAGAGGCCTTCAGTAATAAACATACTGATGATCTAAAAAAAGGGTACCAACTCCGGGTCGGAAGTCAGGTGTCTTATCAACTAAGCCACGGAGGTCGCTCTGAAAGAATATATTGATTATATTATAAATTTCTTCAATGTATAAATACATAAACTAAATACATACTGTACAAAATACCGCTTTAAATAAAAATAAAAATTCATTTATTTTAATCACTTGGATTTATTATCCAAAATCACAAAATATATTTATCTCTCGATTTCAAATCTGCCGATAAATCTAACAAAGTAGTTTCTTGAGATTTACTTTAAGATAATCCGGAAAATTATCTGCTTGAGGATCAACGCCGTTTACAAAAATATAATACCTTAATCCTGTAAATATACTGAAACGAGTTTTAGGTTAAATGCTTTTAAAATTTCAGTGAGGGAAAATTTCCTTCATAAAATATTCAAAAATGTAGGATTTTAGAGTGTGAACAACATCGGATGCGGTATAAGGCCGTTATAAGGTATATAAAGCGCTTTTCTACTGCGAAATCAAAATATTAATAAATCCCTTGGTTCATATTTCATAATAAATGAAATCTTTTTTCGCTATTAAACTGGAGCACTTGGAAGTTAACGTCGAATTTCGTTAATTATGTGTAATAATGTTTTGTAAGAGGATTGTTGTATATTCTTGCTTATTTATTTATTACCATATCTAAGCTATTATTTCGTCATCATGTATGTTGTTCCTTATTACGGAGGGTAGTGATCTTTGGGATGTTGGTGGTACAGGTTCACTTGGTGGTACAGGTCACTTGCACATCGCATGGCAGTCTACGGGCTTCCCCCAGTCAATTCCTTGACCTGATCACTTCATCTTGCTGGCGCTCTACCTCTGACTCTTCTTCCTGGTACACTTCCTATGACCAACAATTTGTTCAGATTATCTGACTCACGTAAAAAAATATATTCAGAAAAACTGCAGACAATACTGGAAGTGTATGGAGGACAGTCCTACTGTCTCATTTAACTCCTGAAGTATGAAGACGTTCGTTATTTTGGAGGTCTACGGGATTATCAGTATCCGATGCCAAGACCACAAATAACAGCAATTTATTATTGCACGTTCTCGGACTTTTACTGTTCATGTTTCAGCGCCGTACAAAAATAAAAGAAATACATATTCAAGATTGAACTAGCTTTGTTTTCGTATGTTACAATTGGAAATACCCCGACCCGATCTCTTCATATGTTTACTAATCGGATCATGGTATTTTCGTATGTTACCATTGGAAATACCCCGACCCGATCTCTTCATATGTTTACTAATCGGATCGTGGTATTTTCGTATATTACAATTGAAAATACCCCGACCCGATCTCTTCATATGTTTACTAATCGGATCATGGTATTTTCGTATGTTACAATTGGAAATACCCCGACCCGATCTCTTCATATGTTTACTAATCGGATCATGGTATTTTCGTATGTTACAATTGGAAATACCCCGACCCGATCTCTTCATATGTTTACTAATCGGATCATAGTATTTTCGTATGTTACAATTGGAAATACCCCGACCCGATTTCTTCGTATGTTTACTAATCGGATCATGGTATTTTCGTATGTTACAATTGGAAATACCCCGACCCGATTTCTTCATATGTTTACTAATCGGATCATGGTATTTTCGTATGTTACAATTGGAAATACCCCGACCCGATCTCTTCGTATGTTTACTAATCGGATCATGGTATTTTCGTATGTTACAATTGGAAATACCCCGACCCGATCTCTTCATATGTTTGCTAATCGGATCATGGTATTTTCGTATGTTACAATTGGAAATACCCCGACCCGATCTCTTCATATGTTTACTAATCGGATCATGGTATTTTTTTTCAATATTTCGTTTATAAGAGATGTAAATAATAAATACTCTAAAAATGCATGCATTAAGAAGAATCAGGTTCATGTATTGTCACTTTTATAATATATAACATTCTAAACTGTCCCGCCCCCCTCAATATTTCACCACAAATGTTCAGGTCATGGACTTGTGCTACGCTCAAGCAGAGATTGCCTTTTGGCGTGTTCAGTTCATCGTTCCTAGTTCGTTGAGGTTTGTTGATTTATTATTTCAAACAAATCTAAAAAAAAACTTGTGATGTGATTCCATTTTACATATATGAATACATCCATTACAGGGAGAATCTGCTTCGAAAGACTAGAGAGATAAGCAGCAACATTTTTGAGGAGGCAAATAGGAAAAATTAACAAAATAAAAGAGAAAAGCGTATAAAACCCTTCTTACACAAATACAGACTAGAGGTACAATCAAGTAAAGGATAATTATTTGAATAAAATCATCGCACTTATTTGTCACCAATATCCATGCCACCTGTTTGGAAATGTGTTAAATAAATTTTGTAACAAAGGATATAAAAAATATAAGAGCATTGCCTAATATTCGGACCGGGATTACAATGGAGTAAATTGTAACCTTCAACTTTCGAACAAAAGTAAGGGATATTCTCTATAAAAAGCCAGTAACAAGAACTCTTTGCTAAAATTGTCTCCTTTATATAATTAATTTAGATCATCCCATTAAAAAAATCTCGCAATGAAAACCCTTCACTTTAAATATTATAGTATCCTCATCCTTATAATTTATCTATACCTTGTCAGCATTTCATTTTATCACAAATTTTAGCAAAAAAAGAAAAATTCCAAATAGCCAAGATTTCCAGAATAAAGTTGCCGAGTAAAATGAAACTTCAAAGAATATTGTAAACATGATAGAACTACAAGGAATTTTTTGAACATGAAATTTTAATAAAAATATAATATTTTGTCGTATAAATATTCAAGATTATTTATGAATAAAATTTTACGTAGAGCAATAAAAAAGTTACCGTACGTGTATGAAATAAGTTTTTGGGTTCGCGCTATAATATGCCATATTATATTTGACGTATTCAAACTTTCTCAATCGTGGACTGAATTTAAGATGAAATAAACCCTAAAATAATTTAATATATAGGGAAAAGTATAAAATAAATTAAATCTATATTCGCGCCGCCAAAAAACGTTTACTAAATTCATACTAAACGTTTGTTGGCAGCATTTATCTACTTTTATTTATTTTGCCATAAGTAAATGTACAAGATCAAATATTTTTAATTAAAAAATGGAGAGTAGAAAAAAGATTAGCTTTCATTAGTATTTCAGTTTCTCCTAATGCTTCATCAAGTGTAGAATTCAGATACTCAGTACTGAGCCTAAAACACTAGGTGGCCTTCAAATATTGTCGAGTTGAGGTAAGCAAACAATTTAAATGACAAACCTGATCAGATCGTCCACACTCGCCAATTCGAAAATGATAATAAATGTAAGAGTGAATATTATTTTGGCAGATCTGTACTAAGGATGTCTGAGAGTTACTTTTATTGAAATTTTGAAATACTCGCATTTTCTATCTAATATAAATCTAGAAAACATGTGATAAATAATTTCACAGGATCGAGGTTAATTACTAAGCATCCTAGGTTCGAAAACCGTCGGGCAGTTTAATCTCTTGCAGCCTTTTGTTTATGCAGATTTATTTATTTAAAGTAGTTATTAAAGGAAAGAAAAACATACATTTAAATAAATAAGATTTAAGAGCAAAACAACACCAGAAGAAGTTAATCCGCAAGAAATCGAGCCAATGACACCCGCATTCTTAGAATGAGTACTTCTATTAGACTACGGCGTCTTCTAATTACATGTAATAACGAAAAGAAAGTTAAATGCTTAGTAAAATATGATATATTAAAAAATTAATTTTATAATTAAAGGTGGTTTATCTGAAATAATGAGCACGTTACACTGCACATAATATTTGCTGACCATGTCAAATGAGATCTACTTACATGGTATATCCATGACGCAAATATAACAATAGTGATAGATGATTGATACATATATCAATCAATCAATGGATTTCCATGTCGCTGTTTTATTACCTATTGTTAAGAAGGCTTCGTTCATTGCAGCATCTCTCAAAAAGTATCATCTTAAAAAGCCTCTTGAAATTTCCAAGTTTGTAAATGTAAACAAATAAAATTAAGACTATTTTAAACACTAAATTGTTTATTCACATGTGAATCGTTCGATGATGTTGCACGTTATATGTTAATTATGTTAAGTTTCACAATTATTAATTTAAGAAAAACCGGCCGAGTAAGTCGACTCAAAAGAACAAAGATTTTTTTTACATAAAATAAACGTGTAACTAAACACCTAATAAATTTTTATTTTCCTACAGTAAATTAACGTTTATTTGGTATTATTTCGAGACTTTATTTAGTTGACGCACCTCGATATTATTTCTATAATAAATCGGTGTACAAATTATATCCTTTCCTAAATATTTCTAATTCTTTAGATTTGACGGTAACCCCGTCAAATCGTGCATTGTACGACGAATTTCTCTAATAACCAAACTCCCACTTGGTTCCATCAAATGAATTATATGTTTCTGATTGTTTATAAGAGATTTCCACATGGCAATAAACCCGCCAAGTTGTACTTTATACAATGAAAGCGTAATATAATACAGTAAAATACAATTAGTGATATGTTTAATAACCAAACGAATCGTTTTCAGCTTTGTTTATTTTTCTCGTTTTTAAGAAACTGTTGAGTTATAAAACATCTTTTGAAAGAGGATACGACGCCAACAAAAATCAATAAATGACCGTCTGGAATTTATAGTGAACACACACCATCCTTTTGAACCGTTGAATCGTGGGCGAAATTAATTATATCTATTGACAAAATTATTTAATATAGTTCACTAAATATTTTATAAGTTGAAGATTCCACTTTCTGCCACTGAAAATTAATAAAGATTATATCGGAATGAAGTATTAGACGTAACAGTATGAATTTTACAATAAAGTACTAACGCGAATCAAAACTTCAAACAATATACATATTTCATCCAAACATGCCTTGAAGAAATTTATTATTCAATATATCCGCAATGACTATGTAGAAGAGTTGAAAAGCGCGGAGCGTCTTCATCTCCATTATTCGAGCCCTCAGGTTAAGAATTGTCTGTCTGTCGTCATATTTATTGGTATCCTACCGTATGCTGAGGCGTAACAATAACCTAGTTAACGAACTCGAACGAACCAGACCGAGTAATTAGAATTGTCTGTCTGTCGTCATATTTATTGGTATCCTACCGTATGCTGAGGCGTAACAATAACCTAGTTAACGAACTCGAACGAACCAGACCGAGTAATTGAAGTTTTATTTATTTTTTATCCACAATACAACATTTACAATTTAAAATCATATTAACGGAAAGATTAAGCGAAGAGAGCAGGTATTACGCGAAGAGAGCAAGTAGTAACAAAGATTAAGCGAAGAGAGACCATAAGCGGTATTTTCCTTAATCACAAATTTCATATATTTTTCCTGAATACTAAAAACTCTAAAGCTGAAATATTCACACTTACCATTCGCATCCTTGAATCCTAAGTTATTACATACACAATCCCATCCGCATTATAAGCTCTACAACCAAATCAATATCATGCCCAACAACTCCTCCATGCCCAACAATTGACTCTACATTCGTATCAGTCATTGCCTCACATACCTACATACGTCGCGACCGCCAAATGCTCCTCATTCCTCGCTCTCCCACTGTTTTATATATACATAAATTTATACCATCACGCCATTTCCCAGTCGTGGTAAGCAGAGAGGACAGAACGCCAGACTTTCCTATCTCGACACACATCCTTAGCCTCCTCCACATCCATACAACTTTCTACGTTTTCTTTTTTCAAAATATAATTCACTCGATCCAACCATACTTTCTGTGGTATTTCTCTCACACGCCTTCCACTTAAATTTGCACGATAGATTTGTTTTGTTAGTCTTTTTTCTTAAATTCGTTCTACATGCCCAAACCATCTCAGCGTACTCTTCTTCATCTTAATCAACAAATCAGCCTTAAGTTCACATTCATCCCTAATCGCTTCATTCCGCACTCTGTCAAACATTGTCATCCCGTATATTCTTCTCAATGCACGCATTATTCGACATTCGACTTCTATTAGTTTTATTTGGGTATTACGTTTCACTTTCGTTGTATACTCGTAAAGCACAACCTGGAGGGTATATTGCCACATAACAATCTCTTACAACCAACCAAAAAGATGTTCAAGAATCTTGAATTGAAAAGCAGACCGGCACCTTTTTTAAAAAGTGGGTGTCAATGAAAATCGAACCCGCAACCTCCGGGTTATAAAAAAATATATATATAATATTGGTTTAATGACAGCAACATAGCATGTACATATTCTTAAATTATATTTATATGATAAGGCAATGGAAAAGAAAATATATTTGAGAGAGACGCTATCAAACGGTTTAGGTTTATCTCATAACATCTTCCGAAGCGAGATACACCCCCACCAATAGAGGGCGAGCTTAAGATATTTTATGTCAGAAGTCCGGTGTCTTACCAACTAGGCCACGGATGCTTACAAGGATCGTTTGAAATAATCAATTAAGGATATCTAAGATCATTGAAAACTTGTGCGTATAAAGTGATGTTAAGAGACAATTTGTCATTTATCCATGCATGTGACACGATGATACGGATATGGACGATGATATCACTGCAGGATAACATAAGTGGCATGAATGATCTGACTCGCGTGTATCATGTGTAGTAGGACACCACATAAATTGAAGAACTAAACGTATAAGAGCACGATTATATTATAGTTGATGCTAGTAAGCGTTGGTCTTCGTTTGAAAGACATACCCATTTCCTTCACTTTACAATGATGAGTATGCGGCGAAACTGAATTGGACAAAATTAAATACAACTAGCGCTCTTTTGAGACAAGACAAAAACTATACTAAGAGACAACATGTAGGTGAATGAAGAGGTAGGAGACGAAAAATGGTCACAAAGTAAATAAGAATTTACTTTCTGGACCTAAACAATTGAAGTATCTCTATCAATTGGCTTACATAGTCATCTCCGGTTGCATCAACGATAAATACACTGATGCCTAACTTTTTAATAGGCGAATTGATTAAATCATTTGTATCCGTCCTGCCTACATTAAAAAGCTCGTTCGATCTAGTTGGACGAAAGGGGCAAAAGAAACATATTCTTTGAAGTAAAACTGAGGAATCTACAAGTCCAGTTTCACAAGTATACCTTAAATATATTCGGTTTCTCTCTGGTTTACATGTAAGGTATTTATAACATCTTTCTGGTTGGTCGAAAGAAATTGCCATATGAAAATAAACCCCTCCGTGTTGTACTGTATACAACGAAACTGCAATTCAGATTAAATATATCTACAGTTTTGGAAATTTGATATCCCTGCCATCAAAACTTTGAAGCCCCAATACACGCACAAGTCTATTCCGTCCACGGGATGGCTGACAATCATATTCGAACACGGGGGATATCCTAACATATCGTATTTAAAAATTTATAATTTTTACTCAACCGAACCATATTGATTTTTTACAAACTCGTACTTAGCAAATAATGTACAATTTTGATGATTCAAGAATACTCACTAATATGACTTTTTATCATCATAAAAAATACGAAAATTCATATTTGTAAATTAACGTGCTAATCTTGAAATCGCACTTTAGCATAAAAATAATGCTTATTATTGGAACCAAACGTATGCTTATTCTTACGGTTATTATGATGAATTGTTTTGTTTCAATACGGTTGTCAAATTGATAAATTATTGTAAATCAATCATATTTGATCACAAAAGATAGTTCATATCATACTTGTACATCACCAGAAACTATACTGGACACATACTCGTGTATACGAGTACATATAGTACATATCAGCACGCCTTGTTCCTTGCTGGTTAAACTGTTCTAGATCTCCAAACTATTCTATCCAAGCACCCAACTTTCACCTCCTCAACATTCATATATCTCGTATGCACAATATTCTATTATTAATACTTCTCACTTTACCTTCTTTCAAAATCTGGTCCATATGGTCAGCCACGTTTTCCTCGGTCTACCTCTTCCACGCACATCTCGTACTTCTGTCTTGTATGCTCGCTTAGTCATTCTTTCATCATTCATTATTTTCACATGTCCAAACCACCTTAAAGATCCTTTATTCATCTTACGTAAAACATCCATTTTATCCATGCATTAATTTCTGATTTTTTCGTTCCGCCTTCTTTCATACATTGACACTCCATGATTTTTCCTTAGTGCTTGCACGCATCTCCAAAGAATTTATCTTACTCCTATCCTTCTTCTGCCAAGTCCAAGTTTCCCTTCCACTGTCAAAGTTACCAGCACACTAGTATTTATTATAATTTTTCTACTGTTAATATTACGCGGTTGTTGTATATAACATTAAGTGCTCCGTTTACCTTGTTATCTGTCACTACCCTATTTTTAATGCCATTATCTAGTCACAAGGTTAAAAACTGTCTTGACAAGTGACTCTCGAAAAAAGTTGACATAAGATTAAAAAAAATTCAGTGTTAATTTTTTATTTCATTACGATTAAATGAAAACCATCCTGACATTATATTAAAATAATTATCGTTGGACGTCCAGCCTCTCGCAGCTTTAATTCCGAGGGATATCATTGCCAATCAATTCATCAACAGAACAAAAATAGAATTACGTACAACAAAAACGAAAGATTTAACTATTAATTAATGAATATTCATACTTTCGCGTGGGAAATTCATTTCATTCAAAATGGTAAACCGTCACGATATTCAAAACCCTCATAAAAGGGTATTTCTGATAAAATATATTATTTTACATATACGCTAAGGATATAACTGACATATGTCTACTGAAAACATATTTTGAGTCAAAGACTTTTAAATTAAAAATTGCAAATAATTTTTGGGCTGAAAGAACTTTATATATTATTTAAATTTATTTATTGATAAAATAAACTACATTTAAGTGTCTTTAAAATATATCAATATCAATTATAAAATAAATGATAACGTATCTTCTGATATGTGTATCCAGAATATACATATCTGGATACACATATCAAATAATATGTGTATCCAGAATTGTTATCTTCCAAAAAATATAACAATTCTGGATACACATATCTTTCAAAATATGATTCATGAAAATACCAAAGAATTGTAAAATACGGAAAGTTAAAATAATAACTAAATTCAATCAAAAATACAACACTTGTGAAGAAAAAATTTAATCTCTTTCAAGGGCTAGGAGAATATGAATTTATAGGGCTGATTACAAAAAAATACTTGAAATAACCAGTCTCTCAGCCGAGACCTAAGATTGAGAAAATGTCGGAGAAGGATCTTTCTGAACTCAACAATCTACTCGTACATTAAAAATATCCACCAAAACCAGACATGGAGTTACCCAATTGTTGCATTCTCACCATTGATAAATTCCAACGTGCAACTATTGTTAACTTATTGTACGAGTAATTGACATACTTAATTCTAATTATCGCAAAATCGAGTGGAATATTGATGTTTAAAAATCTACTTTAGACCTTTAAAAAATGTATTTGCAACAGTTGTATTTAACCCTAGATATACAATATTTTTAATTTTCATTATTTTGCATAAATAGATTAACGTGGTACATTTGGCGGGTTAATAACTATACAGCAATTTTTTTCCAATCAACCAGCAATATTATCAAGTTTGGAAGACTAGAAAGGAAAAATTTCTGGTTCGCATATTATGAAAATAGTATACTAAAGGAGCTCTAAAAACTTAAAAATAGTTTCTTCTAATATGTTTTGAGAATTTTACGGTTCTTGGAATCAGTTGTACTCAAACATGCGTTATGTGCGAAGTTGATTACAAACAACCCCTGAAGATGAGAACTGCAACATTATCTAAACGTCGGCGTCATGAGCTAAACCACGCTGTGCAATACTCCGGAAGACCTTACAATAACAGTTTTTTCTAGTTGATAAGACCCTATTTTCCATCCCGGGGTTTGCGGATTCAATTCTCGTTGATACCCAACAAAAAATGAAAAGGGTTCAAGTCTGGTTTTTAGTTAAGGCTTGTTTAACGCCTTTTTGATTGGTTGGACGAGATTGCTACATTGCAATAAATCCGCCAGGTTACTTGGTGTCCGTACCTCTCACCGACGAAGACGAATCGCCTATCTCCATCGTGCTTTGTCCATAATTATCCCCGACGGTTGTCTCCAGAGCTTCAGATCACCCATGTATTGGTTGATGCGATCCTTCCATAGATTATTTGGATGACCTCTACCTCTTTTTCCATGGACTTCCTTTGTACATGACCGCACTACTCTTTCTCACATATTCAGCTAGTTTCCATTGTACATGACCGCACTACCCTTTCTCACATATTCAGCTAGTTTCCTTTGTACATGACCGCACTACCCTTTCTCACATATTCAGCTAGTTTCCTTTGTACATGACCGCACTACCCTTTCTCACATATTCAGCTAGTTTCCTTTGTACATGACCGCACTACCCTTTCTCACATATTCAGCTGGTTTGCTTTGTACATAAGTCTAGCCTCTATCAACTTCAGCGATATTATATACAAAGCCAGGTTTTACTGTATATAACGAAAGTGTTCTAGTTCGATCCCACCACCCCCACGCTTTTATGGGGGCAAAATAAGTCCCCATCCAGCGCGATCTACACTAGAAGATCGAAATCACGACGTCACATAGTGACGAAGAAGAAACTACCCAAAGGGACTCCTTCTCCGGTGGCAACCCACCTGAGTGTGAAAATAATAGTAGTGACGACGGACTTAAGGTATCACGGGAGAAGGAAAATGACTCGCAGTGTGGCAAATGTACTTATAAAGTGGCTTAATTGAGTTCAAACAGCCGAGCAAGTTACCAGTACTTTCACAGAAAATGTCAAATGCAGCAAAACCATCCGTTGATGCCACTATATCGGAGTAGCCAATCGGTCCGAAGGTGGACCGGTGTAAGGCTGAGTTGAGTTTCTTTCGGAAGTTATTGACTCGATTATCATCGCAGTACCAAAGAATGTGCTCTGCAAATTAATCCAGATGACCGCAAAAATTGTAACAGAGCGAAAAGACAACATTGAAGCTAAAGAGTTTGGCATTAAAGCTCCTATGGCCAGAGAAAAATTGGATAGTCCAACAGTTTGAGCGCATCCACGGGTAGCCGAGGCGTGCCCCGATGTAAGGAAAAAATTAAATGTCTGTCTGTTCCCGTTGACAACTGACCCTCTGGGCAGGCTTTAATAATCACGAAAGTGTAATACAATAAAATATCTGAAAGTGAGAAGACAAACTAAGACATTTTTATCGATCGTCATGGGGAATCAACCCTAAAATCTTTAGTCAGGCGTTTTACCACTTGGCCACAAAGGACGACTACATTTACAGCATAAAAACGCGACAGCAAAATAAAAAAGTACAAGAAAATAGCTCTTACAAAGGTACATACTTCAGTAAATTAGAACAATTAAGAGAATGCAGAGAGCCGGTTAACGCTAATCGTATTAGATGTCGATGTGAATTCAACGGACGTTGTCCGCCTCGACAGTCCGGTTAATCTAATACAATTAGACAGCGGCAGAGGCGGGCCAAACCACACTTAACCGGTTAATGGCACTTAGAACTGAACGTGCAAAATAGAAACCAAAAAGTAACCTAAACTGTTAGCCGCTTCATTAAACTGTAAACATAGACTGAAATTGTATTTGCGCGAAAGTGTATAAATTAATTATTTATTTTAGAGTGAATCCTGAATAGCAAAAATCCATAGATATTAGACGTTGATAATACTTGTGAAAAAATAGCATTCGAAACATAGGCAACGACCAAAAAATATATATTAGACTAACCTTGATATTTTCGAAAGAAAAATACTTTCTAAGGGAATTTTTTTAGAGCTTTGTACTAAACCGGAGGTAGGCGCACACGTTATAACGACCAAGTGCACGAGATCTACAAAGAACACGATGCCTCGAAAAATAAATTAAGATTGGTAGACTCCGAAGATCAGGGCAAGTGAACAAGTTGTTTAAATAACATGATGCCTCAAAAAATAAATTAAGATTGGTAGATTTCGAAGACCAGGGCAGATGCACGAGTTCTTAAAACAGCAATATGCTTCACAAAATAAAATAAGATTGGTAGACTCCGAGGACCAGGGAAGTGCATCGAGTCGAAGAGTCCCCCTTCCCAAATCGTTACACAAGATTGTGATGAGAAGACATCGTCTCCTTACTATGAAATAACTGTTAATATAAAACAGCAATATGCTTCACAAAATAAAATAAGATTGGTAGACTCCGAGGACCAGGGAAGTGCATCGAGTCGAAGAGTCCCCCTTCCCAAATCGTTACACAAGATTGTGATGAGAAGACATCGTCTCCTTACTATGAAATAACTGTTAATATAAAATAAAATAAGATTGGTAGACTCCGAGGACCAGGGAAGTGCATCGAGTCGAAGAGTCCCCCTTCCCAAATCGTTACACAAGATTGTGATGAGAAGACATCGTCTCCTTACTATGAAATAACTGTTAATATAAAATAAAAATCCGTTTTACTGCTGATCTCCGATCTGCATAATGTAGAGTAGAAGTGGAACAACAAAACTACCATGGAATCACGATAGTTGTATTGTATTACACGTGGTGATCTTGTCCAACCAATCAAAAAGATGTTGGAAATACCATAAGTAAAAACTACACGAAAACAATTTTTATAAAATAGAGTAGAAGTTGTCAGAAAATAATGTTTTTTCCCATTATTGATGTAGTAAAAATACCTAAAATAAGTATGTTTATCTGATGATTATCTTAGAGACATTCTAAAAATAATAAAACTAAATATATTACATAAATTTCAAGGAAAATACTTTATAAAAATCGTACCAAAGGCATTAAAGAAAACTTGAATATCCAACAGATGTCAGTCAGCTGTCATATTACAGATAAATCTTATGACATTTGGCATAAAATATCTTAAGACAAAGTTATAAAGATGTCTGAGAAATGGAATTTATTAACCATTTAGTAATCATATCAAAATATTTATTATGATCGTATTGTTGAATACACATCGGCGTCAGAGGTTCAATTTTAGCGTGCTGGGCAAGGAAGGGTTTAGACGCCTTGGGTTCGATTCACGGTAAATTCCGACCTAGTTTTAACACGCTGATTTTTTCATCTGAATTTATTGTTTTATTAGCGTTTGGTTTTCAGTAAAGAATCGTACTTTTTACTACTGGATTTTATAAATAAAAAAAACAAGGATTTATGTAGCGCGGTTTCGTGATACAATGGCGCTCTAAAAATGTACAATTTAAATGTAAAGGCTTCAATAATTGATTTTAGTTAAAATTTATAATACGAGGCAAAAAAATAATAAATACAGTTAAAAAATAGATTTTGGCTTCCGTGCATAGTTGGTAAGACGTCGTATTCCAACCCGGGGCTTACGGTTTCGATTGCCGTTGGTTTTTTATTGTTTTTAATACGAAAAAATGTTTCTCTCTAGTTTTCACTCTGGTTGTTTGGAATAGATTGCCGCATTGAAAAAATAGTGTATGCAACGAAAGTGTATAAAACGAAATGTGTATAAAACGAAAGTGTAATATAACAGTACTGTATAAAACGAAAGTGTACAATAAATATAACGTTCGACAAGTTCAGAAGTGAATTCTGGAACCTCTGAGTGCGAAACAAATATAATAATTACTAGGCCACGGTGTCAACATTTATTTTACAAATTTATAATATTTATTATACTCTAAATAACCTTTTATTTATAAGATTAAAAAACTTTCAATTTGATAATCGCAAGGGCTTTGATAAAAAAACCGCAAGCAATATCAGACAAAAAAAATTTCCTTGAATCATGAAAAAATGCAAATGACAGCGTCCTTTAAAATAGCAAAAATAGCTTCTGTACCGTTTTACTCGTACCTTTGAACAGAAAATGCAAATGACAGCGTCCTTTAAAATAGCAAAAATAGCTTCTGTACCGTTTTACTCGTACCTTTGAACAGAAAATGCAAATGACAGCGTCCTTTAAAATAGCAAAAATAGCTTCTGTACCGTTTTACTCGTACCTTTGAACAGAAAATGCAAATGACAGCGTCCTTTAAAATAGCAAAAATAGCTTCTGTACCGTTTTACTCGTACCTTTGAACAGAAAATGCAAATGACAGCGTCCTTTAAAATAGCAAAAATAGCTTCTGTACCGTTTTACTCGTACCTTTGAACAGAAAATGCAAATGACAGCGTCCTTTAAAATAGCAAAAATAGCTTCTGTACCGTTTTACTCGTACCTTTGAACAGAAAATGCAAATGACAGCGTCCTTTAAAATAGCAAAAATAGCTTCTGTACCGTTTTACTCGTACCTTTGAACAGAAAATGCAAATGACAGCGTCCTTTAAAATAGCAAAAATAGCTTCTGTACCGTTTTACTCGTACCTTTGAACAGAAAATGCAAATGACAGCGTCCTTTAAAATAGCAAAAATAGCTTCTGTACCGTTTTACTCGTACCTTTGAACAGAAAATGCAAATGACAGCGTCCTTTAAAATAGCAAAAATAGCTTCTGTACCGTTTTACTCGTACCTTTGAACAGAAAATGCAAATGACAGCGTCCTTTAAAATAGCAAAAATAGCTTCTGTACCGTTTTACTCGTACCTTTGAACAGAAAATGCAAATGACAGCGTCCTTTAAAATAGCAAAAATAGCTTCTGTACCGTTTTACTCGTACCTTTGAACAGAAAATGCAAATGACAGCGTCCTTTAAAATAGCAAAAATAGCTTCTGTACCGTTTTACTCGTACCTTTGAACAGAAAATGCAAATGACAGCGTCCTTTAAAATAGCAAAAATAGCTTCTGTACCGTTTTACTCGTACCTTTGAACAGAAAATGCAAATGACAGCGTCCTTTAAAATAGCAAAAATAGCTTCTGTACCGTTTTACTCGTACCTTTGAACAGAAAATGCAAATGACAGCGTCCTTTAAAATAGCAAAAATAGCTTCTGTACCGTTTTACTCGTACCTTTGAACAGAAAATGCAAATGACAGCGTCCTTTAAAATAGCAAAAATAGCTTCTGTACCGTTTTACTCGTACCTTTGAACAGAAAATGCAAATGACAGCGTCCTTTAAAATAGCAAAAATAGCTTCTGTACCGTTTTACTCGTACCTTTGAACAGAAAATGCAAATGACAGCGTCCTTTAAAATAGCAAAAATAGCTTCTGTACCGTTTTACTCGTACCTTTGAACAGAAAATGCAAATGACAGCGTCCTTTAAAATAGCAAAAATAGCTTCTGTACCGTTTTACTCGTACCTTTGAACAGAAAATGCAAATGACAGCGTCCTTTAAAATAGCAAAAATAGCTTCTGTACCGTTTTACTCGTACCTTTGAACAGAAAATGCAAATGACAGCGTCCTTTAAAATAGCAAAAATAGCTTCTGTACCGTTTTACTCGTACCTTTGAACAGAAAATGCAAATGACAGCGTCCTTTAAAATAGCAAAAATAGCTTCTGTACCGTTTTACTCGTACCTTTGAACAGAAAATGCAAATGACAGCGTCCTTTAAAATAGCAAAAATAGCTTCTGTACCGTTTTACTCGTACCTTTGAACAGAAAATGCAAATGACAGCGTCCTTTAAAATAGCAAAAATAGCTTCTGTACCGTTTTACTCGTACCTTTGAACAGAAAATGCAAATGACAGCGTCCTTTAAAATAGCAAAAATAGCTTCTGTACCGTTTTACTCGTACCTTTGAACAGAAAATGCAAATGACAGCGTCCTTTAAAATAGCAAAAATAGCTTCTGTACCGTTTTACTCGTACCTTTGAACAGAAAATGCAAATGACAGCGTCCTTTAAAATAGCAAAAATAGCTTCTGTACCGTTTTACTCGTACCTTTGAACAGAAAATGCAAATGACAGCGTCCTTTAAAATAGCAAAAATAGCTTCTGTACCGTTTTACTCGTACCTTTGAACAGAAAATGCAAATGACAGCGTCCTTTAAAATAGCAAAAATAGCTTCTGTACCGTTTTACTCGTACCTTTGAACAGAAAATGCAAATGACAGCGTCCTTTAAAATAGCAAAAATAGCTTCTGTACCGTTTTACTCGTACCTTTGAACAGAAAATGCAAATGACAGCGTCCTTTAAAATAGCAAAAATAGCTTCTGTACCGTTTTACTCGTACCTTTGAACAGAAAATGCAAATGACAGCGTCCTTTAAAATAGCAAAAATAGCTTCTGTACCGTTTTACTCATACCTTTGAACAGAAAAAAAGAAGCCTAATTTAATTAAATTTTAATGTGTAAAATTAAATAATAAAGTCAGCTTATTTTTTCAACATGTAGCAGAAAGGTATCAACATTTTCATGTTTTGAAATAATTTTTAAGCATTTTTTTTCGTGTCGGACATTAAATTACAATATTTCCTCCCAGAGTTCTGCCACCAGCACTGCGTTCCACGAATCTTAGATGCAAAACTGCAGCAAGTGTCGCATGGACTGCTCCTCAACCGCAGATACAGAGAATCGATCCGATTTCAAACCATTTATTTATTGGACATATACACGTACGAGTATATCATGACATCAAAAAGAACCTACCTATTTTATTTCGTTTATTAAAATTATCGAATAAGCGTACGTCAATTTCGTACCCTTTAAAAAAACGTAAAAAAATTGAAACAGTATTTTTTCAGTTAGGTAAGATTTTTAGGAGTGTTTTGCCGAGCTTATGACGCCGACGTTTCGAAAACGTTGCAGCTTTCATATTCAGGGCTTGTTCGTAACGTCAACTTTGGCAAAGTTAACTATCATAAGCCAAACCACGCGGTAAAATACTCCGAAAAACCTTATCCAACAGATACGAAGAACCGCTAAAGACTCAAAACAGATTTTGAGACTTTCTTGGTTCTTCGTAATAACATTGCAAAATCAATATAAACAATCAAATTTCATATAGCCATTGAAACACGCTTTAACTTGTGACCTAACAACTTCCGACAAATATACATACAAACGCGTACGATTTTGTACACAAACTATCGTTACTGGTAATAATTTTCAAGTTTTTCATCGTTTTTTAATTGTTTTACTGAAAAAATCCATTACAGGTACTTTTATCAAAAATATCAAGACAGTGAATGGGTGTTTTACAAATAAATGCCGTCTTGAAAAAAAAATGGTTCTATGCAAGCCCATACTAGATGGCGTGATGTATCTTCAATTTCAGAAGAGATAAAAATGTGGGTTGGATCTTTTATGCATATTACTTTAACTGGCTTGATATTTTTGCACATGCACGATTGAGTTCCACTTATTCGATATTTCAAATAAACCATGAAAATGTTTTTTGTGGGTTTACATATAAACGTCCATATAAAAATGTGGGTTTACATATAAACGTTCATATAAAAATGTGGGTTTACATATTAACGTCCATATAAAAATGTGGGTTTACATATAAACGTCCATATAAAAATGTGGGTTTACATATAAACGTCCATATAAAAATGAGGGTTTACATATAAACGTCCATATAAAAATGTGGATTTACATATAAACGTCCATATAAAAATGTGGGTTTTACATATAAACGTCCATATAAAAATGTGGGTTTACATATGAACGTCCATATAAAAATGAACGTGATCGAATAATTTGTTGAATAAATGAGAGATATTATGTAAATAATGGAAAATAATAAAGCTTTGAAGTAAAATATTTAGTTTTTTTAATAATTTTCTAGGCAATATTTATCAATTTTTAAATAAACGAATGTTTTTGACGTGCTTTTTGGGTTATATTTCACATTTACAATGTTAATTGACTACAAACAAAAAAATATATTTTAATTATAACATACATGTCCCCGAGTCATGTTATTTTAGTAGGCAGAGAGGATTGGTATCCACACCTTCTTACCCACCGAAATAGTATTTGCTTTAAAAATATATATATTCCGGAGTATTAAATAATAAATTACTTTGTTATTCCACTAATAACATTTATCCCCGAGATACGTGACTTTAGCTCCTATCACGATGACTCGCGACTATATTTATGCATGAAGATAGCCTCGAGACGGGTGGTAGAAACAAGTGTCGCGGGGATTAATATAATTAGTGAAATAATAAAAAAACTTAATATTAAATATTCTAGCATGGGGCTCCACAAAGTTAAAGCCAACATCTTTGATAAATATATATTCTATTTCACACACTTCTCACCTTTCATCAGTAAAATTTCTCCAACTTTATTGTTCCATTCTCCCTCAATCATGCTCTTCCACGCTTTGAATTACACAGCAAATACTAATAGAATTACCCTTTTCGACAATAATCATACTTATTTTCATTAATTCTTTAATATTATTCTCAACTTAAATAGTTCATTTTCAAAATGACCTTATTGGCCAATCACCTGTCTACCAACTTGGAGGCTTTGGGTTCGATTTACGATGAGTTCCAGGAAAAAAATAAAAAGGATTTAAGTTTGATATTCCACTTAAGGTATTTTTTAACATATTTCTGATTGGTGGGAAAATAATCAACTTTTAATCAGGTTATACTGTATACAACAGAAGTGTTTAATAATACAATATATCAATAGCTTTGTTTAGTGTAATAATTTAGTGTACACCACACCTCAATATATGATATAAACTTTATAAACTACGAACAAATTCTAATAATTGAGCTGGACTAGGACGAGCATTGTTTAAGAGACGAGTCTTAGAACTTTGTCAGACAGGAGAAATTTGTTTTACCTCAACATTCAAGATTGTCCGCTCGTATTCCAATAGGCAGTAATTACCACTAATTCAACTTGTCAGACTACGAGTATACGTTCCTTGTAGGCTCACCCGGCAAATATTTTATTCTACAATGACGTAGTAACAACTAATTATTTGTATAACTCCTGCATAACAAGACTACACTTCGTATGGTCATTGTATGGACTTTTATGACTTTGACAACTTACGAGAGTAAAGTGAAAAAGTTGTTCTTCCATAGATAAATTGATAAAATTATAATATATGGGTCTTATACTGTTTTCTCTACTGTATAACACAGCTTACCATAAATATCAATGTTTGTTCTAATTGTCGTTTTTAAGTAAATTTTTATTCAAGTGATCATTTGAACGTTTGAATAAATAAACAAATTAATAAAACTGTAACTCGACGACGAACTTAAGTATTTACAACTTTAAACTTAAACCACACAAAGAGCAGGTGACTACATGATGTATTACAGGGATAAATAAGAATGCCATTTTTATTAGATTAATCAAACCTTCTCTAACACACTGATAGAACAAAACCATAAATTGCCAAATAAATAAAGGAACACATGAAATATGGTGTGTTCAGCCTATCAACACTTTATAATACTGAAGGCAACTCCCGAACAGCTGCAAGACCGTGATCTTATATCTAATTTTTAACCTTTTGAATTATCTTAGTTTTGTCGTATTCTGTTGTTATTGTACATATTTTAATAATCTGTTAACAAATTTTGCGGTACTTGATTTAGTTATTTTTCTCTTTTCTAAAATATAATTATAAAACACTTGTTTGTTCTTAGCATAAGGGTACTTGCAGCCTAAGTACACGTAAATAGTTTTAAACACAGATCAAATTTAATGTGAAATGATCTGGTATGAGCTTGTCTAGAACAGAAGTGTGCAACCTTTCATCACTCTTGACCGCCTTTTTACAGTATAATCCTTATGGGATTACCGCTAAATGAAAAATAGAAATGCAATTAGTGAGACCAATTATTTTTATTGCTTTGCTTTGCACCGTTTTTTCTTCACAACTACTATATATCATTTGATACACGCGTAAGAATCTTGTTTAGTGTGATAAAAGCTATATTTGCGCATACAGTAATGCACTTCTTTCAATTAAAACTAATACAAAATCGTACACCGTTGTATGAATAAACGCAGTTGTTAAATTTCGTCGGGGGTTGTATGCAACAAACTGAAGCGCGCGCAAACGAGTGCTAATGGATTTTTGAAATTTGATTATTCATATTGATTTAGCTTAACGTGCATGCAATTCCGTAATGACGGCTTGCTTATCCAACTACTATACAATAGGAGACGCAAGTCATTATTACAATAATTACCTATGCAATTCGTGAATGTAAATATGAAAATAAGGTCCAACCCAAATTCTACCTGTTTAAAGATATTTTACACATCATCGCTTTTCATGGAATAATTTTTAAGCCTGAATTTAATCATGAAATATACATTTCGGCTTCAAAATTTTAATGCATAAAATCGATATTTCAAATATATGAAAATCCTTTTTGCATAAATACGTTCAATTTACATAAATTCCATCCATGTACCTAAACAAGCGCACGAAAAATCGATTCATTTAATTATATTTATTCGTGCTTTATATCACTTCTGAAAAATATAAATATTTAAACACGCTGTTATTATATTCGAATTTTGGGGAGTAAAATTTCATTGCCGACCTCCGTGGCTTGAATTCGGAGGTTTCGGGTTCGATTACTGATGGTACCCAAATAACGGTCACAGTCTGGTAAATAAGTTCGTCTAGTAACAATATTCGCACGTGCCGTGTACATGTGCGAGCATTGTTGCCTTTTTACGCAATAACAAATCGCGAGTTATTAGGGCAAAGACAGTACAGTCTCGCGACCACGCTCTTTAATATTTCTGAATCACCAATTCGGTACTATTGAAGGGTACCATACAGAGGAAGAATTAATGTTTACGAAGTTGGACTAATTTTTTTTCCAATCAGTAATAATAATAAAAGGAAATTTATGTGGCACCTTTTTCACTAAGGATTTATGAAAATGGGAATTTCACTCTAACATATATTCAAATTAAGACAAACCTAGTGATTGAAGTTTTAATATGAAAGTAAATATGTTATAAGTATGTATATTGAAAAAAAGTAGCCGTTTGGCCGCGAGGATAGGAAGGTATTGGTTGTGGTATGTTCAGGAACTTCATCTTTGCATATGTGCAAATAAAAATATGCTAAAAAAGAATCAGAAAAACCCTGGATAAGACAATCTACAAATAAAGCTTTTGTATACAACACGCTTTACTTCAAAACTGGATTTCATAGCAAAATTTGTTTAATTAAAAATCTGAAACTCGTACCGACAGTTCTACGAAAAAATTAATGAAACTTCCACTAACGATAACTCCATTCGTAAAAATAGCGTTTGATGGACAAGTATAAATTATAAAAACGTGAAAAAAATATCGATGTGATAAAAACTTTTCAATTTTTCTAAAAGTCTGAGAAGAATCTCCGAACATCTTTAGGTAAGCCATAATGGCCAATAAATTATCACTCTCCTCTTTATTGAAAAAAGTATCTCAAAACATTCCTCTCCCTTAACTCCTATACAATTCTCCCCCTAATCCTTATTTTCCTTGAGATTTATCGTTTATTTTAATTGTTCATTTTCTCCGACATAATTTTCATTTACTGAGTATAAGACATGGTCTTAGATACCGATATACTAAGTATAAGGCATGGTCTTACTGATATAAATAAGAAACAAAAACTGTTCGATTGGAAGAAATTTCTTTAAAGCAATTAATCTGTTAGGTGTATAGTTACTGTCCCAGCCGTCAGACTCTGGAACCAGTTTTCGGTTGTCATAAAACTCTCACCCTCGTTGACCTGTTTCAAACAGCGACTTAAAAAATACTACACCATTCTTCGATGACGAAATGTTTCTCCATAATTTATATTTTCTTATCCTTTTCCACCTTTCTCAATATTAGGTGACATTTGCAAATATTTTGTTTAACAGCTCTTTTAATTGTTGTTTTATGCTTGAAGTATGATTAAGTTTTATTTTCTTTTTTCCGAAAATAACGTAAATATTTCACCCAGCACTCCCAGTTTGGGAGCCAACTTGACATTTGTATATTTTAATACATTGTCCGAAAAGACAGATGTCGTTAGGACAACATTTTCGTAGCTTACTCAATTCCAAACGTTCCTGAATATATACTAACATATTATGAATGGAATTAGTTCGGCTCATTTTTCGGCCACTGTTTATACAAATTGCTTAAGCAGTTTTTTTGGTAAAATTTTGAAAATGGAACAAAATAAGTCATTTTTTCGGTGATTGCCCCTTCTACAGCAAAGAAAAAATGCGACACAAACCAAAAATAGATATGCGGTGTATGGCAACGATGTTGTAAGCGATCGTGTATGTCAACTATGGTTTAAAAACCCCGTAATGGTAATATGATACTCGCAGATAGTATCTACTCTGGAAGGCCGATTACCACTGATGACGGCCAAATCAAGGCTTTGGTCGATAATAACCAGCGTTCTACAATACGAGTGATTGATCAGATACTGAAAATTCCTAAAGCTTCTGTCCACGAGCATCTGGTATAATTTTGTGTTTGAATTAAAATCACTTTCCGAGCAACCATAATAATAGTGTCTAATAAATAAGTATACGCTAAAACTTGTTTGTTAAACAATAATATCATAAGATTTGTTAAAATATTGAAAAATGTAAGGTCACCAAATAAGAGAATCAAAAAGCTTTTATTAGAGGGCTTCAATTTCTTCCTCGATGTAATAAATATATAAAATATAATACAGCATTCATATGAAATATCAATTGAATATGTAGGAAACTCATAAAATGTTATGAGTGGGAATTCATGTTTGAATACGAATTGACGCGAATTGATAAATACTAAAAAAACCCTGGGGAAGAAAGACGATAAAAGAATTGTACCCGTTCCTTTGCTGAGCACCCACTGTACACAAAATTACTCATATTATCATAAAATTAAAATATCCGCATAATAAATGCGTTGGCATCAATAACGAAATATTATTTCTTATTAATGAAATATTTATTTCTTTAAACGATCAAATGACCTTTTTGATGCAAAAGTTTACAAAAACAACAATTAACATTTATGTCGAGCCCAATACAAGAATACAAAACCAAATTTACTAAATTCATCTCGGCAAGAACAAATTCTTCACATGACTATTATAAGTTGAGAAAGTCATATGATAGTCCCAGACTAAATAGTCCATGCTCTATTGTGCACTCTTGTTATAGAGAAGTAATACAAATTATATTGTATTATTGGTTGTAACTGCATAATTGTGGAACAAAATATTTTGCCTACAAGCCCGATAAGTTGAGTTAATTCCTATTAGACTATTAAAATATACAAACCAAGACGCCTTTTCCCTATCGGGATAGGAAAAGAGGACAAAACGTCGAACTTTCCTATCATGAGATACTCCATCGACTTCTCACTCTATTTCCTTCGGATTAATTCCTCACATCTTCTTTCGAAATTTCATTCACTTGTTTCAAAACAATACGATTTCCAGACACGCTGTAGATTTTAGTCAGTTTTTCATCACAACACATCCAAACCATTCCAACGTTCTCTCTTTCAACCTATTTACGAGTAATACACGTTTTTTAGTTAAAGGTTAAAAGATACCAATTTATTAAATATAAACTCACGTGTTTTTCTCAAACTTGACATCGTTAACGACGCAGAATATTTAAGGGCTGTAGTAAAACGTTAATAGGTTTGTTATTCTAACTGACTTACTTATACACATACTTTATAAAAACGAAGTATGAAAACATTTTAGGGGTTGTATATTTGCAAAAACTCCCTGAAAACAATTTTATGGTCAACGAAAAAAAACGGTTTATTTCGAACTAGGTGTAAATCTTCTTGTTCAAAAGATGACCTCAGTGGCCTAGTTAGTAAAGCACCTATCTTGCAGTCCGGGGCTTACGGGTTTGATTCTCGTTGGAACCCAATTTATTTAACACATTGACCGCCTTGTCAGTCACGGGTGACTGACACTGGAATACTCCAATGGGGCGGGGCTATGTCTGTCACCAGTGGCTGACACTGAGTACCTACTTTAACTTGCCATTCAGTGCTGTCAGTCACGAGTTCTGTGTTAAACGTTACTGGGATTGCTTGACGCGGCCCTTCCACATGTTACCGCAACTTGGCCTCAGAGTTATTTTATGACAAAATTTGTTGGCAGAGAACGTGTTAAAAAAGGGTTATAGTCTGGTTTTCACTTAATGCTTGTTTAACATATTCCTGGTTTATCGAAAGATATAGTCATATGACAATAAACCCACTAGACTGTACTTATACAATACAATAAATTGATGTTAAATAAAAATTAACGTGACAACATTATAAACCACGTGTCACCTGACCACTATATTTATCTGTGATTGGCCGACTCGTTATTTTTTTAATGGCTATTCACTCCAAGTTGGGTGTTCCGAGACAGTAAGCAATGTTAAATTGAATACGTTTATTGAGAATACAGAATATATTTTAAAAGCACTGTAGGATACCTACCTAAATAAATATTTAATTGTCAAAATAAATAAGTGAATTGTTAAACATAATTAATTAAATTAATTATTGTTAAAATAGTAAACATACAGGGTCAATGACCGATGAAGTATTTACAGATTGTCACACGCTAGGAACAACAACAATGTTTACTATTTTATAGTATTTGCGACCTGTCTAGCCATCTACGAATACAAATAAACATCCTACCCGCCAATGCACGCGTTAGAGTAAGACAGAATATGTATCGCGAACTGGTTCACTCATTTGTATAAATTACCCGCATGCCGATAAATAAATATTATTATTGTTCATTCAACTGTCAAGACTTGTTATTGATTGCCCGCTGTCCACTTTCGCTTTCATCCGCATTCTTGAGTATTTATATTTAAATAAATACAAATCAAAATCATCACGACGTATCAAGATAAGCAACCCGCTACAGCACTATTAACAAACAATAAGCTCTCAGTGTCAAATATGAAATAATTCCACATTTATCAAATAAGAATAGTAATTTTATGTCGTTATTTCATTAGAAACTATAAACTTGCTTAGCAAGCAAGGAGACAAATTTGTGGTGAGCGTTTTCATTTTGGTTGGCTGAGGTATTCGACAAAAGTAGATCTTCATAAAATCGTTATTATTAAATTTGTACCAAAATAACGAATGTTTTGAAGTGATTTTTCCACTAATATCGATTTTTAAAATGCTTTATTTTTTACTTACCGTTTGGAATAATTTTTTTATTACACTTTCGTTATATACAGTAAAACTTGGCTGGTTTATTGCCATGCGGCAATCTCTTACAACCCACCAGAAAGATGTTAGAGAGACCTCAAATGAAATGAAGACTGAAATACTATTTTGAAAAATCTGTATTCAACGGGAATCAAACCCATAACCTCCGCGTCAGAAGATAGGCGTCTTACCACAGAGGTCGTCATAATTTCAAATATTTGATAAAAATAACTATATGAAACGAAGAATTTTCGAACACCGTTTCGAAAATTTATCAATTTATTTCATGTTTATCAATTTATTTCATTCGGTTCTCGTAAGTCATAAATAGGATCGGATTTCACTTAAGGCTTGTTTAAACACATTTGTGGTTAACTATCGGAAATCGAACCCGAAACCTCCGAATGGAAATCAAGTATCTTACCAACTAGGACACGGAGTTTTTCGAGTACTACTACGAGTTTGTCTACCGAGTAAGCTTTTTTGGTATTCAGTAACCATCTAAATGGAAAACACTAAAATATAGAACAAAATATATATGAAGAGGAAACTAAAAGAATATTTGAAACGGAAGATTTGTAGATATGTGCTCCCTGCCTTGTCTCAATGTATGCACAAGGATATTAAATGTAGTAAGCCAGGACTCCTCCGAGGATGAAAGAGAATTCACTTTAATTCAGAAAGTCCCATTTTGTCCCGCATTACGCAAAATAGAGAATAATGTTCAAATCTGCTTTGAAAGAATATTAAAGCATTTACTTCGTATATAACAAAACTTGATGACATTTTTAAAAAAAAAATTAACTGGTGGCAATGTGATATTCCCAAATTGTTAGAATTGAAAAAAACAACCTAAGTAAGAGATAGAGAGATACGTAATAAGTATACCTTTACTGCGTATGCAGTAAGACTCTGGAATCAGTTACCTCGAAATAATATAGACTCCCCCAGTCATTGATATATTTAAAAAAGGAAAGGAAAAAACACTTCAGGTCAATTAATTATGTTTCGTTCCCGATTTTCCTTTCCATTGTAACATTCCTTCACTTTTTCTTTGATTGATGATGTATATTTTATTATTATTTGATATGTTTATGAATTTTATACAAATTATGATAAATTGAATATTTTTTGCAACCATGTAATTTCCTTTTATAAGTGAAATGTTCACAAATAAATATTTTTTTACAATTTCGATCTAAGATCTTGACTGTTAGACTGGTTATTCTATTTTATCTTGAGTGTTTTTTTTTGTAATTTGTTATATAATATCTCCTTAAGAGAAATTATATTATATTTTTAAGTTATATTTTACAAGTCTTGTATTGTTGATTTAATTGAGATTTTGTACTTTGTTGTACTTTACATTGGTATGTTTATGCACCATATTTCGTAAGATATACATATGTATCCTAAGTAGTAAGTTTTTTGGAAGATATTAATATGTTATTTTTTTATTCTTACTGTGTTATATAAAAGACACTGAGTGCCGTTTATTTTATTAATAAATAAATAAATTCCGAATAGAAAATTAATCCATGAAATTTATCAAGCAACAAAATATCCCGTAATATTTATGTTATATTATAAGAAAACAAGAAATTACGAGGTTCTAAAACCCATTACTTTCCTCCGCAGATAAGTCAAATCATGATTCAACAAATATTTACTCGGTTTAAATCCCCCCACATTCAATAATATTTAGACTTATCATCGACTTTTAATGTATCTTCATTCCTTACCCTCACCCATAAGGAATCGATTTTATTTCCATAATATTCTGAATAACGTTCTTTCACGATAATTATTTTAGAATGATTAGATCTAAACCTACATCATGGGTTCCTGTGCTAGCAAATACTTCACCTCTTAATTTAAGTCGTGATTATTCACGTTAAAAAGCAAAAAATGTCGCAAATCGACCAACTACTGATTATAAGTACCGGAAATAAGAGAGCAACCACCGCGCCCCGTCTCACCTCCTGCCGACCAATCTGGAAGACTGGAGCAAACCGAAAATAAGCCGATCGCAGATAAATGGCGGTCCCGTTGGACGGAATATGACGTAAAAACAAGCATCTTGTAGGCGACCTAATAATAGTGGAATTGCCTGGATGTTCCCTACATTCGAAGGAATGGTGTACTCTGAATAGGATCAGATGCAGATATAGCCGCAATGCTTATACGAGGGTCATCTAGAAAGTAAGGTTACAAAATATGTATGTAGGATCGAAAAATGCTTGTATTTAATTGAAATTCACAGGATACTTCACAAATATATTAAACTATTTTTCAACATAATCGCCGTCGAGATCGAGACATTTCTGTAGTCGGGGCACCAGCTTTTGTATGCCAGTGTCATAGACCTCCGCCGCCAGCTCTTTCAGCCACTTCTTCCTCGACCTCCTGATCGTTGGAAAATTGTTGTGGTGTAGTGACACACCCACGTCTCATCCCTCGTCACGATAGAGTCCAGAAAAGCTTCTCCCTCCTGTGCCTAACGATCCAAAAATTCACGTGCGGCGGTCACGCGATTTTGACGGTGCTCCGGTGTGAGCATTCTGGGAACCCATCTCGCACACAACTTCTTGTAACCAAGTTTTTCCGACACAATATCACCAAGGAGACTTCGAGAAATCTCAGGAAATTCTTTGTGAAGGTCGCCAAGCGTCAAACGGCGGTCATTTCGCACTTGTTCTTCAATTTTTTGTACAAGTTCGTCAGAAATAACTGCATTGCCTCGTCGTGAGTATCAGTACGGCCTTCTCTGAACAACCTAACCCACTTCGTGACATGTTGTCGACTCATCACATCACTACCATAAACTTCCACGAGCTTCCGATGGATATTCGTGGCGGTATTGTTCTGCAAAGTAAAAAAACGGATGACCGCGCGGATCTCGCACGGACGGAGGTGGCGGGAGCGTGCGACGACCTCTCCATCGGAAGAATTTACTGTGACTGAACAAAATGGCCGACAAACACGCGGGACCAAACAAACATCAGACGGAGCACTATAGACATCAATTGTCTGGTGAGAATTAGACTTGTTTTCCATAATTGATTTTTTTATTTTGATATTCCGATATTTTGATACAGCGTTCAGATCTCATCCCAGCTTTTATTTAGTAGCCGTAATAAATTAAATACTCGTAGCTGCTAAAACATCAGACGAAGTACTATTGATGCCAATCGTCTGGGGAGAATTAGACTTGCTCTCCATAATTTATATTTCGATTTTGATATTATATCCTAGCGTTCATATTTCAACCCAACTGAGTGGCGTTTGTGAGCTGCATTTTATAAATAATAAAAAACAAGCGCTTTTGCGTAGATACTCTACCACGCAACAGGGCTGTAAAAGTCTCCTTATTAATGATTCACGTGGATTGAATTACTTCGGGTTTACTTTCGTAATATGGGATTTAATAACATATGATGTGAGGAATTCTATTATGTGATGAGGACATATCTTGACTAAATACTTTTGATGAAAGTGGATACGTGATATCTCTATACAGGATATAAAAATGTTTACAATCATTGTTTAATTTATTTGACAGCAAAAAAAACTTAACTTTGACATTTAAAGTATAACTTCCATGGTTAGTCGACACTACGTTCATAGAATATGAAAAGCAAAATTAACGTCAAATTGTCAATCGAAACGATTTCTCAAAACAAATAAAGGAAATTACGAAAACGCGAGAAATAGAATTAACATATACGAGTATGTATGGAGAGTATTTGCCAAACTCGGCCCACTTTTAACGTCGCGAGCAAAATTGTGTGGTTGTACTAATAATACATTGTCACTGTCTGTAATAAACCTCCCATACTACATTGTCACTGTCTGTAATATACCTTCCATATAAATATATGTTACTACAATACATTTTGACATGAAAAAAATATATAAAATAACAATTTTTTTGAATAAAAATTTTTATTTATTGAAACCTCATTTGTTACAAAATATGGTATTGTACTACACTTTCGTTGTATACGCGTATAGTACAGCCTGGAGGGTTTATTGACATGTGGCAATCTCTTCCAAGTAAACGGGAATATGTTATTTAAACCGGATTAGAATATTTTTTCTAAAGAATCGGGTACCCAAAAGGAATCGATCGCGCAACCCCCGGGTTGGACTACAGTCATCTTACCAACTAGACCACGGACGCCGTCTATTGCACTTCATATTTACTCTATAATTCAACTAGTTATTTTACTCTCATCTTAAAAGTTTTGTAAAAAATGCGACAAAATATATTCAATTTATAATATACTTCAAAGCGCCAATTACAAACTAAATGTCTTATTGACAAATGCCAATTTCTTCCAATCAACCATATAAGATCATGAGACCAGGAAAACCCCTTTAATTAATATACGAGAAAATAATATTTGCAAAAGTTAGTTGATAAATCGTTCCTAATTACCAGGTAACTAAAGCGTTCCAGATCTAACTTAGAAAAATAACAGGTGGAGTTTAGTGTACAGAAGTATTTATATATTATCATCAATTTTGATAAGACTTCCAAAAACGGTCGTCTACAGCTGTACACCATTCCACATCACATGGCCAGCAACAGTAAAGTCCTATCATAATATCCCGTCCTCTTGAATCGAATCGAAACAATCAGTTTTTTCGATGAAGATTAAATCGACCTCAAAATTATATTCCTCTCCGAAAGAACATCTCTCAGACCCTGATTCAAAAGATACAATGTAAATATCCCATTGAGGGACTTGAATACAAAGAGACTAAGTTTGAAAAGAACCCGTTCGCCCATATTTCCATATTTATGCCCATATTTTCATAAAAAGTTTTGTCAATAACGGCATTCGTTCTAAATTTCATGAACGTTGATATTAAAGGAAATCTTTCAATATCTTGAATCCGCCAGAATGCAAACAACACGGTATCGACACCCCAGTTCTTTCTCCCCAGCTTTCATCTATTCTTTATTATAGAAATGTTCGAACATCAAACACCGCGGACCAAACAAGGCCTTCATACTTCTTAGTTTACAAAGTTGGAAATATTGAGAAAAAAAAACCCCAAGAAGCCTAATTAGAAACTGAGAATGTAATAAATTTATAATGACATTTTATACGAAGGTGGATCAAATATAAACAAGACTTTTGTTTTAGAGCGCATAATTTTAAACGGAGCGCGCGGCCGCCTCGAGGAGTGTTGGGTAAGGATTTCAGGAGTGGGGAGAGCGGTTGGCCGGCCTCGGCAGATTCCGTCATTAGTATGTCACACGATGTCTGAGAAAGAGGTGCACCCGTCAATTGTGCAACGCATAATTATCAAATTTCTCGCTCGTGAGGACGTAAAACCGGCCGAAATTCTGCGGAGATTGAAACAAGCTCTTGGGAGCCAACGATTCAACGACGATGATGTAGTAGAGGGGTTTGTGCGCAATTGGCTGCTGACACACCCCACTTCTTTTTACGATGACGGGATAAAAAACTACCGATCTGCTGGGAAAAATGCATTTCTAAAGCGGATTATGTAGAAACATTATGTGTACTTGATATCCTTCTTTCTGCAAATAAAAAAATCAAAACAAAAAAGTCTCGTTTATATTTGATCCACCCTCGTATTATATTATTTATATTTCAGACAAAAAACACTGTGGAGGTTTAAAGACATTGTAATTTGTTTAGTCAAATACTTTACATAACTGTATACCGGGGTCATGGTTTTCACCTCATCATCATGGGATCGAAAACAAGCCATGCCCTTTATGACGTAAAAAACCTTAAAACTGGTAGACTTATACCGTTATAGAAAGTGGAATAAACAGTGTTTGACTAAACCAATTACAATTTATAATGATATTTTTTCAACAGTTTATATAAAATGTACTTATAAATATTTAGTTATCACATGAATGCATCTAATTTTGTATTTTTTTCTTATTCATCTGTATGCTACCCCTCAACACATCTGATTTGATGATGCGGATATGATGAAGAGCGTAGTCGGGGGACAATATTATCTTCTGCTCAAGTAATACGGCCTTAGGGCTAAACAACAATGGAATAGAGAACTAACTCACAGTTCACCACATGTGTTGGAAATACGACGACGAACTGCAAAGTTCATGTCTATTCAAGTGGTTTTAAGCCCGAAAGGAAACAATGTTACCAATCATATACGCTCTAGAAAATTGTAAAACTATTAGATAAAAACATATTTTCAAGTAAATAAAACCATGTTTCATTTTGTTATAATATTTGAATATTAGATCAATGTTAATATAAGATAAACGTGTTTAGGAAACAATAATTGACACTTTTAAAATGCTCCAAATTACCAAATGGTTTCTCCTATTGGTTATATTCGTTTATATTAACAATAATCAATATCAGATAGGTTTTTGTTGAAAATCGATGAAAGCAAATGACACCTTTAAAGTCCCTCGTACGAAATCGTCGATAAAGGTGGATCAATACAGAAAAGAATTCGAAACAGCTGACATGAAAGAATATAAAGAATCAGACGGTCACGCAATACTTACGGTTCATTGTTTTCTACACGCTCGATTTATGTATTTTTTTGTGGTGCAGAAATATATACGGAAATCAAATCGCTATGACTACAAAATAAACAAAATCTATAAAAATATTTCGATATTAACTGACGCTTTGAGTAGTAAACTACATGAACCACTGAGATACTCGTATTATGTTATACCCAAGAAACTACTACTGATGCACAAGTTAAGAAACTAGCTTTGGACAAATTTTTGTAACAATCGGGAACTGAATTGGAAAGATTAGAATGTAAGTTGTACGTATCAATGAAGACAAGGAAGATACATATGAGCATATTTGCATTAAAAGACATATACGTCTACCGAATATTGATATAACTATATAAATAAATAATAGGTTTTTTAATAGATACATACTACCTTAATCAAAAAGTTTTAGGATCAGCCACCGTGTGGCGCTGTTAGTCAACCGATTGGAATTCTTTTTTTTGTTAGGTTACCACATCTATTATTCACACTTCCCTTCAAATTTCAGCGTCATAGCTTGACATTTGTAAAAGTTACGGTGTACTGAGTACATCTACCTTTGTGCGTGTTTTCGATTTTTTACAAGTTTGAAAATGGCATCAACTGTGCATCAACAAGTTTGCATTAAATTTTGTGTGAAAAACGGATTTAACGGTCCGCAGACCTTGGAAATGTTGGAGAAGTGTTTTTCGGTGGCACGAACGCTTCAGAAGTGGTCGTGAGTCGGTCGAGGATGACGAACGCAGTGGCAGTCGAAAACCGATGAAAACATCTATAAAATCAAAGAAATGTTGGTCGAAAACAGCAAATTGACCATTAGAGAGCTGGCAGAGGACTTGAACATCGCTTATGGATCCGCTCAAGACATTTTGGTTAGTGATTTGGGCCACAGACGTGTCGCTGTAAAACTGGTGCCGAAAGACCTCAATTTCATGCAAAAAAAGGACCGCGTTGAAATCGCGAAAGACATGATTTCCAAGAGTTTTTTACCAAAAATAACACGATTACTATCCAGCAGCCTTTGGATACACCTGATCTGGCTCCCTGAGACTTTTTCCTGTTCCACCGACTTAAAAAACCGCTTCGCGGAACGCGTTACAGCACCCGAGAAGATGTCATGAAAAAATCGAAGACGGCTCTGGTGGACATACCGAAAATTGAGTACCAGCGGTATTTCGAGGATTGGATCAAGCGCTGGCGTAAGTGCGTTGCAGTGAATGGGGAGTACTTTGAAGGGGGCCATATCGATTTTGATGAATAAACTTGTATTTTCGATTTTATGAATAAAGTCCTAAAACTTTTTGATCAAGTATGTAAATATGTAATATATATCCTGAGTATGTATATATATATCCTGAAATTACACGTATATATCATGGAAATTGTAAAAGAAATTGCATCTAAGAGAGAAGCTATCAAATGGTCTGGGCTCATCTCATAACATCCTCCCAATCAAGATATACTCCCACCAACAGGAGGGCGAGTCAGTCCGCGAAGATGTCAGATGTTTTTCAGTCCACTCCTTTTTACACATAAATTATAATGCAAAAAAGTTAAATAATAATAAATGAACAGTTGATACAATAAAAAACTCGATCAATATGTAAAAAAATGTCAAAAACAACCGCGTACAGTTACACATACACACACAACCAAAGATTTACTTACTGCCAGCGCAAAAAGGGAAAATAAAATGGGAGCCCTAATTTTGACAAATAATAGATAAACAATTTATTGCTGAGAGTTGTCAAATCACAGAAGGGGCTGCAGCTCGGATCTGTTGGAATAATTTTATTTTTATATGTGAATTTCGTTTGTGTCAGTCAGCTGGCTCACAACAAGCAATGAGCACTGTGAGATGGCTGACATATCAAATTAAAATAAATAAATAAAAGTTTATTGATAACACTAGTGTGTAAACATATATCCAGAAATTCCACATATATGTCATGGCAATGAAAAAAAAATAGACTACTCGTACATCTATATAAATAAATACAGGGTCGCAAAAAAATGTAATCAGATTTTTTTGCCGTACCGTTTACGTGAACTTGATGCAGAAATTTGTCACACTGCGCATTCGTGAAGAGTTTAGGGATGAGAAAGACTCTTATTTCTAGTAAGATTATGTACCACCCCACTACCGTCGTAATGTGCGAGCCTATTTTGATGAAAATTTGCTAAACAGATTGATTGTGTGTAGAGGTATCATTGAATACCCACCGCGTCCCCCAAACCTCACGCCAATGATTTTATTAATGAAGATTCATCAAGAATAAAGAAAATGGCACAAAACCTACAACAGTTAATGAATTGAAAGAGAATGCAGTCAAATAACAAATAGAATAGTTTGTGAAGTTTGTGATTCCACGCTATCAGCAGTGTGTGCCAGAAAAGCCATACTTAGAGCATTTGCGACCAATGAAAAAACAAATACGTTTATCTTCTTTAATTTGAAGTTTTAACATTAGATATAGCTTAATAAATACTGAATTTTCAATCATTTGAAATATGTGTATGTTTTTTTAGACATTATGTATATTTAAATATCACTATCGAAGAGAGAAAACTTTGAAGTCATCGAATAAGATGCCAATAATTATATAATACTGTAAATAAAAATTATTGACATTAAAGAATGAAATATTTTGTAAGAAAAACTACCAATATTTATTTTAACTCTGAGAACATAATAAAAATTTAATAAAGCGTAATCGATTCTCCTCCATTTTTTACTCTGAGTAGCACTCTCTTCACCGAATAAAAAATAAACGAAAGGGCAAATGAGAAAATATACGGAATCTAGGTGAGTGTCTGTTTGACTCCATTTTGTATTACAAATAAACCCATGTTTGATAAGTGTGTTTATATTTTGAAGGATATGGGTTTCATATACATTAATTTATTTCACTTTAGGGCGGCATAAAAATCCCCACGATTAAAGTTTGAGCACGAATACTAAAAGTTTTAAGGATAAATTTTATCAAATGTGTACAGCTTTTAAGTTTTACTTTGCTCAAAGTGTTCATTGCGTTAACATTCAAAAAGTTGTAGGCATATTCCTACCTTAGACTAAATATTTAATGATTCGACAAAATTTTACACAAACAGAAATACCATACTCGTATACGGTACTATACAGTAAGTAATCAATAATATTACAGTATATCTCGCAAAACGTTTTTTATTCAATACAAACATACCATTATGCTGTTTTCCTGTCAGGGTAGACAGAGAGGAAAGAATGTCAGACTTTCCTATCTGGACACACTTTTTTGTGTTTTTTATGTCCGTACACTTTCTCATACAACTCATAATTTATGTGACTTTTACATTTCCTTCTTTCAAAACATTCACTCGATACAACCATACGTTCCTTGCTTTCCCTCGACCACGCCTTTAACTCACATTTGCCACTGAAGAAGGCACGGAACTCGCAATTCGTAACTTCCTACACGTGAAATGGCACGTGCAGGAAACTTTACCATACTTGAAGAGGTAACACTAGCGCACATATTCGTGCGCGCGAGAATGAATACCTAACATACACTTATCAGACTGGGACAATTTATTTTACATATTTGAGAATCGAACCCGAAACCCCGGGTGGATATCAAACATCTTTCCAACCAGGCCGTGGAGTTCATCAATAAAACTTTTTCATTGTGACGTGTGGTACTATCTATTATCCCGGGGCTCTCATGAGACAAACTGAATTCGATGTGGCGAGAAACAATGATATACAAAAATCACAATGTTGTCCGACGACAGTATTACAACGCGGGTTTTAAACTGGTGACATTTTACACGGAAGTTCAATACTTTAATCGCGCGGCTATGAACCTCAAATTTGATCTTCAAACTCGATGAAAAATACCTGACAAAACATTATATGTACTCGTGTTACATTTTTCGTATATAGTACAATCTGATGAGTTTATTTGCCATATTGCAATTTCTCCTTACTAACGAGAAATGTATTAAACAAGCATTAAATTTACACCGCACACGGACCATTCTTAAAAAAATCCAACGAGAATCGAACCCTAAACCCTGGGTCGAAAGACAAACGTCTTATCATCTAAGCCAAGGAGGTTATCACACTATTGAAAAAAAAACATCTCCCGTAGCCTAGTTGGCAAGACGCTTGATTTCCATACGAGAGTTTCGGATTTGATTCCTGATGGAACCTTAAAATTAAGTCCAAGCCTGGTAAGAGTTCGTCTCAGGTAGCAATACTCGAACGCGCGAAGTAATAAACAGTGTTTAAGTAAAATTACAATGTTTATTTAGATTACTAGCATTGAATAAACTAAGAAACGCCAATTCAGATGTGCTACAGGGTATCATACTAAAGAAAAAAATCTTAGTCTCTTGTAACTGTAATGAAAACAAAGCGCCCTTGAGTTGATATTTTATACAAACCACCCATAAGAACACCATCAATTCATTTTTTTTATCAGGCCAGGATAATTGGATAAACCCATTCCTATGTTTATAGGTGATATGACAATATCTCATTGTCTGAATTGGTTAATCCCTGCGAGTGGCCCCGCCCGGCAAGCGGACGCCTGTTTGATGGCGCATCATGCTGTCCATTACGGATTTAAAAGTATTAAAAATGTCACTGTAATAAAACATTTTAACCAGAATTTCATGTTTCATTCCTATTTTGCCAAATCATCTTTATTAGCGGAAAATTTATTTTAAATGTTGAAAACCTACGGTGCTTACAATTTAATATCCGTTGCCTAGTTGAAAGACGCCTGCCCTCAACCAGGGTTGCGGATTTAATTCCTGTTGTTACCTTAATTTTTAAAAAAGAGGTGTAGGTATAGTTTTCACTTAAGGCTTGTTTAACACATTTCTGGTTGGTTGGAAGAAATCGCCATATACTTTTAATCTCGCCACGGTGTAACGCATATAATGAAATTGTACAATAATATCATCGGTTTCCTACGAAACCAAGAATAAGTTTAAAAAAAAACAAATTACGTAGGCAGGTAAACTTTTTATAATTTGCTTTTTACATCTGATAAAATAAAGCATTGACAATATTTTCTGACCTCTTCGATTTAAAAAAAAATGAATAACATTATTCTATAAAAAAGTCACCATCAGGATTAAAAATAAGTATTTTTATTGGAATAAAATTTCATAGATGTTTTTTTCCAATAAAAGATATATTTTAATGTTTTGTATATTAAAGATCAAAATGGTCAATGATGTGAAAAACAGAATTATTTTCTCCTTTAAAGTTACTCTTGTCTTCGGAGTTCGACGATTATCAGACTGTCTTGACCCTTGAGACAGCAGCCCTGAACAAAGATAAGGAACCAAAGTGAAACAATTCCCGTAAGTTCTTCAACCAGGAGATGCGTCCCAACACTTTTATTCTGAAATTTTCACTGCAATCAAAGTGACCATTGCGATAGTATAGGGTGCGTTGGTTTGCTAGGATGTCACCTACCTCGCAGCGTAGCTGTAAGCACCAAGCGAGGCTCCTACCAGTGTGGCCGAGGCCTAAGGGAATGAAGACTGAAGAAGATCCTTCAGCTTACCTAATTTATTTGATCTCGCCATGAGAGAGTATTATCTTAGGTTTTTAACAGTTTTATTTAATGGTATGATAGAGCCATCGAGTAATATTGGGGGGGAGTAAGTCAGTGTTGAATTTACTGAGAAGCTAAGGACTGCCAATGAGAATCGCTTGAGACTTCGTAGCATTAATGAGTAAGCCATGCTCTTTAGTCCATTTGGAGATCGATGGAATGTTCATTTGGAAAACAAATCACTAAAATGATACATCTACGAGCACTTGTAAAGATATTTGGTTTGAGAAATTTTATAGGAATAGTAAGAAATAAAAAAGGGAAAAATATTTTTCAATATTATTTTATTTGTGAAGAAATCTGTATGTTTCTAGAGCAAGACCTACATTTTTACTGACTAATAAAAAACATACAATAAACAGTAATCATTGAATTTATGATTTTATTACCAGCCAACTACTCTACAGCTGCAGTTATGTAAATATTTAATATTACTGCAAAGTATTATTCAACACTGTATTCACGTTATGTAAAGAATGTTTATATATTTTTAATATACAGAATATATGGCGCCTTCAGTGTAAAATTGCCACTAGTCAAAGTGTAACTGTTTCGAGATATCGGATTTCAATGTTAAAAACAATGAAAATATACTCAATACTTTTAAAGATGCATCAAAAAGACAAATTTATCTGGATACTAGTAATTATGAATGACAAAGGAATGGAATAAAACCTTATTAACTAAAATCGAAATCCACATTTTTTTGGAAATATAACATATTTGTATTTAAATCTAAAATGAGATGCTTGTATTGCATGTTAGAACTCGAAATATAGTCCTGGCCAAACGTTATGCAGTTTTATTGCCCAAAAGTGACTCAAAAAATGGGACCCCTATCTTACACCAATCACCAGTTTTCTGAAAAAGAGGCTCGTAAGCTCGAATTCACAGTCCGCCCTAAATACTAATTTCTTACCTTAAATTTTCGTTTGTGTTTACAACCCGACCTCCTACACTCCAAACTTTAAAGGGCGGCAATAAAACTACGTTACTCCCTTATTTAACAAAGTCACGACAAATTTAAATAAAATTTTACTTTAAATACTAGTTTTCTCAGTTGTAAAAATGGTTAAAATTTACGTTCGGACTATGAAGATTTGATGAAATCCTGATTTGAGAGGACCTGAAGTGCCGAGTTAAACATGCATATTCTATTAAAAGGGATTTCAAGAAAATACATTCATATTGTTTTTCCAATTCTCATTCCATAATACGAGGCCGGCGAAATTTCCACAAGTATCATTCACATGCCCACAGCACTTCAAAGAGCGCAAATGAAAACAACTAATATGATCATACTAAAACAAATTGATCTGCAGTTGGCAACATTTGTCCGATTTATAACAATTTAAACAATGAACGAGGGATAATGAATTTCACAGGTGTCCAACACATATAATTATTTTTATATTAGGTATGGTGGCAAACTTCATAGCATCAAATATTTTAGGAGATTTGCAAGTATTTGAAAAGTACTAAGAGCTTTTTTATGTATTATTTTTAAGGAGCAGTAGCCCTAAGACCCTCAGGCGCTCGCGATTGAACTTATGGTATATGGCAAGCCACCGAGCGAATTGAGTCATCGTTGAATCATGAAAGGCTTTTGTGTTACGAAAACATAAAATACTCAATGTAGGCTTCATGGTTCTTGTCGAAAAATAACACCCGATTTTCCTCCCTAGGGCTCGAATGTCATGTTTTCTTAATGAAAATAGACAGGGTTCAATTTATTGAATACCTAATTGCGCGTCCAAGGGTCGAACGCCGGGAGAGGTCAAAATACAAATTGACTACGAACCCGTCCCGAATATGAACAGACAACGAGTAATAAAAGGAACAAAATTAAATTCTATTTTCATTTCCTCTCAACTAAATAAAATTTTCCAATATTTCACCTCTTCATACATTGTTATTAAGTAACGAAAATAAGATTTTACCAACAAAAAATAACGTTCAAAGAAATAAGTAGCTTATCTTTCAAAAATAATATCCATTTTAGAAAGCAAGGGAGAGAGCAAAATTATAAAATTTTATCAAATAATCCGATTAAAAATGTTCACAAAAAAGCAGTAACGAATATCATATTTTTCAAGTAATTAAATACTTTATTTTCAATAATAAATCTACAAACATTAATATTGCTACTGACACCTTGGGCGTCAGCAGAGGAGTTCTATGACTGCTTTCTATACCGCTAAAATATGTGTCTTCAAGAAAACTATTCTAGTGTAGATCACGCTGGACGGGAACGTAATCCGTTCTTAATGCCAGGATGGGTATGGTGTGGTTTTCAAGAAAAAAATATGAATTATTTTCGGTACTTTTATTAACCTCCAAGGGTTTGTAAAAGAACAGATGTCCTCAAAATAAAAGTTTTGATTTAGATTTCCGTTGAAATAAAAAAAAGTCAACGGTCATTGTTTTCGAACTGAGGCCTTTTTTATTTTCAAATCAGGTTGCACGAGTATAAGGGCTGACGAATTAGTACATTTTAAGGACGTTTCACAGATTTTTATAATTTTGAAAAAAATCCTTTTTCTCTAGTTCTACCATTATTGATAGCGATTAGTAATTTATTGGCTTTTCTACCTAAATTTATATGAATATATTTTTTCTTATAAAATCTATCGTGGATTAAAACAGTTTAATGTATTCAAGATGAACTGGTTACTTGGAAGGCCGTGTACACAAAAAATGAAAATAAATAAACAATTAAATAGATGACCAGTTCTGATGCATCGTGATCTACCTAAAGAGAAGTCAAATTTTGGAAACAGAATTATGTAATAGTAAACCAAAGTCTTTTCTATCAACTAACGAAAGGTCAACATATGAAGAGTTCCATTTTGGGATCAGATGCCTAAAATAAAATTATGAATCTTATGTGATATGGTATAGTGAATAAATTGCTTCCATTTAATTCTAAGCTCATTTTGATTAAACATGGTAGATTTATTTGTTTCTAAAATAATCATTTTGACACTCGATACTAGAGGTCATCTGGCAAACACATTGAGAAATATAAAAAAATAAACACGCGCAGGAAACGAATGACTGCTTTCAATTGCTGGATATTTTCCAACAAAAAATACAATTTACGAGTATTCCTAGCATACTCGTACAAGGTGTTGATTTCAAAGTCATATGATTTCATCAAAATTCACATATTTTAAACATGTTTAAAAAAAATATTTGCAGCATGTTGAATAGCCTGACGACCTCTGTGACCATGTGAGTAAGACGCTTGTCTCCCAACTCGGAGGTTGCGGGTTGAATTCCCGTTGGTACCCAGATTTTTTAAAAGGATTCCAGACTGGTTTTCACTTAATGATTCTTTGACATCTTTTTTTTAACCTGGCGAGTTTTATTGCCATGTGGCAATCTCTTCCAACCAACCAGAAATATGTTTTTACATACCCTAAGTGTTAACCAAACTGGAATCCTATTTAAAAAAATCTGGGTTCCAGCGGGGATCGAACCCGCAACCTCCGGATCGGCAGACAAGTGTCTTACCACCAGGCCACGGAGGTCGTTCATCTTTCTGGTTGGTTAGAAAATATTGCCACATGACAATAAGCCTGCCAAATTGTACTATATACAACGTGTAATACAATCAATTAACACTTGTAATAAACTGAGTATAGCATATAATACGCAAGGTTTAACCTTTTGTCACTCAAAAGCTAATACATAGGATCTGTGGTTGTCACAAAAAATACACTGAGCCGACATCTGCTCAAAATATTTTTTCGTTTTTCTTCTAAGTATGACCATTTTTAATAAGTTTTAATTTATGCAAAAATAATTTAGTAAAATATGTTTGTATTTGTGGCATTGTACATAAATACAAACATATTATGTATTGACATTGAAAATGTATTGACCTCAAATACAAACATAAATTAAATAAACATAAATTAGTAAAATATACTCGTATATTCCCCAATAAAATCCAAAGCTTTCTTTATCATGAAAAAATTTCTTCAATTTGTTTGTATTTGTGGTCAATACATTGCAAATTGGCCAGGTACGAAAAATGTTAAAATTAAAGAAAATCATAAAATTAAACTCCAAGTTGATTCAATAAGATTTTGAATTGAGATTTTTATTTCATAATGGTTAAATGTGAACTGAAAAGATTTGAAAAATCGGAACAGTCGAAATGGCACGAAAGTTTTAAGATCGATGGGATAAGAAAGAAAAACCGTTCAATTAATTAGAGTAATCAAATTTTTACGCACACATTGACCTACTTAGACGCACCCCTCAAGGGAAAATCAATATAACTAATGGCATGAAATTTATTAGCCAAATTGAATTAAACAAACCAAATTAGACGAAAAACAGTTGGTTTTACTCGTAGATTTAAACATTTTATCCGATTTTGCAACCAGAAATTAATGTTTCTTCCGTATTGTATTTTTGACGCCTTTCCAACGAGAATTGGTCATATTGTGAGATCATCATCATCCTGTCATGTAGCTCATGATTGAGCATCTTGACCATGATAGGCTTTGACGATTCCTTTCCATCCATTCCTGCATTTCGAGGATCGAAGGGCAGATTTTAAGGGTAGTTCAGTTGCGTCTCTTACTTTATCAGTCCAACGTATTGGGATTATTCCTCTAGTACGCCGTTCTTTCACGCCTCCAGTAACCGTAAACCTCTCCAAACTGTCTCCTTGGCCACGTGCAATGTGCCCAAAGAATCGGAGGACCCGCCGAAGGCATATTGTCGATAATCTGTCGGTGATTCTCAATTATTTTGAGAAAAGAGGCGTGAATTGTGATATACAAGTGTAATATATAATTGTGATACACATATTAAAAAAACCTATTTTTCAGTCTTCATCATCATCATCACGATATGTCCTTATTGCTCTTCAATACATCTGAATCCCCAATTCGAATAAGTTGATGGATACCATACGAATCAATTTAAAATGTCATTCCTTCAACAAAACAGTTGATTTTTAACATTAACATGATTAATTTTCACAAAATAGTAAAATTGAAATATTACAAATAATGTCACGTTTTATATTTATATATAAAATTTAAGATATAAAAGTGTATAGAATAATAAAAACAGAGTCTTTTCTTCAATGAACGAGCGTAATTGATAATTGTTTCAAGTGTAATAGCTCCATATGGATTACCATAAAGATATTGAAATATCAACCTATACAAATACACAACTTACAACCTTCTTTGCTTACCATTTTATATCTTTATGTTACTTATACAGGGGTATGCAAACTTGATGAACTAGCTATATAATATATAGAGCTAGTTCATCAAGTTTGCATCAAGTTATATTATAACCTGAGTTTTTAACAACTTCGTTGCTCTTATACTTCTATTCACCAATGGCATAGTCCTTACACTTATTTCAATCCGTTGCAGTCCTTAAACTACTTTATACTAATTGCACAGTATTTATCTCCATTTTACAAATTAAACATTCTTTACACTCATTTTTACCAATTACATAGCCTTTATACTCTTTTTTTACTAATTGCAGTCCTTAAACTACTTTCTACTACTTGCACAGCCTTGAACTCTATTTTACCATTGACGCATTCCTTACACTACTTTTTTTAGAAATTCCAGTCCTTAGTCTAAATTTTTTACCAACACTATTTAATATTTTTTAAATGATTTTCCTTTATACTAGTATAATGATACGTTTATATTTTATCATACAAAATATTGTCGTCGTCGTTGCTAGGCCTTGTACATACTCGTATATAGTAAAGGATCCCCTCGCCATTCCAACATTAATTTAGTTGGAAAGCGAAGCTACGCCGTGGAGTTTTATTACTTTCGTTTTTTTTCATAGCATTTTTTTTCTTTTTTTTTTTAAGAATAGATATGACGAAAGTTATAGGTATCATTATACCTCCGAAAAAATGTCCGAAAAACGTGCTGAAAAAATATTGTTGACCGTACGAGTACAGATATTGTTCCTATTAAATTGTATAGCAATGACTAACAACTGCAGTGTATTTGTTTATTTAATTCAATAAAAAATAGTTAATTTAATTTAAAACAATCCATAGCTTGAAATGGGAGGATAAGAAAATAATATTCAAATTGACTTACAGATTTTCCGTTGCGTATGTAAAATTTCTTTAGAATCAATAACAAGGAAAGCTATTATAAAATATTTCAGCATGAGCGTATACTTAATTATATAAACTCATATTTTATATTATGGTAATATTGAAAAAAATATAGAGAGACGAACAATTTGTGTCAGTAAATCAATCGTAAAATATTTCAAGAAAATGACTGCGCACTGTGGTACGCTAGAGCCAAACTTGTATGGAAACGAAGTCAATTGAAAGTGGTAATAAGAGCAAAATAAATTCAATAGAAATCCATACCTTGCGTACAATATCTAATATAACAATGTCTGGCAGAGTGAGAAATGACGATAGAGGATAACTATTGTTAGAAATGGATGTTACAAGTAGGATTAAGACAGGAATCTTCAGATGGTTTGAACGATTTACGAAAATAATAATCGAATAACGGAAAGAGATAGTAGAATAAGTTTTAACTAAAGGAAATGTAAAAAATATGAGAACATGTATAACTAGATGTGTGTGTAGATAAGGCGATACCCGCGTGCATGAATAGAAACATGACATGATTGCATGTAATATAATAATATATTTCCTGCCAACTTCACCTTGATTTTCAAAAACATTAGTAAGTATATATAAGCAGGTGCATTTGAAAATATTTTTGTAAAAAAATGATAGTATAATAATTTTGGGATGATGGACAAAAAATATGCTCAGAACTAATGAAAAAACATGCACAGCTATTGCAGGCAAAATACTTAGATGTATAGCGAGAAATTGCTGCGTCCTAGAAATACTATATGTGAGACAATGGCGAGGTCATATGAAAATGGATAGTTCCCTACATCGCAATGTATGGAATAGGTACGCGCTGACAGTCATCCCCCAGGAGGACCTCCAAAAAAATTAAACAATACCTGGGTGTCAACATTTCAAGAAAGGCAGCGCTGAGACCTCAAGTCTAACATTAGAGAAAATAGGAGAATTAGTAATACAATCCTCTTTTTATAAACTTTTCAATTTAATTCAATAATTCGCAAACATTTTTTATTATAGTAAATAAATTTCAGGATATTTAAGCAACGCCCTTGTTATGCACCGCTGGCCTAGACGTTCAGTAACCTGAAGTGGTCGGAAGCTCTCCACATATTTATGAAGCCTCGTAAGCTTACAACTTACGAACACGTACGTTCGCTACGCTACCTACATATACATTATGAGGAAAATGAAACCAAACCCTGGCCATAATCGGAATACGTAAACACTCAGCCTACATGAATAGCTCATTTATGCCTCCTAATTTGCGTATTTGTTGACGTGGATTTAAAACCATATTTCGTTATTTCCGTTAGGACGTTAATACTCTACTAGATAAATAATCCTAGACGACCTTTGTGGCCGAGTCGATAAGACTAGTAAGGCCGCTTGACTTCCGCCTGGGGGTTTCGAGAACGATTCCCGATAGTATCAAACAAGGATTAATAGTCTTATAAAAGTTCGTTAGTTCGTCTGGTAATAAGACTTGTGAACTATAAATGTGTGCGAGTGTTGTGGCCTCTTGCAAGTTCCGTGCCGAATCCAGCGGATCTTAACCCGAAGATTCGATTAATGGGGCCAAAGATAATGTTGTATCTCGGCCACTCTCTTCAATATGTCCGAAACATTAATTCGGATATGATAAATGGTCACCACACAAATGAATAAATGAAGACCACTAATTAAACATGATATCCATAACTTGCACTTTGGCCACTAAAAATATACTAACCCAGAAAACAATTTAAATTTAATAAATAATCAATGAGATATTCAATAGAATTACATGCTGAAAGCAACACTAAAAAATCCGTATCATTTTCGGAATCAATTTATAAATCTGGTTGGTTTGAAGAAATTCCTGTATAGCAATAAGCCCCCTAGATGTACCATGTACACAAAATAATAAAAAAAGAAAAATTGACATTTTTTCCTTTAAAATGATGCTCGCTCTTTTTATTCTTAGACATGGGTGTTTTTGATCATTTCGATTAATTACTTCGGAGAATCAGCAAACCACAAACTAAGATCAAAATCAAAATATTAATTCTATTGACGATTATTTATTTATGATTAAGACAATTAATATAAAATATACGCTGGTTGATGTCCTACTAAGTACTTAAGAAGAAGAAACACGAATGTGTTTTTATATCTGTAAAACTTATAATAGTGTATTTTTCATAAATGTTATAATGTAAAAGCATCCAGTAAACTTAAACGCCAATGACAAATAAATAATGAAACAATTTTTTCATCCAAAACGTATGATATAAATTTAATAATTAATATAAAAACGGAAAGCAGCCAAATAAATAATATGGAATTCGCATAAACATACCAAGAAAATTGACATGGTTATTTTTATTGAAATTTGAATGGTTATTTTTCTTTCATATTTTTTGCTGTTCCCCCATAAACATAAAAATATAACAAAAAGAACATTTGAAATTTGAACACTTATAAATAAACATTAATTAATTATTTTCACGTCTTCCGTTAAATAATAAAAATTAGACATTAAGATATGTATTTTAAGATATTAAATGAAAATAAAAGTATGATTCAATTTAATTTAAAAACAAATGTACTCGTATGTGTGATACAATATTATATTCAAGAATATTTTATCGTAGAAAAAATATTCTTATAGATTAAAATAATGTAATTTTGAATGTTTCAAAATTTGTACATTTATTTTTCAATTTTAGATAGTAATGGGTATAATAAATTATAAACCAAACGATTCTGAACGTTACAGTACTAAATATGGTAGTTTATCCCAATACTGACACTTGATAAAAATACCTTACCCATTTTATAAAACATAGGTACATAAAACAGTTAACAAGCCCCGAAAAACAGACTTCGTTACAAATTTCCGTAATTGGCAAACACGTTTTATTTACACAGCTTAAAATGAAAATTAAACCAATAAAAATACCAGATTAAAACATTTCCTATATAAAATACGGCGACACGGAGCGCTTCCGTAAATTATTTATCAAACGTCCGGATCTGGCTCGGATGCGGAGCGAAACTGGCGAGGATCTGGCGCGGTTTCCGGAGCGTATACAGATACTTACGGATTTGGATATGAGACCAGCCACTGATACAATTCGTAGGCAATGTTGTATAGCGGCCGGCAAAAATCGAGGTGAATATTTAATTCCGACAAAATTGACAACAGTTCGGATTTTCAAAGATGGCTTCACTCCAACACATTGTATTACAATTTCATTGATACAGTACAACCTGATATTTATTACCACGTGGTAATCCCTTCCAACCAACCAGAAAGGTATTAAGTTGGTCTTAAGTGAAAACTAGAATGGACATTTACAAATCTGAGTATCAACGGAAACCCTACCCAAGACCCCAAATTGGAAAACAGGATTCTTATCAACTAGACCACGGAGGTCGTCTTTATATTTTGTCGGAGTATCGTCTATATTTATTTAGTATTTTGTTGTGATATAGTGTTTATTGAAATTATTTTGAAATTTCAAGATTTTTTTTCGACAGTCTAGAGCAGTAACCTTTTTGTCGCCGCGGACCGGTCAACGTTTCATAATTTTACCGCGGCCCACTGGGGGGTGAGGGGGGGGGGACATTGAATGTAGTTTTTTTTTAAATTTAATAACAATATATTTGTACAATATATAATAATAAAATTTACAACTGTGGTACATAAGTTATAGTGACAAATAATAGTAGAGAAAACACAAGGTTTTTGGGAAAAATGAAGAAAAAATATATAATAACAATGAAGGATTATTAAGTTTCAGATAATTTTTTAATTTTCTTTTGGATTCATGGGTATTTTCAATATTTTTAAGGTTCAACGGAAGGCTGAAAGTATTTTTTTCCAAGATAGAGAAAATAATTTTGAGAATGCTTAGGGTTTAATATCGGGATTTTAATGTTATTCTGATATCTTGCAGATATATTAACTTGAAAGTTATTTATCTATTTTCTTTAAAAGTTTTGATGTTGAAGTTTTATGTGTTTTGATTTAATATTTTTAATTGAATCGTGTTTAAATATGCCTTCAAAATAAAATACAGTTACCCCTTAAAAATGAATAAAAACAGATTTAATATTTTAACTTAATGCTAAATCAATGAGAACCCTGAGCTTGCTTCATTGAAACGAGATGGTTCCATCTGGGGGTAATAGGAGATTGTGACACCCGAAGTGTCTTGCTTATGTCCAGTTTATTTCTTTGTTTTGTTTTGGTTGCTGTCACTGCAGAAAACCCCGCTTCACATAGATAGGATGTCGGAAATGGCAATAGGGATTTTAGTGCTGTGGTGGCAATCTCAGGGTATTCCGCCATGACTCTAATCCAGAACACCGACAGAGTTGTTGTCTCGAACATAGTTTTAAGGCTGCCTTATAATTAAGTTTTATTGGGTATGTTCGATTTTTCAAAAACAATTTTGATTTTTAAGCAGGCCCTTGCGCGGCCCAGTACCATTTGGTCCACGGCCCGGTACCGGGCCGCGGACCGGGGGTTGGGGACCACTGGTCTAGAGTACAGTCAGAAACGGCATAATGCTCTTCAAATGCTTCTTCAGATGCATGTTAATAGTAAAAGCAGATAAATAAATTTCACAAAGATAGATTTATCCTATATAGTATTGTATAAATATGACTATAAAGGTGAAAATCAGAACAAATCAAAAATTAAAAAAAACAGGGCTTTGTTTGCACGACTTCGTTCGTTTATAAAGATGGAGAAGACATAATTAGTAACACAGACGAAAACAAATTATTACAAAAATAGGTTCATGATATCCAAATGACCAAATTCCGATTTAAAATATATCAGAATCGAAAGGACATGGAGAAAGACACTGACAAGTATAAAATATAACAAACATGCTCAACTTGTATTTTTGTAATATTTATAGAGAAAACACCAGAGATGTAGGGAGAACACAAGAACATTCTATAAAAGTTGTCCTTTTAAATTCAAGAGGTGAGATATATGAGAAAATAAATATAATTTTTGTAAATTAACGTAGTACAAAAAAGTATTTTTTTAGTTTCATATCAAGGCTAAACTAGGATAGTGGTCTTCTTTTAAATGGTTTGACTACACACGATTAAACTTTCAACAGCGCAACATTCGAATGTGAAATGTGTTTCTGCCAATATAGTAAAAAAGTCAGAAAATATGAAAAAAGTAAAAAATGGAAGAATATAGACGAAAATCCGTGCCGGGAATCCCCTCTGTTTTAATCCTTTATGAGTAGAACGGACACGAGACGGAAATTTCCCATGAGTCTCCCAGGCTTTCCCGGCAAGACACGCGCGCTACACCTCCGCAACCCCTACACGTACACCTTCTCTTCCTTGTCGGGGTTAAGTACCCTCTGTGCATGAACAGCATACTCGCTGTTCAGTCGAATACTTCAAAAACTAAACATGGTCAAAAATCTAAAGCGCGGATCCTTACATCAAAATTCAACGGAAATTTACAATCACACTCCTCCTGTATTGATATTCTGTCAAGTTAGAGCTGAATTATAAATTAATACATAGCTACATGGCTCCACTACCAAGGAATTGCAAATCTAGAATTAATTATTCTCTGTCTGCCTCAAATAAAATGATCATTTGGAAAATTTTGTAGTAACTATAATCTTGAGAATCAATGGATCAAGCAGGTGGAGTATGTTACCAACTTCCATAAATTTTCTGCTTTACGGATCGTAGATTCCAAGAACTTATGGAAGAAAATCATGAATGGTTATACTAGCACAGAGAAGAATAAGATACTGAAATAGAGAAGGCATAGAATTTCCTATTGTTTGACAATCGATATTTCTTTAAAATACGAACTTCGTTTATTGCTGCAGGAGATACTTTTCTTAAGGGCATGTGTCGATAGTCCCACTGATATCCAAGTGGTTAAGGCTTAATCGTTTCAGGTCATACTATAAAAGTCTTGCACACATGATACTAATTGTACTAAATGCACACATGATACTAATTGTACTAAATGCCAGAGCATATTTGCAACTATGGAACAAAACAACGGATCATGAGATACTCGTACATTTGCGATAAATGCCCAGTAAGATCTTTTGACAGTATTTCTAGATGTTCTAAGGAACAAATCCAAAGAATTATAAATGACATTGTAATTTGTTTTATGAAACACTGTTTATTCCACTTTTTGTAACGCTATAACCCTACCGGTTTCAAGGCTTTCCCTTCGTCATCAGGGGAGCACAGACAAGACTGATGATGAGGTGAAAACCTTGAAACCGGTAGGGTTATACCGTTACATAAATTGGAATAAACAGTGTTTCATAAAACAAATTACAATGCCTTTAAAACTCCACAATGTTAATGCCTTAACTATAAATAATATAACTATAAATTAATTATAAATCTCAAAATGTTTTTTTTTTTCAAAATAATGCGAGAAAAAACACTGGAGTTTTGTGCTAACTTGAATATTTAATTTTAAAAATTTTATACTTTCACCTTATTTAAAGCTAAAAATAAAATATAACATTTTTAATTTGAGCGAAACAGCAAATGCCTTTCAAGTAATTAAGTATAAAATTACATGTCTGCCCACAAAGATTATTAAAGCGAATTAATTATAAAATAATAATCAATATACTTTAGTAAATAAAACTACATTATCATAATAGGTATTGCCATAGCGTATCAACTCTAGAGATAGAATACACGACCAATAAAACTACATTATCATAATAGGTATTGCCATAGCGTATCAACTCTAGAGATAGAATACACGACCAATAAAACTACATTATCATAATAGGTATTGCCATAGCGTATCAACTCTAGAGATAGAATACACGACCAATAAAACTACATTATCATAATAGGTATTGCCATAGCGTATCAACTCTAGAGATAGAATACACGACCAATAAAACTACATTATCATAATAGGTATTGTCATAGCGTATCAACTCGGATAGAATACACGACCAATATGTTAAAACAATCAAATAAGTACTTCATAGCTTTGTACTCCCATAAGGAACATTCTAGGATCTAGGAAGTCCTGTTCTAAATCTTCATAAATTAACATCGCGCAGACAACTGTCGTTATTTTTTTAAGAAAAAAACTCATGAAGTTTTTAGAAATAGTCTTCCAAATAACATCAGTCATTTTACGACGAGGAAAAGGGAGACCGTATACAAAATGTTATGAACTACCGGTCTTGCCAAATTCTCAGAGGAGTAAAAAATAGGAAATTCTAGACTAAGATACTCATTCAGCTCTGAAATACCTTAGTCATTTGGAAAATAAATTTGTTTTCAAAATTAGAACCATGTTCGATAGTGTGGTTCAGCATTTCATGGAAATATGCGATAATGTTTTAGTTTGTTGGAACTTTTACTACTATAGCATTATTAATTACCATTTCTATTCAGCAATCAGTGATTTAAAAGTTAAATTAGAAAATTTCCTCAAAAAGGACGATTGGTTCATTACGTTTGTTTGAATTAGCAAATACGAGTAGATATATAATATGTGGCCTCTGAATTTAGACGGCGTAAGTTCTGACTCGAATTCAAACCACTGAGAGTCCGTTTCTTCTAAAATTAAAATAAAAGTACATGATCTCTAAGACCGTTTCATTTTTAATGAAGAAAAATGACCAAAAAAATGTTATTTATGTTTTATTTTGCCTTCAGCACCAGCACCCTGTGTAATTTTGTAAAAAAAGTCACTTTTTCCAGATAAGGTACATAATCTCCGTGACCTAGTAGGAAACCTATATGGCTTAGCTGTTAAGACGCTTGTCTCTCAACCCGGGGGTTGCGGGTTCGATTCCCGTTGGTACCCATGTTTTTTTTTCAGAAAATAGTTTTCATAAGGCCTCATTGAAGACTTTCTGTTTTTTTGGAAGATATTGCTACATTGCAATAAGCCCGTCAGATTATATTCCACGCTGTGCTACTCCCGTCGAATGACAGACATTTTATCCCCGAAAATTCGGTCACATATATTATATTTAAAAAAAAAATCAAACTAATTAAATTATTTGCATGATGGCTCTAAAATATTTCGGATCGTGAATTTTAGAAAAAAGATTGAAATTTAAGGGCAATATTTTATTTTATTACATTCTGTAAATTGAATTTGATTACTAAATTCAGCTATTACATTCTGTAGTTTTATGATTTTTTCTAAACTATTAATAATCCATCAATAATTCATCATCAACTTAAATGAAGAAAATCAAAAACTTCAATATACTCGTATTTTGAATATGTTTTTAATTCCATTTAAAAGTTCTTTGATTGTAATATACTGTTGTTCGACAGTACAGTCATCTATTCTTAATAAATACAATATTTGCCATTGTTATTTTATGTTTTATAATCATATCAATAATGGACAGCTTTCAAACAATATTAAAAAAGTAAGGAAAATCTGAAACCTGATTTGAATAAGTATAGATTTCCTCGCACTACTGATTATAAGTACAATTTAGCACTGTATCAATGCAAATAATTCTATATTCAAACTTCTTGATATCAAGACATGTTTCAGAGCATTTTTATTTTTCCATATGACAGCTGTTATTTCTACATTATTTTGTGTCGGTTTCTATTATTTTTATATAGTGGCCGACGTAGAAACAGCGAGTATTATTTTATTTCTAAATTCTCAAAATAATACCTCAGCTGAAAAATGTAACAACCGTACTACAACAAAAGAATTCGTCATAATAAGCGAACGAATAAGTATATATTTGGTTCGAGTAATAAGCATTATTATGCTAAAATGCAATTGAAAAAAAACAACAAACACGTTTATACACAAATATGCATTTTTATCTTTTCTTTTATGATACACAAAGAGCACATTCTTGTGTATTCTTGAATCATCAAAATTGTACTTTTTTTGCTATACTTATCAGCAGAGTAACAATGCACAATCTTCAAATACAATACGATGGGCTATCCTTCGTGATCGAGAATGATTGTCAGTCATCCTGTAGATGGAAAACGTGTGTGTTTATTGGTGTATTGTCTATAAGCTATTGCACTTCAGCTTGATAGATTAAACCAAAAGTTCTGAAAGCAAGATTAAACTTCCAAGACGATCGATATGTTTAATCTCCTGCAGTATTTTGTTAGACAGAGTTTTATATAACACTGTTTTGTGTTGCTTAATATCGCTTGAAGAATTTATGATAAGCAGCACATAGGCTACAGAAAACACAAATTCAGTAGTAAAATAGTCTAACAGTAAAACCAGTCCAGAAATGAATCCGCCATAAATCTATCCTGGGGGGCCACGTAGCGTGAATATTAACCGCTAGACCACGGCCGCCAACTCTTCAAATATACATACATAATTCAAATATGCATTTCGTTTAAAATCGTAATTTAATATACTAATATTCATTTCATATTAACAAACAAATTCTAGATCGGCGTTTTGAATTTACAAAAATATTATTTACAGAGATATTACGTTTCAGTGGAATATATCTGCAATACTATGAATCTAAGAATCCTCGAATGTTTCTAAGCCATCAGATCGCTTACATTCAAGAGGAAGTCTGTCTGAGGAAGTCTTGGAAACATTCGAGGATTCTTAGATTCATACTATTGCAGAGATATTACACTGAAACGTAATATCTCTGCGAATAATATTTGTGTGACATAAACTTTGTGTGATATTTGGTAACTATATGATGTCAGAAAGAAAATATAATGTAAACATAATGTAAACGCGATGTAATCTAAATGTAATGTAAATGTAACGAAAGTTTAAACGTTAACATAATGCAAACGTAAATGAAAGTGTAAATGCAAACGTAAATTTAAACTTACATGTAAATGTATACGCTAATGTTAACGTTAATGGAAACATAAATGTAACTGTAAACGTAAATGTAATTTAACTGAGTAATCATAACTTTGACTAAGATTAACGAACTGCCAAAGGATTTCAAAACAGTCTGCATTAAATTGCGTTTTTTGGCGTGTGACCGCATAAGTACGTCTAGATATCCACGGAATCTTCAGTACACATACCTAAAACAACATCTTAGAAATGCCAATCACTTGTTTCGTTTAATCTCGTTCCATTTGTTTTATTCGTCTTAATCATTTTGCTTATGAGATATCGTAGTTCTTTAATGATCTCCAATTGAATGAAGATTCCGTCTTCACTCCTTAGGATCCTAGATCAGGTGAACTGCAATATTCAGCGAGGATTTTTTTCAAATGTTTTATCGTGTTAAACGTACTAGATAAGTTTTTCCGCTATCTTCACGAAGATAGCGGAAAAACTTGTCGAAGACGGATTAAGTGTCCAGCAGGTCAAAACAAGATTGACATGAGTGGCGACAAGTAATTGCAGTAAATGTGATAAAATAATGCCTATAAAACTGAAAGGAAAACTATATGAAAGTATCATAAGACCAGACTCTTGTATGGAGCTGATTGCTGGGCGACAACTAAATCATATGAACATACATGTTACATTACCAAAATGTGCATACTGCGATGGATTTCAGGAGTGAGCAAGAAAGACAAAAGAAGGAAGGAATATGTCAGAGTTAACTGCAAGTTGAGACAGGCTAGGTATGGACATGGGACGAAGGGTATGGATTATTTTGTATGGACATGTAGAAAGGAAAACAACAGAATATGTGGGAAACCAGGCACTGGGAATGAAAGTCCCTAAAAACAGAGGAAGAGGTCGAAAGAAGCGATGAAAGGAAAGCATCAACAAAGACATGAGTGATCTTAACCTGATCATGGAAATGGTCTTAGACAGATCACGATGGAGAGGCGACTCGTCACGCAGACTCAAATAAATTATAAAATGCGCGGATTATAATGAACAACTGTCATAAAATAGTTTAAAAAATACATAAGCGTGATATGTGATTATTTTTCATTCAACATTGTTCCTAATTTTAGAATTTTAATGTCCAGAACCATAGTGGAATTGGGTTAGAAAACAAACTTGTTAAGTGATATATCGTATAAATGTTCCAGCTCTTGGTATCAGTTGATTCGAGCTTGGATTAGTATGTTCCTTAAGGAATCTTGGTATCAGTTGATTCGAGCTTGGATTAGTATGGATTAGTATGTTCCTTAAGGAATCTTGGTATCAGTTGATTCGAGCTTGGATTAGTATGGATTAGTATGTTCCTTAAGGAATCTCAGAGAAATAGAAACCTTTTCAGCTTCAGCAGTCATTTAAACTGGTTTTCGGCATGGATTACCCAGAACAAACGGAATTATTCGAATGAGTTTGCGAAACAAATTTCGACCCTTCAATTGGGATTTACTCGCTTTAAAAACAAAATCTTAGGATCTTGAATTAATTCTTCAAAATTGTCAGCAGAAACATTGTTGAAATTCACATTTTAAACTATTCTTAGTATAGACACTGTTTTTTTCTACAGATAGTTGATCGGTAAGAACTTGACTGCCCTTTGAAGATGATACGAGTAGTAATATTTTCAATTTATTTTGTGGACAAACACAGTGTTATTAGCAGTTGGCAGCTAAGTTTTGCAGTTTCATTTCAATTATATAATTTATTTCCACCCGCTTGAGCTTGGGCGAATATTTAAAACTCATATTTTGGTTCTGTTTTGTTTTGTCTTGAGGTTAATAACCTCACTTTATTTCAATATTTTATTATATCAATAAGTATTTGGTTAAAAAGTCTATTTATAGTTTTTTGGTTTTATTTAGTTTTTTTGTCGTCATTTCAAATTTAAATACTGGTGACCTATACAAATTTGAGCTGAATAAATTCAATTTTTTTTAAGGTACAATTTTTTCGCAAACGGTGAAATAATTCCTTGTTTTTTTTGTTCGTTTTTTATATATTATTGGTCGGTATAACGGAAAAAAATAAACCGCCTGATATTGCACCGGATCCAGGAAGACCCCAAGTTGTCAAAAGACGAAGAGAGAATGTGGGACCTGAGAGTCCTGTATCACCAATTCCCCCATTCCCCCATCGTCAGATGGTCCTTCTCGTCCTGAACACGAAAATGTCTTATACAATTATTTAGCTCCTCCTTCATATTTGGTAATATTACAAAATAACGATACGTCCAAGGTTTTCCATCCCATGACATTCGGTAGCTGGTTATTAAAAAAATATAGGAAATCTGGTGACCGGTGGCATTAAGCAAAACGGTCGTTTTAAATTTTCATTGGAATCACCAGTGCTCAAGCGGCAAATAAATTCCTAAGTAGTGACTTTATTTTATCAAATAACCTTAAAGTGTTTATTCCTAAATACAAAGTTGCAAAAATGGGTTTAGTTTGTGGCATCCCTACAGAGTTCTCAAATGAATAAGTTGTAGAAAATGTCAAGACCCCTCCTGGATACGGCAAAGTGGTTAAGGCTAGACGGTTAAATTACAAAGACACCAGTACTGGAGTAACCGTTTGGAAGCCTTCTCAAACTGTTGTTCTCACATTGGAAGGTCAAATTCTTCTAAAGCATGCCTACTTATTTTACAATTCCCTAGCGGTGGAATTATAAACATTTTACACGATTTTATGTTTTAAATGCTGTAAATATGGCCACACTAAACAGCAATGTAAATCTGCACCTCAATGTTTCAAGTGTGCAAATGCCCACCTGGGTGAGTAATGCCCTTTTTCAGAGGGACCTTTGAAATGTGTTAACTGCTCTGGAGTCCACCCAGCCTCGAGCTTTACGTGCCCGGAACTGTTACGACAGAAAAATATCAAACACTCTATGACCACAGATAACGTAATGTGCAGGCTTCAAAAATGCATCCGGTATCGAGGAAAAGACCATGTATGGATAATTTGGCTATTTTGACAACTGATATAAGAACTTCCTTTTTTTAAAAGGAATACACTATTGCGGCATTCATAAATATCAGAGGAGCCCATGATAATGGTAAGCTTCCAATCCCAAAGGAAAAAATACTGAAGATTGGCCTTCCACCGAGGATAGTACAAGTTGTTCATAGCATTTTTTCGGATCGGACCATTCGGGTCCACAACGGGATGAAGATAATTTCAAGAAAACTGTTTAAGGGTCTTCCGCAGGGTTCCGTTTTGAGTCCGACTCTATTCAATGTATACTGCGCCGATATTGGGGAGGCTGTCCTCTATGATTGCAAAATTATTCAATACACTGATGACATTGTCATTTATCTGTCTGGTCGAAACTTGTCCTTGTTATCGGATAGATTTTTTTAATATCTTGAATCCCTGAATAAGTGGTGCCAATCAAAGGCTTACAGATTTCGCCCACGAAAAGCAAAGTAGTAATATTCACCAATAAACACCAAGTTCCTTCCACGTCAATAAAAATAGATAACATCGATATTTCAATTTGTGAACAGGTTAAATGTTTAGGCATTATCCTCAACAGAAAGCTTTTATGGAATGATCATACAAATCATATTGTTTCAGTCTGTAAAAGACACATCAACCCCTTAAGAGCAGTCTCCAGGGTCTGGTAGGGCGCTCATCCTTCTACTCTGAAACTATTTTATAACGCTTTTGTACGCAGTCATTTGGACTACGGATGTTTTTTTTGGGACCCCCTCCCCCAGTATTTGGAATTAGAAATGAGTCGTATTCAATCCAAATGTTGAAGAATAATTCTTGGTGCAATGATTTCAACACCAATTAATACAATGCAAGTTGAGGCAGTAGAAATGCCGCTTTACATAAGAATACAATTTCGCAGTAATAAATTTGAGTAACAAGATTTTTCTATCGGAACACCCCCTTCAAAGAAAAATCATGATTCTAAATGATTTTTGTCAAACTAGATCACGGAATACTAATAAACGCCTTCCTTATCTTTGTAAAAGCTTTACATATCTTTCTTCATTACCAATCAACAGCATCGAGTGCCTAGGAATTGATAAGAAAATTCATGCCCCCCTGCCATTGTCAATAAGTTTTTTAACACTATCTTGTCTATTTTTTTGGCATATTTACACCAATGGGTCTAAAATAAAAGAATTTGATTCTCGTGGGGCAAGAGTCTATATCCCGGAAAAAAACACAAAAGCACTTTTTAAACTTACCCTTCTTCTTCAGTTTTTACAGCTGAATGTGTGGCAACAAAAGAGGGCCTTACCATTTGCGAGTACTTAAATTTTACAAAAGTTGTTATCTTCTCCTATTCCCTGAATAATATTCATTTAATTTCAGGTAATTGTTTGAGTAACTCAGATAAAAAAAATATTTACTCAAAAGCTAAGTTATTCCAATTGATGTCAAAAAACATAGATGTTTCTCTGACTTGGATTCCTTCAAATATTGGTATCACTGGTAATGGTAATGATGTGTTGATTCCTTGGTAAAGAAAGTATGTTTTGCCGATTGTCCCTTATCTGATTTATCACAGCCAGTAACTGACCTTTCAAATAAAATTAAACAGGATGCTTAGCACCGATGGGCGTTGGATTTGAATGTGACTGGTGTACATAAGGGTTCTAGATATAAATCAATCCAACAAACTATCCTTCGAAACCATGGTTTAATTTAACAAGAATGAGCAAGATGGAAGTTTCTGTCATGTGTCGTTTGCGGACGGGCCATTGCGTGGTGGCTAGTCACATTTACAGAATGGGTATTGTGAAGAAATCCAGCTGCGAGTGTGGTCTGGATGATGAAACTATAGACCATTTATTTTTCGGTTGTCCTTCGCGAGACATATTTGATTTACTAAAGGCCGTGTCTTTGTCGCGTCCAATGAATGTTGCGTTTCTTCATTCTTCGTAGAACTTTTCGACTTTTAAATCGATTGTTAAACTTTTGAAGCTTAATCAGCTAAAACTTTAAATGGTTTAAAATTGTAATAAAAAAAAGAATAGTTTTATTATATTGACTCATATAATTGCATAATGACTTGAATTTGATGGCACACATTATCCTAGTTTGGGTGGATTGCCTATTTAAAAAAACTAATGCTATACCAGATATTATTTTTTTTGTTTCCTCTAGCTTTGAATCATGCAAATAACAATATCGTCATTGCTAATAATTATAATCTTCTTTACAATTAATCGAATGAGTAATGCAAAAATAAAACAAAACGGAAGTACCGAACCGGGATATCCTGTTGACCGTGACAAAATTATAAATGCCGAATTAGAAGCTGGATTCAACCAGTTAATTTTGTCACTTGGTATTACCATCTTATCAATAATCGATATTTCCATACAATTAAATTCGAGTGACATTAAAATATAAAACAAAACTAAATGTTATTGAGTGTACATACAAAATGCACGACAAATTTATATTTTAATTTTCAATAAAACGTCAGAATTATTTATAATTTTTCGATAAAATTTCAGAAACAGTTATAAAAAATGCGGGATGAACCAGAGTCAAATAAATAACACATTTCATGAAAACAGTCAAGAAAGTAAATGAGTATATTTTACTTTTAAAAAATCAGAATCAGAAATTTAAAATGTAACATAGGATGAACCAATCAAGAGCAAAACAGATAATACTCGTACATCACATCTAATAAAAAATATCAAGAAAAAACGTGAATATTTTCCTTTTCAAAAAAATTCAAAATCAGTCGTAAAAGAATGCCTGTTGAACTTATGAATGAGCTGGCGAGCCCCTTGTTAAATTTAATTTGGATCAGCGAGCCCTTTGTTAAATAAATAAAAATTTAATATTCCCAGACCAAACCAGTGCCTACCTTTTCATATATTGTTATTTTTAAAGTATTATAGAACATAAGCCTTTTTTAAATTCCTCAAAAAATAATTCATTTATTGCGTGTGCATATAATAAAATAAGACCCAATTGTATTGAAGATAATAAAGCAATGCTTGAAAGGGCCGATGTTTGATATATACTCGTATTGCGTCCAGATGTCTACTCCCCGAAACATTTTTGTGAAAGATGTCCAAGTATGTTCATGATATCGAAATATTACAGTATACATTTGATTGCTTTAATGATTATTTCGTATGAATTTATGGTAAAGCGATACAAATTATACATCCCTCACTCCCCCGAACGCCACTTACCAATAACTCTGAGACAAAGCGAGCCCCTTGTTAATATATTGGCAACCCACCTCTGGATGAACCCATATGAAGCCAAATAAATAATACATCACATCTTAATAAAAATCTAAAAATAAATACACGGGTATCTAAACTTTTCAAAAAAAAATAGAATCAGTAGTTCAAAAAGCGAGATGAACCCATAAGGAGCCAAAGAAATAATACATCGCATCTAATAAAAATCAAGAAAAACCCGAGTATTTTAGTTTAAAAAAAAATCGGAATCGGTAATTAAAAATGCGGGATGAACACATGGAACCAAATAAATAATATATCACATACGATGTTCTCTCATATTTTTTGCTTGCTGCGTTGAATAAAACATTTCTATACCGTTTTTTTTCTCGTGCCTCAAGATACTTACTTGACTTGACCGAAATTTTACATTTTCTAAAATTCAACGATTCTCATTTGTCAAAATAAAATAGATGGCAGTACGTAACATATATACTCGTCGGTACCTCGTAATACTAAAACTAGAAACAAACTTTCATTTAAAAATGAATTACGAATTAGTAATAAATAAACTTCAGTGGCGCAATAATATTATTTTTTCACATTACGTATATATAAGAGTAGGTACTGATAAACCTTTCACAGATGGTATACCCCTGAATTAAATGTATTGAAGACAAATTGTTATTGGAAAACATACAAACTACAATATATAATACTATATAATGCACACTCAATAATATGTAAGTAGGCACATCACCAATTATTGGTTTAAACCTTTTTTCTCGGAGAAATTTGGGGAATGTTGATTAACTGTCAGAATGATGTGCGAAGAATTATGTGTAGCTGTGCAGCTTAAAGGGAAAACACGTATAATTAAAAATTCAAGAAAATACAGTTTTTTTTTACTTTTCAATAAAATTTCTGAACCAGGTATGAAAAATGCTGGATTATGCCAAATATATTCATGAGAAGGGGGAACGTTTGTAGGTTATATTCTACGTTAATTGCACCCCAACAACATCCCAGGGTGAAGCACTCCACACTACTATCCAAACAACGAACGTTGTGTTTCATCGTTTCACAACCTTTTTTAGCCTGACGACACCCCCCCCCTCTCCTCCCAAAAGATAAAATTAAGACTTCGCGACCCCCCTTGCAAAAACTAAATATTTTGTTGATGCATATGGCTGCAAGAGTGTAGTATTACAAAGACGATAAACCGTATCAGTGAAAGATATTGACTGTTTTACGTCACTCATAGGGCAGAAAGTTTAAACTTGACGCGAGTTTGTATACTCGTACAAACGACGAGTCCTCTTGCACACGTAATTTATATATATTTTTGCCCCCCCCCCCCCCCCCCCCCCCTCTTCAGGTTGAGAAACGATACATTAGGGAGCTTACAGTTTTGTATATCGATGCCTTCGTCATCAAATCGAAGATAGACATTTTCTTCGTATTTTTCTATGTTTAATAAATGTAAATGCCCACTCATATTTTTTTTCGGAGATTACTTATAAAACTTCCGCACAGAGTTTTAAATGTAAGTATTACGAACTTTTAATGAGAAACTCGAGATCTTTTCGGAACCGTAAGTGATACTTATCGTTCAGTAAAAAATCAATTTAATAAGAGAGGAAATATTTCTGAAACATAAAAACTTTATTTTTTAAATATAATAAAAACAGCCCCGAAAACTGTACTTGTTAAATAACATTTCGAGTTCTAGTTTCCTCTTTCAATGCTTAATATCACGGTCAGGTCACGTTTAAAATTTCTGGGCGGGCTTGCCGTGGGTCTAGTTGAACGGACTTTCAATGCTTAATATCACGGTCAGGTCACGTTTAAAACTTCTGGGCGGGCTTGCCATGGGTCTAGTTGAACTGACTTTCAATGCTTAATATCACGGTCAGGTCACGTTTAAAATTTCTGGGCGGGCTTTCCGTGGGTCTAGTTGAACTGACTTTCAATGCTTAATATCACGGTCAGGTCACGTTTAAAACTTCTGGGCGGGCTTGCCGTGGGTCTAGTTGAACTGACTTTCAATGCTTAATATCACGGTCAGGTCACGTTTAAAACTTCTGGGCGGGCTTGCCATGGGTCTAGTTGAACTGACTTTCAATGCTTAATATCACGGTCAGGTCACGTTTAAAATTTCTGGGCGGGCTTTCCGTGGGTCTAGTTGAACTGACTTTCAATGCTTAATATCACGGTCAGGTCACGTTTAAAACTTCTGGGCGGGCTTGCCGTGGGTCTAGTTGAACTGACTTTCAATGCTTAATATCACGGTCAGGTCACGTTTAAAACTTCTGGGCGGGCTTGCCATGGGTCTAGTTAAAACTTTATTTTTTAAATATAATAAAAACAGCCCCGAAAACTGTACTTGTTAAATAACATTTCGAGTTCTAGTTTCCTCTTTCAATGCTTAATATCACGGTCAGGTCACGTTTAAAATTTCTGGGCGGGCTTGCCGTGGGTCTAGTTGAACGGACTTTCAATGCTTAATATCACGGTCAGGTCACGTTTAAAACTTCTGGGCGGGCTTGCCATGGGTCTAGTTGAACTGACTTTCAATGCTTAATATCACGGTCAGGTCACGTTTAAAATTTCTGGGCGGGCTTTCCGTGGGTCTAGTTGAACTGACTTTCAATGCTTAATATCACGGTCAGGTCACGTTTAAAACTTCTGGGCGGGCTTGCCGTGGGTCTAGTTGAACTGACTTTCAATGCTTAATATCACGGTCAGGTCACGTTTAAAACTTCTGGACTTGCCGTGGGTCTAGTTGAACTGACTACAAAGATTTTCATTAAACATATCCAAATTGATGATGTGGACATTTTGATGGGCGTGGCCGGGAAACAATGTAGTCTTCGGCTCCAGTAATCGAGCCTTCGAGTTAATAAACACTAGAGTAGGCGAGTAACTTCCAGTTCGCCATCGTACAAATCGGGTATACTACCAAACGTGGACAGGCAACAACACTCGCACACGTCTAGCGCGTTGTTAGCAGAAACGCTCTTAAAGCATACTAGGACTCTCTTTTTATTCATTTTTTAGTGTCATCGGGAATCAAACCCGAAGTGGAAGTCCAGTGTCTCACCAATTAAGCTACGGAGATCGTCAGCGATCCCCTCCATTTACGCGGATAATTAGTTCAAAGAAAAGAGCACGCAAAAAAATAACTAATATTAAGTGTTAACATAAGTTGTGTCCGTTTTTTTCCAAATTTAAAAATGAACACCAAAAGTAAAATAAAATGGTAAAGGTTATACGTCATTCGAAAGAAAATTTTCTGCTCTAAAAGATATTGTTTGCTTTTACGTTACATACATTATTTTATTTGATTACAAGCCTTCAAAATGGAATGTCAAGTAGACGAAAATGCGCATTTTCGACACCTCCTTCTGTTCGCGTTCAATCGAGGGAATAAAGCTGCCAAAGCTGCTCGCGATATTTGCGAAGTGTCCGGTGAAGATGCTATGAATGAAAGGACAGCTCGTCGATGGTTTTTGCGTTTCAAAGACGGTAATTTCGACCTAAAAGACATGGAGCATTCCTGACGACCAGTGGACTTCGATGAGGACCGCTTAAACCATATTATTCATGAAGATCCCCTTCAAACCACCGTAGAATTGGCTGAGCAGATGAATTGTAGTCACATTACTGTATACCACTATCTTAAATCAATGGAAAAAGGCCAGAAATTCGGCGATTGGGTTCCACATGTTTTGAGTGAAAACAACAAAAATCAACGTTCGACAATTTCTGCTGATTTGCTCGCGCGTCATCGAGCTACGCATGGCCACAAGCAAAGGTTCCTTTGCCGCATCATTACTAGTGATGAAAAATGGTGCCTTTATGTAAATATGAAGAAACGGAAATAATGGGTGAGTTATGGTCAACAAGCAACGACCAGAGCGAAACAAGGTTTGCATCCGCGCAAGACGATGATTTGCATCTGGTGGGATTGGCAAGGCGTCATCCATTACGAGATACTTGAACGCAATCAGACAGTCAACGCGGAGCTATACATTCTGCAAATGCAGCGGCTCAACACTGCAATTCAACAAAAAAGGCCAGATCGGCAATATGGCGTTATTCTGCAGCACGATAACGCCCGCCCTCATTCGCCAACATTACGAAAAATGCCATTCAAACGATTGTTTGGGAAGTCCTGCCGTACCCTCCATATTCTTCAGACCTCGCACCGTCGGTTTTCACCTTTTCCGGTCGCTTTCGAACAATTTACGCGGCGTTTCCTTCAATAATGACGTTGAATTGCGGACATGGTTGGACGAATTCCTCGAGTCAAGACCGGATGGTTTTTATCGCACAGGCATTGAAAAACTTGTAGAACGTTGGCAAGAAGTTGTAAATGATGAAGGAGAATACATTATTGACTACTTCGTTGTATTTTTTTTGTTGTGTCCTCTTGTTATTTTCATTTAGAAAAAAACGGACACAACTTACGTTAACACCCAATATATTTAAATTATCTAATGGATCTTCCATTGTAACTGTAGTCACTCTTACAGTTGTATAACAAAATAAACCGCGTTAATGGATACCGCTTAACATTTATATAAGCAACTGTACGCTGAATATTTATTAACCTCCGATGAATTTGAATCAAACATCAGCCGAATTATTTTGCGTCGATCCACTTAAGTTTAACAAGTGTACATAAATTAGAGCACTGGAATTTTACCTTAACTTAATATTCTCGTTGATTCGAAACTTTTTGGAAATTCTCCAGATGACCAATTGACGGATATCATTAAGTAGGGGCCTTGGGATTTTTCCTAGAAACAATTTTGAGAACCCAATTATCTGTACCCGAGAGATATCCCGAAGGAAGTACGATTGCCGCATCCGTAAGATAATTTATAAATATAGAAATTTCTTCCTTAGTATTATGTTTTGATTTGGTCAGTCGAGCAATGTACCTTATATTTTTATACACAATTTTATCAAAAACTACTAAAATTAAAATAATCTCGATATTTATATGTGGCGAACTACTCTATTACACTTTCGTTGTATACAGTAAAACCTGGCGCTTTGTTGCCGTACGACAATCTCTTACAACCAACCAAAAAAGTGTGAGGCTTTAAGTGAAAACCAGACTGGAACATTTAAAAAAAAATGGGTACTAACGGAAGTCGACACCGTAATCCTTGTGTTGTAAGACAAGTGAGGTCGTGAATAAGTATGCAATAATTAGCAAAATTTAATAAGATATCTTTCATGGTCTAGTTGGTAAGAAGTATGTCTTCCAACCCGGGGTTTATGAGTTCGTTTGTCGTTGGTCCCCATTTTTTTTTTCAAATAAGGAATTCCCGTTTGGTTTTCACTAAGACTTCTTAATATATTTCTGGTTGGTTGGAAAAATTACCACGTGATAATAAACCCGTTAGTTTGTACTGGATACAACGAAGGTATAAAACCTACAATATAATTAAAATATACATGAAATAATTGTACCACTATTTAAACGTTTAAATGCAAAAAAGGTCTAACATAAGTCACGTTTAACCTTTTAAGGATTTATAACAATCGATATGACCTAGTAGTAAGCACGCTTTCTTAGCACCCAGGCGTCCCGTTTTAGATTCCTGACATATTCACTTTTCGAAGGATTTTTCTTTTAGACTTTTTTTCATCTGACTGAATTCCTTTAATAACGCTTAGTAGATGCCAATTACAAATCATTAGAGCGTATTTCGAGTGTCAGGTGTCACGAAACAGCGCTATCTTATTCCTTGATTTGCATTATCAGCAAGTACAAAGGTTTTCCATTTTATGTAAATTATTTCCGCTGTTTACAATTTGAATACTTCATCAACCGTCTCACTAGGCTAGGTGCCTGTTCTGATACAGTTGACTAACACCAGTAGTGTTTATACTAGATAATTAAAAAAATGTGGTTCCACAATCAAACAATGACTACACTTCACCCCTTATATGAAAGGTTTTTTTAGACTTAAACGGAATTATTTTTAGACATATGTGTTTGGAATAATTTTTTCATTCATTCGTATGGTGCACCTCTAAAGCGAAATGGTGTTGGACGTATAGAAGAGCGTGGCCGAGAAACAACATAGTATTCGGCCCCATTATTCGAGTATTTGGGCATTAGAACCACTGGAGTAAGTTTTGACAATACTGCTGCAATTAAAGATGCAACAAAACTCACACACGCCAAGCAAACGCGAGTATTGTTACCAATCGAACTATTTTATAAGACTGGGACCCTTTTTTTCGTGAATCATCGGATATCAAACCCGAAGCCCTCAGGTAGCAGTCCAACGTCTCAGCAAGTAGGCCACGGAGATTGTTATACATGTAAACATTTTTAGACGTATACTGAATTATTTTTAGACGTATCAAGAATGATTGTTTTAGACATACGTATATGTGGATTCTTTGAAATTATATGAAGTGATTTTTTAGACTTACGAGTATATGGAGAACAATTTTATTTTTATAGCAAAATTTAACCATGAAATCACATAAATAAGACTAGATGTTTCTGCATACACTATATTTTGTATGAGTACTAATATGTTATCATATAATTTCTAAAATTAAAATATTTAAAATTCCCACAAAACTAATCAAAATATTTGATTCAGCAAAATAAGTAATAAAAACCACTTATATTTTAGATTATGTTATCAAATATACAATTATGTAATTCTGATATCGATAACACTTCAATTTGGCAGATTTTATCCATAATTTATAAACTGTCTCACAAACAACAACCGAAAGAGTATAAAATAATAATAATGCATTCAATGTTCCAAGGGTTATTGTATTAAAAATAACATCGAAGCTTTCAGTAGAGCGGAAATGTATGTAAAAATTTGTTTAATTAATTTCCGTCAAAATGTATTTTTAAAAATAGATACAAAAGATATAAAAACTCACCGACAAGTTACAAACACTAAAAGGGAGACGTACTAACACGTCCTTTCGCTACAAAAACGGGAGAGCAACAATCGAGGAACAAAAGGAATATAGCAGATGTACTAGGACATCTGGATAAGTGAAGGCACTTCGGGAATAATTCAGGTTTGCAATATAAACATGCGAGGGATGGAGTGTTGTCCTTTTTGATGAAGTGGTTTATTTTAGAGTGAAGAGTTTACTCCTAGGGGATAAGGATAAAGAGAGCAAGCTAGCAGTATTTAATTGTTGACACGAAAAGGGAGCGCAGTTGATTTTGCAACGTCAAGGATATGGATAAATATTTTAACTGATATCTTTCCAAGAAAAGAGGGAGCAAAAAACAAATAATTTGTTGTTAATATAAAAATATTTATGGTTATATTATTTAAAACATAATATAAATGGATTCCTACAATAAGACATAATAGATAATAAAAATAAATAAATAGTACAATGCACAAAATTGCAGTCAGAACTTTAGTTATGTACTCAATTTTGCATTTATTTTACTTATTATTACTAGAATATTTTCTAAGTAGAAACCCATCTGTATATTATATAAAAAATCACCGAAAATCCATTTTGATCGAAAATGGCGCCAATTAGATTAAACAATAAATAGTAAAAAACACATGGATTTGAAATTTGTAAAAGACACTTAGCAAACGGAATCACATTACAAGTAACTTAACACAAAAACACACCATTGTTTTGAACCACCTTTTCTCCACATGTGTTTTAATATAATTTATTATGACTTATCACCACGTGACAGAAGCAACTAAGTTATATTACTTACTGGTGCAGTGAGGTAAGATCTCGCTCCAAGAGTTGTCCCTCAAGCAGTGCACGGTACGCTCCCGCTTGCGAGTATCAGGAAACGCGTGTCCAACACAGCACATGTAGTGAGCGCGCCCGCCATCGCGGTACACGAGGTAGCCGTCACGCGGCGCTGCCGGCGTTACGCACCCCACAGCTGCCAATGGAAGCAATTAATGAAACATATTTTAAAATTTAAGCGGGAAACAGTGGATAAAACATTTTTCATATTTTAAATGGGAAAACTGAAAAGAAAAATTATAACAGAATATTAGTATAACGTACAAAAGTATAGAGCACGTTTTACATGTTTTGAGTTATTTATAATGCACCTTTGTATGTGCTTATAGATTGTTTTTTATTACGGAAAAAAACCATAACATTCAAATGTCTGTTCAGACATTTTTAAATAGATATGAACGAATTTGTATTTACATTGGATATTTTAAAAGTTTTTTTTTCATTTATATATTACCAATTAGTGGAAGTAGATTTAGGGATATTATGTAAGTCGTAATGCGAAACTCTTGATATCAAATGATGGCGTGCTGGAATATAACTTTTTTTTTCTCAATTGTTTCCTTAATTTTATTAAATACCAAAAATAATTGAATAAATAATGCATGATTTGATTAAAAATGCATAATTACTTTGTTTTCCCATTAATTACATTAATCCCCGCCACACGTGTATCTACCAGATTTCACAAGGATCCCTTCAAAGGGAATGATCCCAGTTTATTACATTTGTTTCACAGAAAGTATATATTGTCTATGATATTTTTTATTGAGTGGATCATTTCGTTTGAAGAAAGCTATTATTGAATATCCTAATATAGGGTACCACAAAGTTAAAGCTGAAACCTTTGATAAATATACATGATTTGTTTGAAGTATTTATAACATTGGAATTGAAAGAAAGAAACGTAAAAAGTCAAAGATATAGTAGAAGTTATAGGAGGTGTATGGATGTAGAAAAGGCTAACGATGTGTGTGTGTGTGAAGATAAGAAAGGCTGGCACTATATTCACGTTGCCTACCCCGACAGGGAAATGGCGTGATGGTATGTATGTATAACATTGAAACAAATAAAAATGTTTGTGAATCTTTCAAAATATATTTATTTCTACAATTATTATTTAACTGTTGGCAATACTTAATATAATGGTATAGTCGGTGCATAGGAGACGGCTGTCTCGTACATCTCCGGCAAACATCGGGTACCAGCGTCAGTGGGTGACGTCACCAGACGCCAGACGTCGGGCTTCGGTAGAGTGAGTGGCGACGGGAGCTTTCCCGACTAACTTGGTGGGAGATAATGGGCCGTTATGAAGAATTATTTTGTCCAATACTACGCATTATACAATAATATTCGAAAGTTTCACGGCAATTATCGACTGGTTTTAAAATATTTTTCGAACTTGTTATCGTGTTGAGTTAGCTTAAATGATGACAGACTTTTCGAAGGCTTTACAACTTTCATTCTTCGGGCAATATAAAAAAAACAATATCGACTATAGTAAGCACGCAATAAACACTCATAACCGCAACGTGAACACGTGTTTGGTCTGATCAACCGCCCGCTCTCACTACCACAACATAAACATAATCGCGACATTTTCGATACGGCAATTTCAAATTAAATTACTTGTATTGTTGTCTGCATCTTTAAAAAAAAGGAACCCATGAAGACTTAAGTTGCATTCCATCATTTTCGTTGATGTTGTTTGTATGTTTATGAAACACGGGGCAAAATCGTGCTAAAGTTTCGGTTGCGAGTACGGTTGGCTAGGAGGGTGCATCTTGCGCACTTACTATATTCGGTAATGTTTTTTTGACAACACCCAGAGGATGAATGCTGAAACTTCTTCGAAACGTCGGCCATCATCATAAGCCAATTTAATTTTTAGAACAAGATGTCGTTTATTTAGATAAAATATAGTAACGACCTCCGTGACCTTGTTGACAAGACGATTGTCTTACAACCCGGGGACTACGGTTTCGATTCCCGTCGGTACTCACATTTTATTAAAAAAGGGTTCTAGTCTGGTTTTTACTTAAGGTTTTTATACTTAAGATTGATTAGAATAGATTGCCACGTATCAATAGGCCCATCAGGTTTCACTTTATTCTGTGAAAGTATAATACCACGATATAGTAAGGTGTCTCTCATTCATTTGTTTCCTAATACAATTCTAAACATTTTTAGATATGCTTATTTATTTATTTTATTTATTTTATTTTATTATTACACATGACAAGAAATATACACAATTTGCGAAAAAAGTGTGTTAATAGTAGCTAGAACTTCTTTTTCCGACGTTGGCGTCAGATAAAAGGTATATTCGAGTACTTTTAAAAAATGAAGAATACACATTCAATGACTGTTCCGTCGTTTCGTTCCTATCAAGTATGTTACGTGCGAGATTATTGCCTACATTGGCGAAATATTCGTTAATGCCACTATAAAACTTTTGTGGTTCCTGTGTTAATGATATTTTTGTGCCATCAATGTTTAATGTAGAAGGGGCATTTCTCTCTCTCACTGTACCGGTGATGTCCTTGATAACACTCCAAATTATCTTTTGATCATTGTTTGAGGCTTCAATCTTTGCTCTATAGTAACTTTCCTTTGCCTTTTGGATGAGTTTCTTGCATGTATTCCTGTATTGTTTGTAAAATGTTATTGACTGTGATCACTGCATGTCTTGAGTTCTCGGTGCAGACGATCTCTTTTGCGTATACAATAAATCAATCCATCAGTGATCCAAGGCTTGAGTTTTGTGTACCTTCTGCTTCTACTGTGTATTGTCTGTGTGGTTGAGTTGATATGGAAGTATTAATAAAGCTCTCCAGAGCTTCATTTATATTATGAGACTTGAGAGTGTCTTGCCAATTTTCCGAATCAAGACAGTGCAAGAGCTCTGGTATGCTCGTGATTCTTTTTCTCTTCATGCCCATCCCTATTTGTCTACCCGCACCCTCTGAAAACCCCAATATAATTGCGTAATGGTCAGTAATTGTTGTCTCATACACTACTGCTCTAGCCTTCTGCCGAGTTTTCACCATTGCGTGATCAATGCAGGAACCCGAGCCCAAAGTCACGCGTGTGGGAGTCGTGATAAAAGGAATCAATCCATGAAAAGTCATTAGCTCTAGGTAATTCAAGGTATTTCTCTGATCTTCCATCAATATATCAATGTTCACATCCCCCACAAGGCCACAAGCACGACCTCCCGAGAACTTTGCCTAATCAATTGATCGAGAGCCACCAAAAAGGACTCAATATCATGCATGTGTGGAGGACGATAAACAGCAATTATAGTCTGCATATTCAGTTGGATCCTCAACACACTGACATTAGCAGCAGTGACGCTTATTTCAGTGACAGTAATCTCAAGATCTTTTTTTGCATATACCACAACTCCCTCATTCTGTGTTATATTGTGTGTAGATTTATGTATGCTATAACCGTGTAAGTGCCTTGGCAGAAACTTGTCCTTGATCCAACACTCCGTTAGAATAATCAAGTTAAAATCAGCATTTAGATCTCATAGGAAAACAATAAAATCATCGAAGTTCCTATCGTAGCTGCGTATGTTCAGATGAATAATTTTTAGTTGCCGATAATCACTCATAAGTGATCTAAAGGATGAGATATTATTCGTATGAAAGCCAATTACGCCGATAATCTCATCAGCATCTTCATTCCCTTCCAGCATCATTAACCTCAGGCAAACGGATTAGTTTGGTGATTACGAAAATAATTGATAGATAAAAGATTGAGCTTTTGTGTTCACAGATTTTAAGTGTGTATGTAAATGAATGACTGCAATTACTATAAAGAAATCGATGCAGATACATCTCAGTAATTTTTGAAACTCGAGCATATCTGTTGGAGAATGCAAGATAAACTTAATTTTACCACTTACTAATTAAATGCAAGATAAACTTAATTTTACCACTTGCTGATGTATCATACCCGTTCCCCGTCTGCTTTCTCGGCAGATTTAGGTTTGAGACTTTATTTTATATACACTTATTATTGTTTCTAGTTTATTCTTTATTCATATAACATATTATGGTATATTCTAAAATGCGTCAAACACTGCTTTACTTTTACACTAAAAAATAATACATCGATTTTAATTTCGCATTGGTTCTTTGAGTGATATCTTGATTTTGAAAAAGAGCCAAAAAAACGCACGAAGTTATGTCTGGGGAAACACGTACGAGTATACTTGCTTGCGTCAGCATGCATAAATTAAACCAATACACATAACATTAGTCATCATCCATCCAGATGGACTGACAAACTGATCACTATCATCGACGTCGAACGGAGATGGTGTTATCTCTGCCCACGAAATATCTACTGATATACCATACAAGTAACATATGTATGTCTCCTGATATATCATCAGCTCATATTCATCCACTGCAGTATGTAGGCCTCTTCAAGTTTTTTCCAAGAATCCTGTCCTTTGCGCACTGATGCCACATAATCGCTGCTTGCTTACGTATTTCGTTCACTCAGCGAGCCGTCGATCTTCTTACAGGTCTTATTCTGCATATTGTGCACCGCTAAATTACTTCATACATCCAACGATGGTTCATTGCTCGGGCGATATGCCCAGCCCACTTTTGCTTGAGTCTATTTGCAACCTCTATAACATCTTCAACTTGAATAGTTTGACAAACAACTGCCGCACTCTGGATATAATCAATTGGAGAAGGAAGGAAAGCTGCTGAAAGAGAAAGGTGGCAGAAAATCTTCCAAGTATTCAAGACTCGTCATGGGTTATAAGGCTGATGACAATGATACCGTATGTATTTTAGTGAAAACACAAGTATGCTTTTTATTTATATTTACTGAAGAATGTACATTCACTTTGGCCTTGAATATGGCACTGATAAGTCACCAATTTTAAATTATAAATGATTCCATAAATGTTTACTAAACTGTTTTTAAATCTACTGTCACCTATCTACTTCTTAGCAATCATCCCATTTTAATATTGGGTACATGTTTCTCACATACGCTCTCCACTTCGCGCTATCCTGATCTCCTTGTTATCTCGTATCGTTCTTTATCGCACTCAGTCACCCACATTTAGCACTAAATTTATAATAATTAGAGACGTACTACAATAGTCGACTGTCAACATTTTATCAAATTCACTTAAGAGATTTCATAAAAAATAGCAATGATAAATTTTCTATGGGCCCATTTTTATTGGTACGTGCCTGATGGGTAGAAAATGAGGGACGCCTTAAGAATTTTCCTTTAGTTCACAACAATTACCCGTCACATTTGTACCGTGGCCTTAATTATTTCTCGGTTTTCCAATTCCAAAGGAAAATTATATTTATACTGGTAATACATTATGAGCGCTTGGCGAGACATTAATATTATAAGCCAAAATTAATTGAAATGTCGTAAAAGGAAAATATTTATTGACTTTCCAAAAACAAAATATTTACACTTCGATGAGACTCCATTCGTGTTTGGCTTTTGTAAATATTAGATTCGCGTATTTGCGGAAAAAATGATAAAATATCTTTTATTCGCAGAAACGTATTCTTTGTTTGTGAAATCAAATTGAAATTTAAATTTTATTCCAACAAAAAATATATGTACTCTTATGTATGTATATGAAGTCAAAATGAACAATTTGATTAAAAAATTATATTAATTATAATACAGTCACATGATCCTGGCATTAGTTATGATCGGAAAAATCAGCTCCAATACATTTTGTTACATAAAAAAGACTAAATAAATGTGCACTTTAAATTGTCGTTTTTTTTCTAATTATTGGAACAAGTTCAACAATACAAATCTACCTGGGACAATGTTTGTCCGGAGAGAAGTTTTGTATTTCTCGGATAAATGTCGTTAGGAAAAATCTTCGATGTTAACTTAATACTGTATATTATATTATAATAAAATGTCATCGTTTGATACAGTTTTTAGGACATTGTTGGCCAAGATTCTTGAGCGGATATTTATATCATTTTGAAGATGGAACAAAAGAAGTTGTTCTTTTAGTGCTTAATGCTTTTCTATTACCGCAAAAAAATGCGATACAAAAAAATTGTACAGTGTATGATCTGGCGGTGATGCAGTAACCGATCGTGTATATTAAAATTATGATCGTATGAATTAAATCGAAGATGGTGTCCGCTCTGGAAGACCGATTAACACTAACGACGATCAAGAAGGTTTTAATCGAGAATAACTAGAGTTTCACGTCACGAGAGCTTACTGAGACACTGAAAATATCGAAAACCATTATACACGAGGAAGTTGTGTCTAAATATAAAGAAATGCATTTAATTTTGAACTAAAAACGAGTATAAGAAATTGCTTTCTGGACAACCCAATATATCGCTCGTAGAGTACAATTTGAAACAATTACCATATGTAAAAGAACCAATTTAGTTAAGAGTTCTTTTGACCGATTTTAACACATCTTTAAAATCAACTTCCCCGTCTGCTCTAAGAGAAAAGCTTTTAATCAGTGTATACTCTCGATTTATCTCATACACTTGTGAGATATGACCTTCGTCCGAATTTAGTCAGAAGAAGCGTGGAGAGATTCATGTTAAACTACGCGGAAAAGGACCACAAACGCGTGGAATGGATTAGATCTCAAAGGTTAAAGACATCACTGAGACTATGGAACGATTAAAGTAACATTATATAGCTAAAATATCAGGCAATGGTTGGACATATAGACACTTCCAGTAGTACCCAGAAAGAACTAAAAAGCATAGGAAATGACCTAAGGTATGTTGAGCGGAAGACACATGAAAAGAGGAAGTGTTTTCTATTTTCGTGTTAATAATAATAATATCTTGAAATAGCTGATTCCTGATAAAATACTCGTATTACCTCTAGATCTATTTTTTAACTTTATTAAATTAAACCCATAAACGCCACAAAATAAATTCAAGTGGAATAATGTATGAAAGAGTATATAAAAATTAGGATACTAGTAATAAATAAATAAGTCAATTATACACCATACCATTGGTACTGTGTATGCTGCATCTGATGTTTGGACTGATATCAAAATTATTACGATCAAATAATGACACAAATAAATAAATCTAATGAGGCTTGCTGAGAAAACTCCAAAGCATTTCTTGTTGCTTGCATGTTCGTGAATCGTCCGCTGGTTAGATTTTTCTGAGAAAATTATGTTCATACATTTTTTAGAAAGTCATTTTTTTACAAAATAAGCTGCAGTCAATGAACATTCTATTAGTCATTCTTTTAATAAGTTAACACAAGCTCCAAAGATCTCCGTGTCGCAGTTGATAGACGCTTGTCTTCGAGCTCAGGGGTTGCGAGTTCAATTCTCGATGGTACCCAGATCTTTGAAAAAGGTTTTTACTCTAGTTTTCACTTCAGGCTATTACACTTTTCTAGTCAGTAAGAATAGGTTGATACATGACGATAGTTATATTGTTAACAACGAAATTGTAATTAAATATAACAAGCTTTCATCTTCATATTGGAATATTAATAATATTTATCTGCGCTCCGCTCCTTCTCGGATAAGGGAATGAAGATTCAGATCAATTTATTGAATTGTTCATTTAAGAATAGAACTGATATTTACATCATTTTGAAGACAACTAATCAAAACTTTCAATATTTGGAAAGCTAATATTCTATTAAAACAAATTAAATAATAAATTATTAACCACTCGGAAAGAAATTAGGCACTCCTCAAAGAGGAAATTGTTGTCCAATAAGCAAGAAAATTAGCTGGAAGAAACTGATATAACCCAATCGATAAAGCCACTTTCTACTTCCTTCTTAATCGAGTACACTTCACGGGAAAGGCCTTTTATGTTTTACTTTCTGGAAGGAAAAGAGACCACTAACCCTCTTAACCTGAATAATTAAAAAGGTGCCCCGAAATAACCTCGTTAACTATGCAGATTCTATTCGCTGTGTTAATGAAGAAATTTGTTAACAAACTGTTTTTGACATCACTTTATAAGAACTCCTTTGTAATTGTTTATTTAAACCATAAGAAATATAGAAATATTACTGATCTTCGAAAATCGAATATTTACCACACTACGTACGATACTTGGTCAGTGATGTCCCCGTAAATATATACCACACTACGTACGATACTTGGTCAGTGATGTCCCCGTAAATATATACCACACTACGTACGATACTTGGTCAGTGATGTCCCCGTAAATATATACCACACTACGTACGATACTTGGTCAGTGATGTCCCCGTAAATATATACCACACTACGTACGATACTTGGTCAGTGATGTCCCCGTAAATATATACCACACTACGTACGATACTTGGTCAGTGATGTCCCCGTAAATATATACCACACTACGTACGATACTTGGTCAGTGATGTCCCCGTAAATATATACCACACTACGTACGATACTTGGTCAGTGATGTCCCCGTAAATATATACCACACTACGTACGATACTTGGTCAGTGATGTCCCCGTAAATATATACCACACTACGTACGATACTTGGTCAGTGATGTCCCCGTAAATATATACCACACTACGTACGATACATGGTCAGTGATGTCCCCGTAAAAAATGTCAATAGGTTCCTTAACACATTTTTTACAAATTTTACGTACCTTATTTTTTTTCCTTTCATTTTTGAAGTATTCATTTTCATTTAAATGTTGGTAGATATGTAGATACATACGTACTCGTATAAACTAGGTATAAATATTCCAAATCCCAAAAAGTGTTAGGTGTAAGTAGAAGGAAGTAATGAAAAATATTTCAACGTCATAAAAATATGAACATGAAAATACGAAATTCTAATGAATTACGAGTATTTATTGTGTAAATTGTTAAGTATATAAAACAAATCGATGTGTCCCAAAATTTCAGAATATCATTTATTGTAAATATTTATTTCCATATTTTCTAAAATGTATCAATCGGTTCGGTGTGAGGTTAGTACTTTTATCTACCGACTCGCCCAACCCGATGTAAACCGATAAGGGGATATATCTGTACTTGACCCAAAATAAGGTTCGGTGTGAGGTTAGTACTTTTATCTACAGACTCGCCCAAACCGATGTAAACCAATAAGGGGATATATCTGTACTTGACCCAAAATAAGGTTCGGTGTGAGGTTAGTACTTTTATCTACAGACTCGCCCAAACCGATGTAAACCAATAAGGGGATATATATGTACTTGACCCAAAATAAGTGCAGGACAGTGGAAACTAAGGTTCTAATAAAGACACTCGAAAATTAACGATACAACCACTAATTACCGGCGACAAAAAATCGTGAGAATGAACAGACCAAGTAAGTTGACACGGTCAATAAAAGTCATTGCATATGCAAGCCCAGAAACACGGACGAAGGCCAGGCAAATAATGACAAAGACTTTTAGATAACGTATGGCAGGATCTAAGGAGGCTAGGTGTGACGGGAGACTGGGAGGAGATGGGAAGTAATCGATTAACTTAGAAAAAAGTCGTTCGGGAAGCTTAAGTCCTACATGGGTTTTATGGGCACCTAAGATAAGTAAATAGCAAAATAAAAAAGTTTTTAGAACTATTTGTAATCTTTAAAACAATATCAAAATAAAATCATAAAATATTGTGTAATTCTACAAAACTTAATGGGAAACTTTACTTAACTGACAAGGAATGTACATTTTAACACAGTGAAGGTTTCAGGGAGATTATTAATTTAATATCCTGTAAGCTTTTTAGTGTTATATTTTAGAAGCGAAATTAGCATTAAATCTAACGTTCTCTCAAGTAAAATTATGTAAATATTTTGTGTTATATATATTACACTTTCGATGTGTACAGAACAACCGATGTGTCAGGTTTATTGTGACGTGGCAATATATTCCAGCCAACAAGAAAGATGTTAAAGAGACGTTACAAGAGGTATAAATATTAGAAAATTGTGTATGACGAGATTTATGAATGTTGAAACAGCGTAAGAAGTATGCTAGAATAGAAGAGTGTGTAGACTACCAGGAAGAACATAGGCATTAAGATAATAATAAGGAAAAACATATTTTAGATATTCAGTCTGACTGATTTATCAAGTAGCGTAAAAAAGAGCATGTTAAGATAGTTTGGGCATTTTGAACGGATGGCAGACGAAAGATTGACTAAAGAAATTTACAATGCAAGCGTGAGAAAAATTCGTGGTAGAGGACGACTGAAAAAGTATGGTTGGACGAAGTGAATGATATTTTGAAAGAAGGAAAGAAAAGGAGTAAGACAAACAAAAAAAACTTATTTTGGAGTGCTAAACAACCCACCCAGGTCTTCAGTATCTGCGTGAAGAATTACATTTTCTTTATGAGCATGGACTGTCCTTCCGATCTGGTGACGGCAAGACCCTTTATATTCCAGAGCATCATACATATTCTAGCTCATCATATGACGACCTCTGTGGCCTAGTTGGTAAGACGCTTGTCTTTCAGTCCGGAGGCTGTAGGTTCGAGCCGTTGAAACCCAGTTTTGTTGTAAATATTCCAGTCTGGTTTTCACTTAAGGCCTCATTAACATATTTCTGGTTGGCTGGAAGATATTGCCACATGGCAATAAGCCCGCTAGATTGTACTGTATACAACGAAAGTATAATACAAATACTTTTTTTTTTGCGATTCATTTGGAACATTTTGGGAGTGATCTTCCTAGCTCAATCAGATAAGCTTCATCCTTTTGGGAGTGATCTTCCTAGCTCAATCAGATAAGCTTCATCCTTTTGGGAGTGATCTTCCTAGCTCAATCAGATAAGCTTCATCCTTTTGATTTTTATTAGAAAAAACTAAAAAAAAACATTATTATCTCAAAATATTCCTTTTCCTTAACTTTTATATATTTATGGTTTTAATTTTTAATTCAAGTTTAAGACACGGCCATGAATAGCTGCTGCTTGATTGGGAAGAAATTGTTTAAAAACAGTAAATCCATAAGATGTATTGTTTACGTGAAAGCATTAAAATAGCTTTAAAAATATGTCTCCTTTAGTGAACATAAAATTCTAAAATTTTAAACAACATTTCGTCCAATTTTAAGTTCCAACTATTAATTTGACTGGAAATTTAAAAAAATTCCTACATCCCTTTTATTTGTATTAGGAAAGTGTCCTTCATTTGTAAAAAAAATCAGTTTTTTTCTCCTTAAAAAAAGACGTGAAAACTCATGAAAAGCATGACAAAAAAGTCCGTAGGCTGGAAACTTTCTTCCAATTTTGCTAATCCCAGAGAAGTAAAATCGCTAACGAAATAACACAAAAGTTATCCCGTTCCACAGACTTGGAATGGTAATAAAATATTTAAAATAAAGGTACGAACTTTTCAGTTGGCACTCGGCAACCTTAGATTGGAATTCGGTAACATCTTCGGATAAAGCGATATGAGATGTACCTATTTTGTTACAAAAGCTACAAATGTGAAGTATTTTTTCACCGGTGAGGTATTATTTTTACAAAATCTTGAATAAAATCAAAACGACGACAAATAAAAAACAACAATATTTTTTAAATTTATAAACAATCAAACTCCATGAACATACATTGGGTATAACATAAAGTTCTAAGAATACAATTTATTTTCACATGTACGAGTATGTTAGAAACATAGTAATAAATATTAAATTGACGTGTAATAAATATCAAATTGACACTTTCGTACTTGTTTATACATGCCTCAATTAGTTCAAAAGCATATATCAACATGGTTAATGAAAATAAAACTAAAATTTATCTGCTTTCTTAAATCCTGGACAGAATATCTACAAGTTTTTTAAAAAGTATTTTTCAGTTTTTGTATTGCACTTGTCAATTTAAAAAATATCTGTTTTTTTTAATATTCTAGATGTAATGAGTCGGGGTAAAATTAATTTAATTTTCACTGCAATTTATATACATTAAGCGCCATTATTGTGCTGAATAATAATTTTATCTGCACAATTATTATGAAAAAACAAAAAAAAAACAAGTTTGGCGTCCGAGGGAGTTAGCCAAGTTTGATTTGCACTGACTCGTATAGACAATTTAAAAAAATATGATATTTCAATTTATCACAAATTCTAAGATGGATAGGAAATTTTGTTAAATTACTATACTGTTAAGATATTATTGAGTAGCACTTGGACAAACAGCATTTTCAAAATGTTTGGGATTTATCTTTAACACGAGAAAATATGAGCATATCAGTTCATACCAAAAAGAACTTAATTATTGAGTAACACTTGGACAAACAGCATTTTATAAATGTTTGGTATTTATATTTAACACGAGAAAATATGAGCATATCAGTTCATACCAAAAAGAACTTAATTATTAATTAAATGTGAAAAATTAACGCAAAGTTCACGTATTGTCTTAACTCTTGTATTAACTTAACCTTAACTGTTCCACCATACTTCTTATCTCGCCGAAAATATTCAGCGACTTTCCGATCATAGACTTGCACTACGCTCAAACAGAGATTTTTAATTATGTTTATTGGTTTTCCGAGTTCACCGCTCAATTGTTTTTGTCGTTGTTCACTGCCCATACAGTGTGACTCTTCAGTTACGAACTAATGTTAGACTTGCTCCATCATTGGCATGTTTCAAAAAGCGATTGAACAATATTTTAATTTCAAGTCATTAATGTTACGTTTTTCTCTCTCCCCACCATCCCTTCATTATTCCACCGATTGATGACATTTCACTTTTATTGTTGTTTTTTTATATTGCTCGTGAATTTTACGCAAATTTACAGTAATGTGAATATTTTTGTGACCATGTAACTTACTTAATATAGTTTTATCTGAATGGTTGAAAGAGATTGCAACCTGACCATGTCCACCAAATTGTTATGCCAATTATTTCAAAATTTTCAAGAAAGTTATCGATCTACTCTATATACACAATTTTTTTAATTACTTGATTGATTGTCTCTTTGGCAGGCTTAGATTAGATTTTATGTCCTTTTGAGACTATCAAGAGTAAGCAGACTACATACAATCGAGTTTCATAAATCGGGCCTGTGTTAAGTACTTACTTAATGGGTAAACCGTCAAGCCGGACCTGTTTGCATTGACTTCAATCGATATCAACATACTTTATATATGTAGATTTATACATTTCAGAAAATACAAATAACAAAACCTAAATAATACATATTACTTATCTTTTTCTTTGAATCCTCCCCTTTCCTAAATAAAAAAACCTTTCCTCTTTCAGTCTTGTTAAACTATTGTAATAAAATAATGTGCTTGGATTATATTCTGTATGCGTATTTCTTGGAGGGTGTTGATTTAAAAAAATCCTGTAGTATTTCTCAAATAAATCGTCAGTTGACCTTACGTGAAAGAACTAAAACAAATGTTAAAGGGGGAGCAACCCTGCAATATTAATTGTCGCTTGCTTTCTTTATGGGAACCCGTCCCAATACTATTAGGTACCAGAACATACTTATATAATTTATAAGGGTAGAATAAAAGTAAAATAAAGTGCGTGAACGTATCATGAATCCACGCTGAACACAAAAGGAAGCCTTAAAAAGGCAGGAAAGCAGGTCAATTACTTCTCTGACATGAAATCACGGGTTTAGATTTTTTGTGGATCGGTGGGGTCGACGTTTTACTACAATCAGCTTTAGCACGAATAGACTAAAATGTTAGCTATGAAAAACTATTTGTCAAAAATATAATAATGAATTTAATGCTGTTTTTTGTCGAACCATAAATGTAGCGACCCCAGCTGTTGGCAAATCAGTAGAATCATTTATTTGTCTTTAATTTTCGAGTTACAAGTTGGATTCCCGCTCGAGTCAAAATATTATAAATTTGTTTCAATTTTCCTTAAATTTTCAGGCCATCTTCAATTTCCACTTTGTACAATTTTCAGTCTCTTTAAAAATACTTTTAATAGCGTATACATTAATAACAACACAATTTTAATAGCTTATACATCAATAACAACACAATTTCTGTTTTGGGTTGGAGAGGTCAGAGCGCTAAACTTTTCAATCAAAACATGTAGTGGGTTGTCTTGAAAGTAATTGTGTATTTTTAGGTCAAATTCAAACGAAAAATTGCACCAAATGCTCGTATATAGTGATTTTAAAAAAAATTAAATATCTCAGTAATCTCTCATGTCGTAGAACACTGATTTTTTTAAGCAACGCCTAGATTTGGTCGTCTTCACGATTAATCGGCCTTCCAGAGCGGAGACCATCTTCGAGCGTCGTATCACCATTACGGAACCACATTTGACACGAACGATCGCTTACTGCATCGTCACCATACGTGTCTGTAGTGCAATTTTATTTTTTTGTCCTTTGTGGTAGTAAAAAAGCATCAATTACCATAAAAACAACTTATTTTGTTCTATCTTCAAAATAAATTCAAAAAACCTCGTCAAATTATTTGGGAAAAGAATTACCGAAAAATATTTGATAAAACTGAATCTCAATTAATAAAACTAAAACTAAATAGTGATATACATAAAGGACGTTTGAAATGACATTAGCAACGAAAACTTTGTCCTAACGATATATTTCCAAGAAATACGAAACTACTTTCCAAACAACGTATTACATACATCTCATACAATCAAGTTGACTTGGTCCTTCTACTTATATCTCATATCATATTCTTCTAAATCTCATTATTTCTAAGAAAACTTTATGTTCTAAGATATTACTATTCAGTAAACGAACGAACATTTCGGTACATTAATTATAAATAAATAAAGACAAACCCCGTGTTTTCATTCGATCCTTTTAATTCATTTTCATTATTCACAAATGAGTTTACGACAATGATGACAGACTTTTCCATCGTTAATAGAATATTGTGATAGCTTTAAAATTTATAAAGTTTGCATAATTTCTGAATAAACCAGTTTACTGCATAGCCCCTTTTAAAGTTATGTACATAGATACTGTAACTCTAATTTTTATATCATTCACCTTAGTTTAATATAATATTTACCAAACATTTTCAAATATTATTCATATATCCAATCAAATGTTTACATAATTTTACTGTACACAAAATAAACAGTTTATATCAGTCGTCTCACTAGGCTCATTTCGTGTTCTGAGACAGTTGACTTACACCCGCAAAATTCACATATAAGCACACATGAACAATGCAACTATTACGAGTTGCAGCCGCTACTGAGATTTGACAACTATCAGCAAAAATAAATACTAGCACATTTTCATTGAATTATCCAAAAACTGGACATATTAACATCAAACCCAATCTGTCGAAATGCTATAATAATATCAAAGTGATTATTCCTACGCCGCGGCTCAATAAATATAAAATTAACAAACTCATCTGTAGGGATTAAACTGTTTCCTTACTGAATTGATCAGTAACCCAGGTCAGAATTCATAGTCAGGTTTAATACTAATTTCTAGCATTAAAATTTCGTGATTTATATTCGTCGAGTCGAATCTCATACGCTCCAAATTTTCAAGCGAGTTCAGGAAACTTGAACAAATGTGTAAGAAATTTAATTTTAAATACTGATTAATTTTTTTGTGTAAAAAATAGCTAAGATTTATTTTTAAGGTCGGACCATGAATTCTGCCCCTAAACTAGCATTAAACTAGAATTATAAGAGAATTTACTTAAGAAATCATTCAATTTCGATAGTGTTATTTATTAATATATAGTGTCATTTACTAATATCGTATATGTTTATAATAAAAGAAAGTCATAATAAATTTTGTGCAATGTTTTAGTATAATAGACAATGATTTGACAACAAAAGCCACATATTTATTGTAAGCGGATTTCAAAAGCTAAATAATTTATGCCCGGATCCTTTCTGTTAATAAATAATTCTGAGAGATAAAGAAACACTAGACTATTTATTGCTTCTCAGATAAGCGTTAGAATAAAAAAAAGATGTAAATAAAAGATGACGAATCTAAAAATAACAGTTTTGATTCTAAAGGTAACATGAAAAAATGGACTATTCAAATTTCTAAATAATTGTTTTGAATATTTTTGACATAATTTAAAACTAATCAATTCATTGACGAAAAAAAACTCGTTTTTTTTTTAATTTTCAGAAAATAGTTTTGAATGTTTTTTTTTAACCTGGCGAGTTTATTGCCATGTGGCAATTTCTTCCAACCAACCAGAAAGATGTTTTTATAGGCCCTAAGTGTTAACCAAACTGGAATCCTATTTTAAAAAATCTGGGTTTCAGCGGAATCTTAAATGTTTGTATTGTATTACACTTTCGTTGTATACAATACAATGTGGCGGACTTATTGCCATGTGACAATCTCTTCCAGCCGACCAGAAAGATGCTAAAGATGCCATAAGTGAAAACCAGACTGGAATCTTTTTTTAAAGAAATCTGGGTTCCAGCGGGATTCGAGCCCTTAAGTTCCGGGCTGGAAGACAGACGTCTTACCAACTTAGAAACGGAGGTCATCACAGTTATACTATTTAAATATTATGTATTAAATACTTAAAACAATCTAGATATTTTTTTATGGCAAAAGATTTTTTCCATAAAAATAAAAAATAAGACACAAATTATAAATATCGTTATACTCGTACCTCCGAAACTATGCGTAATTTGCCTGTGGTATGTAGTCAGATGTGGAGCTCCCACAGGACAGGTTTTGAATTTGAAATATTAAACCGCGACCTCGTAAAATACTCGTATTTACTAACATCTTTAGTGTTTCAGTTTTCGATTAAAAATAAACATTTTTATAAAATACCTTTACGATTTAGTTAAAATGGCTCGCCATCAAGGCGGTTTAGAAATACTTGACATTATCTTCGTGCATTTAAAAACATTATACGTTCTCTACGTGTATTTAGAAGCACTGCATTTAAACGTGCACGTGCATTTAAAAACATTGTACGTTCTCTACGTGTATTTACAATATATGAATGTATTCAAATGAAACATTGTAGATTGTCTTCAAGTATTTAGAAATGCTTGACATTATTTTCGTGCATTTAAAAACATTGTACGTTCTCTACGTGTATTTAGAAGCACTATATAGTATATGAATGTATTCAAATGAAACATTGTACATTATCTTCAAGTATTTAGAAACACTTGACATTATCTTCGTGCATTTAAAAAAATTGTACGTTCTTTACGTGTATTTAGAAGCACTATAGAGTATATGGATGTATTCAAATAAAACAGTGTACATTGTCTTCAAGTATTTTGAAACACTGTAAAATATGTAATTTGTTTTATCTAACACTGTTTAATTCACTTTTTGTAACGGTATCTTGTTAGAGTGTAAAGTCTTGTTTGTGCTCCCTGATGATGAGGTGAAAGCCTTGAAATTGGTAGGATTATACCGTTACAACAAGTTAAATAAACAGTGTTTGATAAAACAAATTGCAATGTCTTTAAACCTCCACAATGTTAATGCCTTAACTATAAATAATATACTGTAAATTATCTTGATGTATTTAGAAACATTGTGCATTATCGTGATGTATTTACAGACACTGCACATTATCTTGTTGTATTTAAAAATACTTTACATTATCTCCTTGTATTTAGAAACACTGCATTATCTTAACGTATTTTAAACATGCTAATTCCCTACGTGTATTTAGAAACACTGTGCATGTATCTTGATATATTTAGAAACACTGAACATTATAATTATGTAATCAATTAAATATTTGAAAAGTAGGGAGAATTTAATGAAAAAAAAAAATAGGAATGTTTGAATTTTACCGAAATAGAAATAAAAAGTTGGTGTATGAATTTTGCTGACTTGCACCATTTTTATACCATTTGAAATCAGCATCGAATCAGCACGGTCGAATGTATCCTCAGTCCCTATCATTCAACGTATTTAAATCCCAAAAGACACAAGGATTCATCCCTCACGTTTTTAATACATTTGGTGTGTGTAAAAAAAAGAAAATTTTGCTTACCCTTATAATGAAAAAGCACCCCTCTTTTGGGAAATACTTTTTTCGACCTCGTCCTGACGAACACGTCCAGAGTTTCCCCGACGGACTCGAAAATAAGAGGCCGCTCGACCTGGTCGCAGGAGGTCAGAAGCACTTGCTGAGACAAGCTGTCGAATATGGTAAGGTGATCTACGCACTCGTTTTCAAAAGGACCAATACCTGAAACAACATTTTGTAGTTTGAATCAAAGCTGATATACATTTTATTTAAATAAAATTCGAATTTATACAGCGCAGTGTTTCTAAATACTCGTATAAAATTTATATAATTTATTAGTGTAGAAGAAAATTAAACTGAGCAAAGAACATTAGTAAATGAATTATTAAAATCATTAACACCTATCCGACCTAACAGTAATGGTGAACTTGCTTAATCATTCTTAGATTCAATATTTAGAATTAACACCCGAATTCATAGTCTAGCCTAAAATTTCGTGACATGTGTTCAAAGCTTCAAAGTTCATACGCTTCAAACTATAAAGTGAGGTAAAAAAATCATTTGAATCCCTTATTAAAGGAACAAATTCATACGAAATTTTACCTTAAATACTAATTTCTTCCAGAAAAAACAGTTAAGATTTAACATAGTGTTAAGGTAGGACTATGAAATCGTGCTTAAGACTTTTAAGCTATTCACAACTCGTTCGAAACCATAATAACAAAAGGACAATTTATGTATATAGCACCTTTTAGAAAGCTGTTTTTCTTCAAGGGTGCTCAAATAATTTACTAACATCACACAAACATTTTAACTTTGTGGAACTTCATGTTACAATCAATAAACTTAAAATGGCTTTGATATTTGACCCCCAGTAATTGAATTTTCGCGCTACGAATCAATACAAGTAGGTATTAGCAAAACGAACTCAGAAAAAGAGGCATGAAAACTCGTACACGTACTCGGCGCAGGCGAGTATTCTTACCAGATGAACACTTAACCAGATTGTGACGCTCTTTTTTTGGTACCATCGGGAATCAAATCAAAATCCCTCGGGTGGAAATCATAGGTCTTGCCAAAGGGGGGCATGGAAGTCGGAATAAAAATGTTTAACGAGTATATTATCTATGGTCTCTCCTCTCTATACATATGGTGTGGGTTCTAATGATTGTCATAAAAAATATGTATAATAACATATATGTATGATAAATTAAGGAGCATTAATTTTGTAGAATGTATTCGGTGCCATCTTTGAACCATTTTCTAGTTTCAAGCTTTTATGAAAATCTAGGCGTGCCATCTGGCGGCTGATTTTGGAAACGTGTGTTGCTGAAGTTGGAAAGTTGTCCCCGCCAAAGTTCACATTTAGCTGAAAATAATAAAAGAGGGCGCCATGTGTATCTTTCAAGTCTGAAATAAACTTTTGAAATATCTTTCACAGTAAAAGTTTTAATAAATACAATTACATGTTTAATTTATCATTAATAATTCTTATAAAAACTGTGATGAAAGTAAGACAAATGCGGCAGAAGTACGAACGCAGATATTATTTATTGGTAAAATTACTATACCGGTTATTTAAGCATACACGTATATAATATATATGATTACTTAACACTTTTTATTTTCATTTTCTTTACTACAGTTTGACTTCAGAAGAAATGCACCTGACAATAGATTGAAAAGTGGGTTGTGCAATATAGGTATTTCCCAACCGGAACATTACAAAAGAAACAAATCTGGCTGTCCATAATGGAATTGGTCCAAACATTAGCAATGCAAGTGAAACTTGGGCGTCGTAAAAATATGAAAGTAAGATAAGTGCGATATAAATGAGAGCGTTGCGTATAATATGTGGAAAAACAATGTATGGAAAAATTAAAAATGATAAAATAATGCGCATTGAAATAAGATGCAGTGCTTAAGATGATAGACGTTGCATTGAGTTGGTTCGTCTACGTAGAAATAATTAATTATAACCTAGGTATGATTGATTTACAAAAGTACTCTTTAGAGTAGTATAGAAGGTACAAAAAGTTTGAGAAAACTTAGAAAAACATAATGTGACCAAATCATCAAATATGGCTGCGTTCTGTTTATAATTCTCCGTGAAATTTTGGTGAACATTAAATGTGACACCAAATTTTATCATAATATATATTTCCGAAACGATTTTTGTTTTCGTATTGTCAAAATATTGAGATTATGAGGGACTTGTAAATATAATGGTGCGTTTTCTTAATCCTCACATTATGGAATCATTTTTTGGAACTCCATTCAACAAAGTTAACAGATAAATATGGATCAATATCATTTGAGATACGAGTAATACAAGACTGGAACACTACTCAGAAAATTGACAAACTCATCTTGTGGCGTAAAATCTTGTGTCCGACGAATTTCAGAACTGACCTTGTGCTACTCGGCAGGGGAATATGACTGTCCTGTCTGGAATAAACCGAGTCACCTGGTAAAGTTTAAGTAACCCTGAATGAGACATGCCCTCTGATGACGGGTTGTCTCAAACAAGTCGCACTAATAAAGTGCACGTCCTTGTCGAGATCGCACCCCAAAACTCAGGAGAGTCATTGGAAGCAGTGCTGAGAGATCCAACGAATTGAATGACCACAGATATCCTTTGAAAAACCACCAGCTCCTAGCTCCTAGGTTGAAATCCAAGCACTGTTTCATTAGGGCCACAAGCCTCAAGGAAAACCACCAACAATTGCTAGGATAAATTAGTTGAGAGAAACATCGAACCCCAGAGGGAGAATTGCCACCTAGCTCTAAACTTTCCTGGAAAACTTGGAATCTCCAAAACGTAATTGGGAGAACCAAGGACATCTTGTCAAAATGGGGAGGAATACGAGTATTATGTGCTGGGTCGACTCTCTGAAACTGCGGTGACGAATAGTCCATGGGGCACTTGCTGCAGTGCCCGTGTTTGAAACCGATGAAGACTTATTCGTGGAACGCCCATTGATATACAGGTGGCAGAATTCTAAAGGGAAGTAGTATAATGCCTTTGACACGAAAAAAAGACCGTGGCCTTTGAAAATCGTAAAATATTTGGTCGCATGCATACGTACAGCGCAGAAAAAATACAAATTTCCCACGAAGCAAGATTTTATTTATTTAATTCAAATCTGCTGAGTTCTTAAAAATGTTAAAATAAATTAAGGAACACAATACAGTAGCCCTCTTTATCCATATTTTAAGTAATCCGCATTTAATCAATATTAAACGGAAAAGTTCAACGTATCGATAGAAGGTCAACAGAAGGTCAACGCTTCGTCAGAATGTCTATGTTATTTACTGCACTTAATTTATCACAGCATCACAAGAAGAGAAAAAGGGATTCAGTTCAAGATATTTTAAGAGTAAAGGAAAGAGAACACATTCACTAGACTGGATAGGGCTACACTTTTTCTTTTGATAAAGTATTAATTCGAAATAAATATTTAATAAGACTTACTTCTAAGGGAAAGATCTAGTACTGTGAGTCGTACAGTTTGTCCCTTGGGAGACCTTATGATCCAACGACATGTGCCGTCCCCCACGTAGTAAAGCGGGTAGCCTGGCGTCTGGACGAAGCCCTCGTCGGATTGCAGTTCTGCATTGCAGAACTTGGTCACGAAGGATTCTGAAAAAAGATAACAACTAGTTAAAATCGAATACTGTGAGCTGAAAGGTATATAATATCACTTTAAAGATTTAAACTCAAATATTATAAAATTAAACAGTTTACTTGGCACCGATGGGTGTTGGATTGGAATGTGACTGATGTGCATAAAGGCTCTAGATATAAATCAATCCAACAAACTATCCCTTTGAAACCATGGTGTAATATATTAATAATGAGCAAGGTGGAAGTTACTGTCATGTGTCGTTTGCGGACGGTCCACTACGTGGTGGCTTGTCACCTTTACATAATAAGTATTGTGAAGAATCTCGGTTGCGAATGTGGTTTGTATGATGAAATTATAGACAATGTATTTTTCGGTTGTCCTTTGCGATGTCCAATGAATGTTGCGGTTCTTCTTTATTAGGGATTTTTTCCACTTATAGATCGATTGTTAATTTTTTTAAGCTTAATCAGTTAAAATTTAAAATGGTCTAGAATTGTATTTGTTTTATGACTCTTATAATTAATTGCATTATGACTTGAATTGGATTGCAGAAATCATCCTAGTTTGGATGGATTGCCAATTAATAAAGGGTTAAACGACTGCGACTTTTTATTGCAGATCTTGGTCACAAAAAATACTGAAATAAGATGACATCTAGTTTGAATCGAATACTGTGAGCCGCAAAGTCTGCTTCATAGGAGATCTCCATCCCACATACTAAACATCGCGACGAAGCTTTCAACGCTTGCGACTTTTAATTGCAGAACTTGGTCACGAAGAAAAAAATTGGCATTTTATTTAAAATCGAGTCCAATAAAGTAAACATGGTGAAGAACCCTTCATCGGCCAGAGCTCTTTGCTAGATTTCGGACACGTAGGATTCAGGAGCGAGAAAAATTATTTTAGTTCAGATCAAACATTGTGAGTGGCATATTCTAATCTTTAGAAGATCTCCATCCCACCCAACATAGAAGGTAGCCCGACGTTTGGATTAAGGCTTGGGATTAGGCTACAGAGGTGGTTTTCGTCGGATGTGAAATTGGGTATTTGATTAAAAAAACATTTATATATAAATCAAACGATAAAACACGAATTTAAAAAAAATCAAAACAATAAAACCACACGTGATACCTATGTGTTTATTATGCTGATACTTTATAACATAATAATACGTTTTCACTTAAACTCAAACATTCACTTTGTAGCACCATATTTAAAAAATAAAATATTTTTTTCACTTAATATTTTACCACTTATACGATATAAGCAGACTAATTTGAAAAAGTTTTCCTCTCTTTCTCTAGACATAATATGTACTGAACTATAATTTGTTTTATCAAACACTGTTTATTTCACTTTTTGTAGCGGTACACCCCTACCGGTTTCAAGGCTTTCACCTCATAATCAAGGAAACACAAACTTTGTGCTCCCCTGATGATGAGGTGAAAGCCTTGAAACCGGTAGGGTTATACCGTTACAAAAAAAGGAATAAACAGTGTCTGATAAAACAAATTACAATGTCTTTAAACCTCCACAATATCTGGATTAATGCCTTAACTATAAATAATATATACTGAACTAATAAAGTAATACATTTATATGTATATAATACCATACAACATGAAAATATAAGAATATAAATAATATTAGAGTGAAAGGAAAGGAAAGAGACTACGTATGGTAATAGAAATAGATGAAATGGTGAGATAATAAGATAATGGAGACATATTCAACAATAGACACTTGCTTTTATCTAATTGACAGTAAATAATATTCATTTTATCATTAACACGTTTACTTATCTCTAAGCTTTCAAGGTTTCCCAGACGTAATCCCTGATTTTCTAAATGTAGAATTTCTTTAGCGTCCTTTTGATCACATGTGTGATTTTTTCAATAAGATTATTCGTAATTTCACTACACTTAAGACAGAGTAAATGTTCCCTTACACTAAAAATATTTCTTCTTTTTTAAAATAATAACTGAATTTAAAAAATACATCAATTTTGAGAAATATTTTGACAATTTAGGTTTATAGCCAGTTTAAATTGTTTTTATAGCACGGGTAAAATAAAATTTCACGGGTCCCGTGGGATCTGCAATTGATAGAAATTGTTAATAAACTACATGCTTGGGCATAGTCATTAAGGTGAACTCAGCCAGGGCCGAATTTACGCCTAGACAATGAAGGCAATTTGTGTAGGCCGCGAGACCCGAAATTACTTTTACACACTAAAAAGTTCAAGTCAATAATAATAAACTATAATGTATGTGCCAAATACATGTATTATATTTAAATAGGATTCTTTTACAAATTAAAAAAAATTATTGGATTATTTTAAAAATAAAATTTCATAATAAAAGCCAATTTGTAGATTAGTGCTATCCAACACATTTAATTTACAAGATGAAATAAAGTTAGTCCGTAACTAGACAAAACATTTTCTCAATAATTTAACTGACAATTTAAGATGCAAATAATACAACTACAATGTTTATATTTTTACGAAAACATTTTTTATATGAAAGTGACTTGCTAAGAAACGTGGTTATGAAAAATATGTCATAGAATTCAACAGTAAATTAAATTTTAGATAACAAGGATTTATTAATAAAAAATACAAATAGCGTCTTTATTGCCATAAGGCAATCTATTCCAACTTATCAGACAAGAATCACGAAGATTAGTGCCGATTGCTGAGTGAAAGGTTGCAACCGTATTTTCAAAAAGAAAAAACTTCAACATACTAAAAGCATTATGAAACAAATGAAAAAAAACTGTGTCCAAAGCCCAGAGGAGAGGGCAAGGAAGATGGGAAAGTACAAAAAAATATGATCCACGGAGAAACACATTTCGTCATTGAAGAGCGATGTAATATTTTAAATCGCTATTTGAAGTAAGCCAACTCTTGTGGCAGTCGGTAACTGGTTCCATGACCGCTCTTGAGGAGAGTATGCTCTCTAAACGGCGATGTATAAATTGCTATTTGAAGTAAGCCAACTCTTATGGCAGTCGGTAACTGGTTCCATGGCCGCTCTTGAGGAGAGTCTGCTCTCTAAACGGCGATGTATAAATCGCTATGTGAAGTAAGCCAACTCTTATGACAGTCGGTAACTGGTTCCATGACCGCTCTTGAGGAGAGTATGCTCTCTAAACGGCGATGTATAAATTGCTATTTGAAGTAAGCCAACTCTTATGGCAGTCGGTAACTGGTTCCATGGCCGTTCTTGAGGAGAGTCTGCTCTCTAAACGGCGATGTATAAATCGCTATTTGAAGTAAGCCAACTCTTATGGCAGTCGGTAACTGGTTCCATGGCCGCTCTTGAGGAGAGTCTGCTCTCTAAACGGCGATGTATAAATCGCTATTTCAAGTAAGCCAACTCTTATGGCAGTCGGTAACTGGTTCCATGACCGCTCTTGAGGAAAGTCTGCTCTTTAAACGGCGATGTATAAATCGCTATTTGAAGTAAGTCAACTCTTATGGCAGTCGGTAACTGGTTCCATGACCGCTCTTGAGGAGAGTCTGCTCTCTAAACGGCGATGTATAAATCGCTATTTGAAGTAAGCCAACTCTTATGGCAGTCGGTAACTGGTTCCATGACCGCTCTTGAGGAAAGTCTGCTCTTTAAACGGCGATGTATAAATCGCTATTTGAAGTAAGCCAACTCTTATGGCAGTCGGTAACTGGTTCCATGGCCGCTCTTGAGGAGAGTGTGCTCTCTAAACGGCGATGTATAAATCGCTATTTGAAGTAAGCCAACTCTTAAGGCAGTCGGTAACTGGTTCCATGGCCGCTCTTGAGGAGAGTCTGCTCTCTAAACGGCGATGTATAAATTGTCCGTTTATTATTATTAATATATACTGCCGTCCTAAGCAAAAACACAGCTTACGGAAAAAAATTAGAAATTTAACTAAGTATGAGGCAATATCCCATATCAAACTCTGAACCATAATCCATAAAAAAAATACAGAAAACCATTTATTTCAATATAAAAATCGACATCATGTATTTTTTAATTTTACAAAATATTAGGTTTTTCTAAGCTAAAAAGCAGTAAAATGTTATTCATAAACAAAAAGACAGCAAGTTCCTATGCGTTTGCTGCGTTTTTGCTTATGAATCACATTTTACTGCTTTTTTGTTTATGAATCACGACATTTTTAAGCAGCAATGGAAAAAAATAAAAGTACAGTTTTCTCAAAACTTAACTTTTGCCATTAGCTGCGTTTTTGCTTATGAGGGCAGTATAGTCTAGCGCCACATTCCTCCTAACTGAGTTTGACGGCACTATATCCTACTAAAACGATTCGAAAGTCAAAAATATAATAGATTAATATTGAGAAGATATACGCATCCAATTTTCAACCTCAAAAGCGAGAGAGGTAATGAAATACTGTAAATAAGCTATTCTTAAAATTACGCTTTGGATTATTTACTTTCACGATATCGTTGGTATTGATGCTTTGTAAATTAATTTAAATTGAACCATAAAATAATACTTCGACCAATCCCTGGATTTTATTTAGTAGCGGAACCATCCCGCGTTGAGCATTAAGGCCCTAAGAGATCCCAAACAGGCACTGCAATTATATATTAGGGTTAAGTTTTCGAAGGTGAGGCCCCTTCTTGTTAGGGAAATATGTTTTTTTATGGGAAAGATAAAATAAAAATAAACTATATCACCTTCATTACTTTTTCATGTTCCTTCAGTCACAAACAGCTTGACTTTGCATTTCTTTATATGTTATAACAAACATAACACAATAGTTAAGTTTATCGATGTAATCAAAAGATCTTAATTTATTCAACATATTATGTTTAATTATACATATTAAAATACTTATAAATAAATTGCTTCATGTTTATCTCATGGATTCAGACTCAGCGTATATGCTTGAATTGTGGTGAATAAATGGCTTCATGTTTATCTCATGGGTTCAGACTCAGCGTATATGCTTGAATTGTGGTGAATAAATGGCTTCATGTTTATCTCATGGGTTCAGACTCAGCGTATATGCTTGAATTGTGGTGAATAAATGGCTTCATGTTTATCTCATGGGTTCAGACTCAGCGTATATGCTTGAATTGTGGTGAATAAATGGCTTCATGTTTATCTCATGGGTTCAGACTCAGCGTATATGCTTGAATTGTGGTGAATTCTTTTGATTCATTACTATAAACTAAACAATTAACCCGTACCATGTACGGTTTCAGAGCTTCTTTATAACATTTCTGATCTGTTATAAATCGATAATTGTACATGAAATATTATCAGGCTTGACTACTTACTTCTCGTATAAATAAGTTTTATATAAATTTCCTAAATAAAATATCACATTAAACACAGCAATACCGCCCAGGCACATCAGCAATCAGCTGAATGTCAAAACAATGAAATCTTAACTCGCGACTATAACTTATTTTACTTCATCTGGACGTAGCTAAAGGAGATTTTTTGAATTTTACAATAAACTTCAGCGTTCGCATAATTTTATTTACTGAAGTGAAAATAATGCGACATCTGTTATTACAAATCAGAAGTATCTCAATTATTATCAACAATAATGTGCTATTTGGGCGACATCTGCGGATTTTACATTTTTTTTCTTCGGACGAATTTCAGAGCGTCGATGATATATATGGGTTATTACTATTATAATTATACCGCAGAATCATAGTACGATACCTCTCTTCCGATCTGGGCCTTACTGGTTCGATTTCCATTGGTACAGTTATCACTTCAGGCCTCTTCCACACCTGTCTTGCTTGTGAGTAAGATTCCTATATTGCAATAAACTTTCCAGGTTGTAATGAATCAAAGAAAGGGTAATTTAATAAAATTGATATTTTCACTGCATAAGTGTATATTCTTACTTCCTATTTTATTAGAGCATTGAATTTAAGGAAAATTTATTCAATTATTAATCTCTTTATGTTTTCTTTTTTATTTAAAATGTATTATAATATTTGTCACATACATTTATACCATCACGCCATTTCCCTGATGGGTAAGGTAAAAAGAACAGCGAACCAAACTATTCTATCATGATATACATTCTTCTCCTCTTCCTCATCTATGAAGTTCCTCTTGTTAATGCTTCTTAACTTCCACAATTGAAAAAAATCGTCCTCGATCGTGAACCCCCACTCATGCTTGCATTGTAATGTTTTAATAACATTCGTTCAACATGTCTAAACCATTTCAACGTGCAATTTTTCAACGTACTTACCCCTGTTATTTTATTTAAAGTTAGTTAATCTCTTCGTTATTTAAATGGTTAACAAAGTAGTATAAAGAGGAGAAATATCCATTTGAGATAAGAAAAGGAAAATTATTTGTAATTAAACGCGTAAATTAGTTTGGATGGAAAATACACTAATCTCGCCAGCTATTGCTATTTTAAACCCAAAAACAAATTAAATTATCAAGTCGCTAAAGAGTTTCGTGGCTACATTTTTAACTTTCGTTGAGGGAATTCGAAAGTTTCTCAAATGTTTCGGCCATTTACTTGTTGGCATTTCCTATTAATATTAATAAACTAAATATTAATTTTTATTGCACTTATTATACTAAATCCTTGATGGGAGTAGGCTTCCCACTTGTAATGTCACACGACACTAGTTAGACCTAAGTATTTTAGGTTACGCATGGTATATCTGGTGGACTTTTGCTCTTTTACATTCCTTCCAAACAACCAGCTTATCTTTCATTCGTCAAGTTGTGAATAATAATGAAAGGACATTTTATAAAGCTCCATTTAGAAAACAGACTTTTGTTTTCTAAATGGAGCCCCAAGGACACTCCAATTCGAGATTCGAACCTACTTTTATTGATAGATTAAAAATATTAGTTTTTTTTTAAATAAAATAAGTTGATTGTAAGGATAGAAGATGGTGGCTGAAGTTATTGGATGGGGTACATTTTAATTATTTTTTCGCCCAAATGTCCGCTGGCCGGATGGATAAACCCAATTAGTGGGCTAGAGATTAGCCATTTAAAAATATACAATATATTTATACATTCGAGTAAAAAATACTTATGTCTAAACAATAATGCTAGAACTAGAGTATATGGTATAAATTATTTCAAGGATAAGGATGGGAAATAAGGGATAATTAAAATGAAATGATATTCTAATTTTTCTAAGTCTCTTTTGAACGTGATTAAGGATGGTGCATATCTGATAACTTTTGGAAGTTCATTCTGCATCAAGTAAACCGCTAACGAATATGTGTAAAATAAGGTGTGATATGTTAGTATGGTATACAGAGGAGACTCTCATCACCCAATCGAACGTCCATGTTCTTAAAGAAAATTGAATTTTTCACGAATATATGAAAGAGAATTTGGATTGTTAAACACGCAAAATAGTGTCGACAGAACGTCAATGTTTAATTTTAAGCTATTGAAGGTCTCTATCGAAACTATGGCATATTAAACTGGTCATATTTTTTAAGGTTAAATATTAATAGGATGCAATTTTGGAGTATCTCGAACATAACCAACATCTCCAAATATGATAATATACGTCACCGTAATCAAGAAACGATATTGTAATCAAATAATAAGTACACGTAGCCTAAAAGCAAACCTTGGGATAGGTGGTCGACACGTATCACAAAAATACACGGTGAAAACAAAAAAGTGGAAAATAACAAATAAATGTCAAATTAAATGTTTAATAATAATTTAGTGTCGAATAAAATATCTGTGATAACAATCCGTCGAGAAAGAATATTTTTCTTCTAAAAATATTGTTATTTATAATATGTATTATATTTAGAAATATTCTCTCTCATGTTTTGAAAAAAAGGTTGGCCAGTGCTTAAACAATCTTTACTTATAACTTTAATCTAATAGTACAAGTAAAGCCCAAAAGGATAATGTTGGTGAATCAGAAATAATTGAAAGAGTCGATGAAGAATCTATATCACGAAAGGTTACAGATCATATTGGATATATACATATGTTATACGTGTATGTCGAAAGAAATGTGACGACCTCTGTAGCCTAGTTAGTAAAAACTTGATTTCCACCTGTGGATTTCGGATTCGATTCCCAAAGGCACCAAAAAAAAAAGAGTTCCAGTTTGGTAAAAGAGTTCGTCTGATAACAATACTCCACGCCCTAAACATGTGCGAGTGTTATTGTATCTTCACATGTGACAGTATTGGCAAAAAAACATGCGATGACGAACTCAGGCAACCGTGCCTTCTCCAGTAGTTCTAAACCCTAAGATTAAATTACTGCGGCCGAAAATAATATTTTCTCCCGATCACACTATTTAAAGTTTCCGCATCGCCAACTCGGATACATTATGGGGTACCATACAAAGGAATAAATAAGAAATCTGCAGGAAAAAATGAGCAGTGGTATTTAAATAGGAAAATACAATAATGGGGAAAACCAAGCTAAATATAAAATAAATATGAATAGGATATTTTCACTAATATTTTATGTCAAATTATTTTAATATAAAATGAAAACAAATTGTGAATATTTTCGAAAAACGTATATACCCATAGGCTATCGCAAATATTTTTTTAGTTTTTCTCTGAAATTGCCACTAAATCATTCATATCTGCCCCGTTATCTGAGGAAATAGGCGTATTCAAATTGTTAAGAGACATTCCCCTTCCCTAGGCTGACAATCCAAGGCTAATACGATGCGTCATGGCACCGAGTTATCGGCTGTGACATCTACAGCATTCCGCCCTCACAGATGTTGATATCATTTAATGTATCGTGAAGGGGTTGGGCTAACCATGGCTTGATAATGTAGAAGGAGGAATAAGCTAAACTGCTCGGAGGAAAAGAGGTGATTTTCTTAGGAACTAAATCAGAAATATTGAGGAAAAATCCTTCCAAAGGAATTCATCTCTTGCTTACAAAATGTAATGAAAAATCTTAGATATGATGACTGTAAAAAGAGTTGCAAATGATAAAAGGAAGGGACGATCGCATCAAACACAACGAGCAAGTGAGACTCTAGAGAAGAAACAACATGGCGACAAAAGCAACACGTCATATTAAAACAAATGTATTTACTTCCGTCATTAACGCGTTATTATAACTAGTATATATAATCATAAATCTGATAACTGTGCAAACTTATTCTTGTTCCATAGATATGGTCATACCAGCAACGCCAGATCGAGTCTACTCCATGCTTCTTCGCCCTCTCTCGCTGAAATTTGACATCCTCAAACCGAATTTCACCACACATCTCTTTGCTCTGATAAAGTAATTAGCCCCACAGATTTTGTTAAAAATTAAACGTCACGTTTATGGTATGCATGAAATTTTCTAGTTTATTTTCTACCCAATCGTTGACGTTTTGTGTCAGATACATGATTGGAATATATAATTTCAGAATTTGTCCACGTTAATCGAGGCTACAAGCGTATCAGCGTTCGGCAGAAGCTGAGTGTGCACAATACTGAACTTGCTACTCGTACATATACGAGTAGTATGTTAGTTAAGGAGATAGGTTTAAGTATGCTCTTCTCCGCATGTCAAGATAATATCCCCGATATTTTGCATAAATCCCCATCTTTGGAGGTTATTCGGATTCTAGACACCTAAACCATTTATTCATTTTCGCTATCCAGATAAATAAGACTTCAAGATGGCCTTAGTGGAGGTGCTTTTTGGATTTTTGTCAGACCACATAATAAATTTCGAAACTGGTTGTGAAGAAGTAATGTCAAAATCGTCACCAAGCTTTTGTTCCATAGAGCAAACTTGGCCAAACGAATTATTATTTATCATATGTATGATAAGAAAAGGATACTGTGTGGTTAGAAGTCACCTCTATAGAATCCATATCAAAGATTTCTCCATATCTAAATTTACTGTCTTAAACTCCCTAAACAGTTCGTACTCGTGCCTTAGTGGTTATTTTTCAACTCTCTCCTTTCCTTCGATTTATCATTGGCACAAACCATCTTCTTTATATGATGGAATACCCAATAACTTACTCGTATAATAATAATAAGTAATATGTATCAGCTTTTCTCTCGGTGAGATTTCTTCACATTATGAGTTAGAGCTTTGAGGTTTATGTTTAAAAATTGGGCACTACGGGCCATAGTTAATATCACTCCACTCTACTCTGCATTTGACCTCTACCTTTTTTTTCTGCAGTGATTATTGATATGTTTTTCCTAGATTACTTCAGAGATGTGGACTCCCACAGTCGTCCTGGTGGTCGGTTTCCTATGGGATAACCACGAGAAACTATATGGAAAATCCGGATCTGATCCATTCTTTGAACATGATCTCGTCACTTACAACTTCTCGTATTTTCTATGGTGGATTAAATGTAAAAGATACCTTATTTTGATATGAGTATAATTTTTAATATTATTTCATTAAAAAACCCGGTGAATTCAAATAATAAAGGTATCAGTGGTGTTGATTTTCTTTAGGACTTTCATTATATAATATTATATTTACTTTTTTTCATAATGGTAAAATGTTTTCAAATCCCTGGTGCAGACAACGGCATTATAAGGCCTAATATCTCGATAAAACCTTAGTGATTATGCCATCAGGATGTGTTCAAATAAACAGTCACTATAACTCTAAAGCTCCCGTAACAGCTGCTCAAAGCCTAATAGAGTAATTAAAACTCGTCTTTACTTGAAGAAACCAAACACGACCGAGCAAGCAATTCAGCCTCGGTTCAAGTTTCATAAGCTCGTAATTGTTATGAGCATCCTAAGTTCCACTTCATAGTTATCCTCTCGGTTCCATAAACGTTCAGTTTTCTATGTAACTGATACTGTATGTATGTTACATGGTAAGGTTATCTACACACAAAATACTTGTTACTAGTGATGTGACACTTATTTTAGTAATTACCTAATGGTGTGACACTTAATTTCTAGCAGGAAGTTTTGGGTTCGATTCCCGATTGTACACGAAAAAATAATTGAAAAAAGGCCCCTTGCGTGCTTAAACGAGTTCAACTGTAATACTCGTAATATAGTACAAGGTAATATTGCCAACAAGTGCAATGATGAAACGCGGGTTTCATGTCTACTCTGGTGAGTCTAAACTTGATTTATGAGGGCGTTATTGTCCGTAAAGCAATGTTGTCCGTATCACCAATTCGGTTGTGTTAAAGGATAACATACATAACACCACGCCATTTCCCTGTTGGAGTAGGCAGAGAGGACAGAACATCAAACTTGTGAATAGAAAGGATACGAATGATATAAAATCTCGAGAAACAACTTTATTGATTCGTCAATTAACTGTGTACTAACAACAAATAAATAACTTATATACCGCTGTTTTTTAATGAAATGTCACTTGAAAACCAGTTTATTTATTATTTAATGAAATGCAACTAATTAACACCACGTTCAAGAGAAGTGAGGTCTGAAAGCAAATTTTAAAGCGAGTTGTCAATAAGAAATAAAAGTTTAATAATCACCAGACAATAAACAGTAGTAATGTTGCTTTTGACATTTAGACAGATATCTAGATTATTACTATAAAATAATAACAGAAGATCTTTTTCTTCCTCATATGCCGTGTCACTCCTCCTTCCTCATATGCAATCACTCTTGAGAAAATATCCCTGTCTTGAGCGGCAAGGAACGGCTCCTCAACTGTCTAGATACCTGTCCATATGGGAATATTGCGTAACCAAGGCATCTCGTGTATTCATCAAAATCGATATGGTCCCCTTCAAAGTACTCCCCATCGACTGCAACGCACTTACGCCAGCGCTTGATCCAATCCTCGAAACACCGCTGGTACTCAATTTTCGGTATGTCCACCAGAGCCGTCTTCGATTTTTTCATGACATCCTCTCGGACGCTCTAACGCTTTCCGCGAAGCGGTTTTTTAAGTCGGTTGAACAGGAAAAAGTCGCAGGGAGCCAGATCAGGTGAATTCGAAGGCTGCTGGATAGTATTCGTGTTGTTTTTGGTCAAAAACTCATGGAAATCATGTCTTTCGCGATTTCAACGCGGTCCTTTTTTTGCAAGAAATTGAGGTATTTCGACACCAGTTTTGCAGCGACACGTCTGAGGCCCAAATCATTAACCAAAATGTCTTGAGCGGATCCATAAGCGATGTTCAAGTCCTCTGCTAGCTCTCTGATGGTCAATTTGCGGTTTTCGGCCAACATTTCTTTGATTTTATCGATGTTTTCATCGGTTTTCGATTGCCACTGCGTTTGTCATCCTCGACCGACTCATGACCACTTCTAAAGCGTTCGTGCCACGGAAAAACACTTCTCCAACATTTCCAAGGTCTGCGGACCGTTAAATCCGTTTTTCACACAAAATTGAATGCAAACTCGTTGATGCACAGTTGATGCCATTTTCAAACTTGTAAAAAAATCGAAAACACGCACAAAGGTAGATGTACTCAGTACAGCGTAACTTTTACAAATGTCAAGCAATGACGCTGAAATTTGAAGGGAAGTGTCAATGATAGATGTGGTAACCAAACAAAAAAAATTACTATCGGGTGACTGACAGCGCCACATGGTGGCCGGTCGTAAAACTTTTTGATCAAGTTAGTATATAGCACTTAATCAAACGCTGCCGAAGTTTAAAATTCAAGTTATCATCAATGGCACATAATGATTATTAATCCAATGGCGCTAGTTAACGATTCTTAAAGACAGCTGCTTCTGGATAGTGATCTAAACCATTGAGTAAAATGTTGAACTATTTGAATCTTGATTTTTATATACGAGTAGATTTAAATGAAAAAATAATACATCAAATTTCTTAGCAAGCTTTCTACAGTACTGAACGTATATCATACATTAGAATATTGTGAAGTAACGAAAAACTAGAAGCTTTACAAGAGAGTCAATAATGCACTCTTGGTCATCGTCATTATCATCATCATCATCACGCCATGTCCCTGTTAAGGAAGACAACCAGATTTCCACTTAATTTTATCCTGGCATACCTTTTTCGTTTCCGCTACATACATACATTTCGTCAGGCATACTTTTATATTATAAAGACTTGTCACTCTTACCCCTTTCAGATTTAAATTTTCATCGTCGTGCCAAGTTTCTCTAGGTCTTACCAAACTTCTCGTACCTTATAAATCTTTCACAACTCATTCGTTCTGCGTTCTCCTTTCTTAATCTTAAAAATTGCATTTTGTTTCCTAATGCTCATTCCTTATTCTGTCATTCATTTTTTCCACACATCCATCTTACTTTTATTGTTTTTTTTTTGCCACGTCCAATTTTGCTTATATATCCTTTATGGGGACCAAAATTCCACTATACGAATGCCAGCTTTGCTTCTCTTGAAATACTCCAGCCGGTCTCTTGGTGCGTTTTAATATCGAAATAATATCACTTAATACATCATTTTAATAACTTGAATTTTAAAAGTAGCCTAATTTTAGATGTCAAAATTTACCAAACAATACTTCGGATCAATGCGGTCCGACACAACGTATCTTCGTATCAAAAACAACGATTTAAAACGAATATTTTATCATTTTTAGAATTATAATATTCTAATCCACAAGTATTTTTTTCTAATATTATATTAATTTAAATTAGAGATATCGCAGCTTTTATTTTTCATAAAATGAAAAGTAATGTGAATTAAGAGATCACATTTTGTGGTTATATTAACTCGAATACATTGACTTTCAAAAAATTTATAAAACTACAAAATATCGCAAAAAATCGAGATAATCTAGTTTTCGCTTTGAATGGCGACATTTATGACTAAAACATTTTATGTCGTGTTCAAGAAATCTGATTTGCCTTGTATTATTTTTATGTCCAACGAAAATGTGGCTACCTGAAAGTTTTATTTAAATTATTATAAAAATTAATTCATGCATACTAAGCAAAACGGTGATTTCAGCGAGTTGAATAATTATTGCAGCAAATAAAAACATGTAACAAAATGTGATAATTCGAAAAAATAATTAAGTTATTTAAAAAAAATGTGTGTCAATATGTGGTTCGCACACTCGTTTGTATTTTATTGGAACTATTTTTCAGTAATACAATATTGAAATTATATTTTTAAATAATATATTTTTCATTTATTACATCTCTTCTTTTTAGTTTTTTTTACATATATTGTAAATATTTTTATATTAATTTTAATATTAACAACACAATATGTATCTCTAAATTTGTGGTCTAAAGGTAAGCATGCTATGCTCGCGGGCGTTTCAGATTCGATTTCTGACAGATTCATTTCTAGACTGATTTTAATCTTAGATCATACTAAACAACTATATGAATTACCGCTTTTCTATATTTGATATCATGCATTTCATAAATTCTTCAAAAAATCCATCAACCAACAATCAGTAGGTGAAGTGCAACAATGTGCCCACAATAAGCCTAGGTGTCTTCTATTCACAGGATAGCTGACAATCATTCTCAATCACCCATCATCATCGCGACATTTATATACAATATTATTTCTGGTTAAGGCATTAACATTGTGGAGGTTTAAAGACATTGTCATTTCTTTTTATCAAACACTGTTCATTCCACTTTTTGTAACGGTATAACTCTACCGGTTTCAAGGCTTTCACCTCATCATCAGGGGATCACAAACAAGACTGTTTGTGTGTCGTTTGTGCTCCCTGATGATGAGGTGAAAGCCTTGAAACCCGTAGGGTTATACCGTTACAAAAAGTTAAATGAACAGTGTTTGTTAAAAACAAATTACGAAACAATACATACATAACATACTATATATGTAATAATATTTCGTATGAATGAACGAACTTAAAAGTACAACTCCATTTTTATTTTAAATTCTAAATTTTGTGGATATTAGCTATGTGATTATTTAATCATGCCTTAAATAAATCACAGTGAATATTTCATTGGTTTTAAAAGATTACTACTACAAAGATAACAAAACTACATTATTTTCTACTGAATGGTAGCAGTTATTCGCAAGTGACCCGCAAGTCAATAAAATTTATGGATCTGGAATAGCTGGAGTCAAAAAGGAATGGATATGAAAAGTAATAAATTGCTCGAATTCAAACGCCCTTATCTTTACAGCTCTTTCAGCGTTCTTCAGTATTCAGAGGTTAGCAAAATAACAAAATATATGATAATAATAAAAGAAGGCATTTTCAAGGTCTTTTTTTGGAGAGGGATACTATTGTTCAAAAGATAATAGACATTGATCAAATGAAACTAAGATTAAACTATTTATCATAAGTCTAGATATATCCACTACCTAGAGATATATCTCCACTTTCTCCACCCAAATACCTCCACTTTCTGCTATTTTTAGTTCATGGGATTCCACTTTCATGGAAGACGTTGTACTGATCAGTGGAACATTCTCCAAATAAGATCCAGACAGTCTGTCTGATCTATCATAGCCTCTTTTCGACCACTGTTTTTGTGCAACGATTCTCCGCTTTAGTATTTTAACTTTTATCATATTTTTCTTCTTAGTGTACTGTGTGTGGTCTCGTTGGCGTTAGCCATTACTTGATTCTTATCGATCGATGTTGATCTTCCTTCATTTAGATTATACACATTTTTCGCAGAATTTATTTGTATTTTCACAGATAGACAAATGTGAAAGTTCATATTTCTATCGAATGGGGAAACCATTATCACTAAGTAAATAATCTATAGATTAGAAAATATTGTTCAATTTTCGGAAGTCCCCTGAAATAGAGATCAATAAATTAATGATCAACTACTTGAATATTTTCGCAGAATTTATTTGTATTTTCACAGATAGACAAATGTGAAAGTTCATATTTCTATCGAATGGGGAAACCATTATCACTAAGTAAATAATCTATAGATTAGAAAATATTGTTCAATTTTCGGAAGTCCCCTGAAATAGAGATCAATAAATTAATGATCAACTACTTGAATATTTTTTTCGTATACGATATTATCTATGTATTGATAATAAAAAAACTGAGAAAACAGTTTCAATTAAATATGTAATGAGTGTTGATTATACGTGTTTACATTATAAGGCAGATTTACTTTTACTTTATACGTAAAAATTACTTTTTTACGTATAAAGGAGTATAATATTCGTATGTATACATTTTTTCATTACAAGGCACGCAGACCATATTTACATTTTTTTAGTAATATTTTCTGACATTGAAAATGAATTATAGTTCGATTAGTTTTATGGTTTTGTGGTATAGATATTTAGTAATAATAAAAAAAAATCCGATTCTGATAAGCGTTGGATGTAGATCTCGGAGAAACGTAAAATGTTCAACAAATGTTGGATATCTCTGTTAAAGAGACAAAATGTGGCCTGACACGCCTGTCTTGGAACCCTAATACCCGTCATTAATCAATGCTGTCCTCCGGGAGTCACGCTGTTTTCCATCCGTGGACATTTTTATAATTCTTGTGACTGACTTCACTCTTGTTTAAAACTGATTTTCTAGATATATATTTTTTAAATTTTGTATTGTAATATTTCCTATTTTTAATAAAGCGTCGTTATCACTAGACTATCCTGATTCGAGAAGTCCAGCCTTCTAGTATCCATTCACAACTAAAGGTAAATAAACAATTGAACCTACATATTTAAACGATTCACAAATTTAAACACCCAAAACATTTATTTCCACAGAAATTTTCCTAAACCATAAAAACATTGCCACATTTAAGGTGATTTCGTAATGGTTGGTGATTGCCGAATATTTAAATGAAATATACCATTATTAAGATGTTATTATGATGCATTCATTTGTTGGATACCTCTCAAGTTATTCAAATTGACGAATCATTCATATTGAAAAACGTGGCTGGGAAGCAACATTGTCTTTAGCAACATTTGTCGAGCTTTCGGGTTTAGAACCACTGGAGTTGGCACTAAACTCGTTGTTCTGATCGCACGTGTTCACAATTCTATCGTAACAAAACAGTATCTTAACCAAACTGTTTTTTTATCAGACTGGGACGCTTTTTTCACTTATTTTTACTAAGCTTAACGAGATCACAATTCTTGATAATCAATAATGTTGATTTTTTTATTATTTAGAGGTAATAAAATCAATATGTAAACATTTGTTATAAATTCTGTTTATATGAGATTTGAATGACATTAATAGCATTTGATATAAATGTAGTTTATCAAGATATAAAAAAATGCAAAAAAATACCAGGTGATTTCTATGTACTCGTATTTTCGCCATGTTATAAACGAAAACCAACACGAACTAACAGTTTATATGAAAAAATATTTATTTCAATCGGCATTTAAAGCCACATATAATATTTTACAGAAAAGTAGATCTTTTAACACATTTTTTGAAATTAATTCTAGTTTAAATTATTTTTGTAAAAATACTAAAATTCCCCGTAGATTGGAACGATAATACTCGTATCTATTAATACCATGACATAACAACATTAACCTTCAGGGGAAAAAACACCGCTTGCTACACGTACTGCAAAATTAATGATTAATGCTTTCGATTTACCTCTTTAAATTTAAAATTCAGGTTAAAATTGTGAATGGTGAGACATCAAAATTAAGCAATTTTAATATAGAAAATGAAACTGAAAACCTTGGAAATTTTGAGATTTACCTTTAAATTTCGTATAACTAAGAAATAATTCATTTTAAGTTTTCATCCTGCAAAACGCTATTCAAAGAAATTTCAATATAAAAAGAGAATATTATAATTGGATTAAGTATTTTTATTCTTATCACGTATAGACAATTTTTTATGTTAATATTTATTGAATATTAATAAAATAACATAACTAATATTTTTCTCATAAATAAAAAAATATATACAATAGTAGTCATACCAATTGAAAATATATATAATAGTAGTCATACCAATTGAAAATAAAATCATAAAAAATGTATTTGATAAAAGATTTCGACTTCAACCTTCATGTTAGAACAATTAACTTAAAATAACTTTGGTGCTCCCTAAATTACACTTAATTACCGCGACGATCAGTCCGTCTGAAATTAACCCAGGGATGGACTGTAGAAACACGTGTCACAGTGATTAAGAATAATCAGCGGAATGAAAAAGTAATATAATGTTTATTATTCGTACATAACGATAAAATGTAGCCACATATATGAAACTGTACCATATACTCGTATATGAAACTGGAGAGTCTTCTCTCTAAGGCCTTGTTAAGATATCAAAATTCAGAACCTGGGGGATGATGAGTGTCAGGTGGTACAACCACGTGATAACGTGAGGGTTAGTCTTCAGGCGTGGCAGTAGCCTATAACTACCACAACAAAGATTAGGCATAAGAGGTGGTTGGGTTACGTATTGAGGATGTCGCTTGGAAGTTGGTCAAAAGCTGCGATATTTTATCGCTCACAAGAGACTCAGCAAATCAGACGTCAATTATATAATATATACCAATGTTACAATAGTGAAATCGCAGTTTCAGCCTGACAAGGGATGACTTGGAGTGTGGGGCTGAGGACCGCCCTGGATGAAGGTGGTTTGTGGCATCCGTGTGTTCATGATGCAACATATATTTATTTATTTATTTACTTTGTGACATATACAATCTGGTGGGCTTATTACCAGGCAGTAATCTCTTCCAACCAATCAGAGAAAAGTAAATTGTCGCAAAAAAACATTCAAATGACTTTCCATCCCCACGAAATCCACAAACAAATACGTGGGCATACGCCCATAAACCCCACAAAGACGAACAATCCCCCAAACATTCCTTTTCATATAACGTGAGATATCATCAATCAAAGGAAAAGAAAGGCTTGGTGGAGAGGAGAGAAAAATCAAGAATAAAACACGCAATATTACTAACTAGAAATTAAAAGTTTTTTCAGTCGCTTCTAAAAGCATGCCACGGACGGAGCGATTCTAGCATTGGTTTGTAACTAGTTCCAGAATCTCCCTGCATGGACAGTGACAGTTGAACTGGGGAGACCAATAAACAATCTCTGTTTGAGCGTACCGCTAGTCCATGATCAGAAAGATGCTGAAATTTTTCGGCGAGATAAGAGGGGGTGGCGGGACAGTTAAGGATATTATACAATAGATATAGTGTGTGAATTTGGCATCTACGAGTATTTCTCACATTCAACCGGTTCAGCGCCTTCTGGTATGAAGTGATATGCTCGTATTTTCTTATGGTGATGAATGCACGTAACATACATATAGATATGGTGATGAACAAAACAGACGACAAAATAATAAATTAGAAACAAATTTCTCACCATCCATACAAGCATACTTGATGTAGACTATGCCAGGTCCCCAAGTCTCGGATTCTTCATGGTCCAGGTTGAGGATAAAACTGCAATGGTTTACTCCAGAACACCTGAAATGAAACAATGAAAAAGTGTCAAAAAATATTCCATAACTTTAAATAAAAACTTAACTTTGAAACAGTGCAGAAAACCAAAAAAAGGAAATTTACTTTTTTAGTATGTTTGTATAGCAAACCTTTTGAAACTTTAATAACTGCAACAAAGTTAATTGATTGACTGAATCAGTATTAATGTGGTTGAAATGCGTGTCTTACAACGATTATCTGGTATTATAAAGTATTGTATTACACTATAGCTGTAAACATTAGAATCTGATGGATTTTTTGCCATATGGTAATCTCTTTCAACCAACCAGAAATATATTAAGGAGGCCTTAAGTGGAAATCAAACGGAATCAACCCCTGAACCCCTGGTTTGGGAGACCAGGCATCTTACCAACTAGGCCATGGAGGTAAAGTTTGATAGAGAAAGTAGTAATTGGAGAATAGATATTTTTTAAATAAAAAAATAAATTTTGATATACTCGTATTTTAGACGCAGTAAAAAAATTAACCGAAACAAATATAACGCATTGATCAATAAGGCCCGGGACTAACTACTAAAACAGCATTTGTTTGCCAAAATTCTTCTTTATTCATCAACATAGCCTCCTTCAAGAGCGATACATTCATTCCAACACTTTCCTAACTTTTCTATGCCAACCGTGTAAAACGATTTATTTTTGGTTTCAAAATAGGCGTTAGTTTCGGCAATCATTTCTTCATTGGACCCAAATCTCTTTCCCTGGAGCATCTTTTTGAGGTCTGCGAACAGCCAATAGTCGCTGGGGGCCAAATCTGGAGAATACGGTGGGTGCGGAAGCAATTCGAAGTTCAACTCATACAATTTGACCATCGTTACCATCGACTTGGGACACGGTGCATTGTCCTGATGAGAGAGAACTTTTTTCTTCTTCATATGGGGCCGTTTTTTTGCAATTTCTGCCTTCAAACACTCCAATAACGCTATGTAATATTCGCTATTGATGGTTTTTTCCTTTTCAAGTTATTTCCATTGTTTTGAAAATAGCAAAAGTAGCGTCACTAAAACCACTGTAACTCAATGACACAATTTCGGAATGTCATGAAAGTTTGACAAGTAACTTCTAAAGGTTGGTACTAAATGAGAATGGTATGGATTTATTATTAGAGACGCCATCTGTTGGTTAGTCCCGGGACTTGTTGATCGATGTATTATATGTCTAAAATGAATAGAGAATGAAGGAATGTGATAGTTCTACTGATAAAAGGGGAGAATTGTGACAAAACACAAAAACTGCGCAAAGATGACGCAAAAACTGCGTGTGAGATATTACAGAAGAAATATTTTTCGAGTCACGTTAATTAATTCAAGTAAACGGTTATAATCTAAATTAATAGGCAATCCATCCGATTGAGTATGGTTGTCAACCATCTTGTGGATGGAAGACTCCCGTACGTACATAAGTTTAATGTATGCAATCTATTGCACTTAAGCAATCATAAAGTTTGTTTTAGATCAAAACTAAACTTCCGGTGAAAAAATAATTTTCGATGAAAGGGATTCAAGACGATTGGCAGATTTAATTTGCTGCAGTCTTTCGTCTAGCAAATTTATAAAGCGCTATTTATGTTGCTAACTAGTGCTATAAAAAATTATGATTTGTAGCTTCAGAAAGCTAGCTACAGAAAAGCATTAATTATTTTTTTGTATGATCCAAGAGTAATAAAGCCAGTAAGTGATCCGCCAGCAATTGAACCTAGGGCGCCCACTTGCTTAGACTCAATGCTATTCATTAGACCACGGTGCCGACTGGTTATAATATATTTCACGGGATTGCTTGATGCTTAGAGCAGTTAAATGTATATAGAAGACCAAACCATCTGTATCCTGACCACTTGCCAGCTAAACCAATGACTGTTGGAAGAGTATACTATAATTAAGCTAAGCATCTAGGGCAGAGGTTCCCAACCCCGTGCCCGCGGGCACCATGGCGCCCGCGGAACGATTCGTATGTGCCCGCCACTATTCGACAGACAGAATTTTTTCATAAACATTAATTAAAAATGTGAATTATTTTTATTTATTTGTTAAAATTTTAATTTTTTTGAGTGTCTAGGTTTATTAAATACGTTCGTATGTTTGCGATATTGTATGTATGAGTGGTTCCTTTGCTGACAGTACTTGTCGCAATTTGTCTAGCGGCGAGCCAGACTGCACTCTTCACGCTAGCCTGGAACGGGGAGTGCTATTTGCACATCACTCCTTGTACACGCAGAAAACCCGAAGTGAACGAACGCCACCAATTGAGCCGATGAACGCCGAAGGCGCCAAAACACATGGCACATGACTCTGACAGCTCTGTCTGTCAGTGAAAGCAATAAGCATGGCCCCGACAGCCAAACTGACAGTAGTCACGTGCTCGTGCACGTAGTCCTAAAATGAGTGGACCAAGTAAAAGACAACGAACCTATAATTTTAATACTGACTGGGAGGAATCATATTGTTTCGTTAATTTGAAAAATAAATGCGTTTGTTTGTTGTGTGGTAGTAGTATTGCAGTGCCGAAAAAACATAATGTTGAACGACACTTTCAGACGATTCATGCCACTTTTGATGCGAATTATCCACTTAAATCTGAAGTAAGAAAGAAAAAAATATGTCAACTAATATAAAATCAAGTCCAACTATTTGTTTGTTGACTGTTTTCACTAGACATGTGGAAAATTCTAAAAAGGCCACCATTGCATCTTTCAAAATTTATCACATGCTCACAAAAAGAAGAAACCTTTCATTGATGGTGAGTTGTTTAAAGAACTATTTTTGACTGGTGCCGATTGTTTGTTTGATGAATTTTCTAACAAACGTGAGATTGTCTCAGCAATACAAGACTTACAGTTGTCAAATAACACCGTCACAAGAAGAATAAATGCAATTTCAACAGACATACAAACTCAGTTAAAGACTGACTTGGAAATATGTGACTGGTTCTCGCTACAATTTGACTAGTCAACAGATATATCAGACACCGCACAGTTAGCAGTTATGGTGTGAATGGTATTTAGTAACTTCACAGTAAAAGAGTATATGTTGCAAATATTACCTATGAAAGGACAGACAAGGGGTGATGATATTTATAATACATTCAAAACATACGCCAAGTCAATAAATATGCCTTTGCACAAGCGTCTGCGATAACCACCGATGGGGCACCAGCAATGGTAGGTAAAAACAAAGAATTTATTGCCCTCTGCAAGAAGGATGAATCATTTTCAAACTTTATGTCCTACCACTGTATTATCCACCAGGAAGCTCTGTGTTGTAAAATATTGCCATTTGAACACGTTATGAAAATAGTTACAAAAATAATTAATTCTATTCGAGCAGCTCCTTTGCAACACCGACTTTTCAAGGCCCTGTTAGAAGATACTGAAGATAAAGAACATGATCTTATTCTGCATACTGAAGTACGTTGGCTCAGTAAAGGAAAGGTTCTTACAAGATTTGTGAGTTTAATTGAAGAAATAAAAACATTTATAAACAATAAAAAGGAAAATTATGATGCACTAGCTGACTCTCGCTGGCTGATTGATTTGGTATTTCTCACAGACATCATGGAAAAATTGGGAAAGACAAAAACATAGCTGAAATGATAAGCTCTGTAAAGTCATTTAAAGCTAAATTGGATTTGTTGATATCACATCTGCAGATCAATTCTCTCGTGCATTTCCCACATATGAAGCAAATGCTAGGTAACAATGAATTAAACGGGTCATTATTTATTAAGCATCTTCAAGTGTTAAAAAAACAGTTTGAAGAGAGATTTTTGCAGTTTACACATATCGAGCCAATTGTTTCCTTCTGTATCAATCCTTTTACTTGGCAAATAAATTAAATGGAAATGGCCGCATGTATTGCAGATTTTGTTCAAGATAAGACAGAAGAACTAGTTAGAAATGTTGGACCTTAAGAATGATATTTTGCTAAAATCCTTAATATCAGAGGACTTTTGGAATACAGTGGACAGAGAAAAGTTCCCATTTTTAAAAAAAGCGGCATATAAAATTGAATCATTTTTCGGTTCGACATATTTATGCGAATCATTGTTTTCAAACTTGAACTTAATAAAATCAATAATAAAACCTCCTAATTATGAGGCACTGGCCAATGATATGCTATGTCAAAGATCACATTGATATATTGATATTATATTTTTTTATAAAATGTTTTCTTTGTATTTGTGTTTTTTGTTTACGTTTTGTAAATAGATTTCTCTGTGTGTATGCAATTTGAATAATAGTTTTATTATTTCGAAACATTTTTGTTTATAATTTATTAATAAATTATGAATATAAGAAAATAAATTATGGGAAAATGAGAAGTTATGGAAGGAGTTTGTCGATTTAAAGTAGGTGGTGCCCGCCACCCTACCGATATTTTAGAATGTGCTCTAGAGTACAAAAAGGTTGGGAACCCCTGATCTAGGGGAACCAATGAAAAGGTGCGTGGTCTAATTGGCAAAATCCTTGTTTTCCTCCCGGGGGTTTAAAGTTTGATCCCCAATATTATCTAAAAAGTAGGGGTTTTCATAAAGTCATTGTAGTACACACATTTTTATAGTTGCGATTATCGGAAAAGTATAAATTTAGTTAGATATTAGTGTAATACTTGTACAATACGATAGACAGTTGCGATTATCGGAAAAGTATAAATTTAGTTAGATATTAGTGTAATACTTGTACAATACGATAGACAGTTGCGATTATCGGAAAAGTATAAATTTAGTTAGATATTAGTGTAATACTTGTACAATACGATAGACAGTTGCGATTATCGGAAAAGTATAAATTTAGTTAGATATTAGTGTAATACTTGTACAATACGATAGACAGTTGCGATTATCGGAAAAGTATAAATTTAGTTAGATATTAGTGTAATACTTGTACAATACGATAGACAGTTGCGATTATCGGAAAAGTATAAATTTAGTTAGATATTAGTGTAATACTTGTACAATACGATAGACAGTTGCGATTATCGGAAAAGTATAAATTTAGTTAGATATTAGTGTAATACTTGTACAATACGATAGACAGTTGCGATTATCGGAAAAGTATAAATTTAGTTAGATATTATTGTAATACTTGTACAATACGATAGACAGTTGCGATTATCGGAAAAGTATAAATTTAGTTAGATATTAGTGTAATACTTGTACAATACGATAGACAGTTGCGATTATCGGAAAAGTATAAATTTAGTTAGATATTAGTGTAATACTTGTACAATACGATAGACAGTTGCGATTATCGGAAAAGTATAAATTTAGTTAGATATTAGTGTAATACTTGTACAATACGATAGACAGTTGCGATTATCGGAAAAGTATAAATTTAGTTAGATATTAGTGTAATACTTGTACAATACGATAGACAGTTGCGATTATCGGAAAAGTATAAATTTAGTTAGATATTAGTGTAATACTTGTACAATACGATAGACAGTTGCGATTATCGGAAAAGTATAAATTTAGTTAGATATTAGTGTAATACTTGTACAATACGATAGACAGTTGCGATTATCGGAAAAGCATATGTTTAATATATTTATTTGATTTTTGTCATCGTGAACAATTGCCGAGTAAGAACACGCATGCTTTGCACTCCAGTAGTCCCGGGTTCAGCTCTCGGCCGTTCTTAGACTAGTATTACTAAAAGGTCTTTAATTTCGTCTAAATTCATCTTAGTAGTTGTCTAACACGAATTCTTGAAGCGCTCTTTAAAGGGTTAATTATTAATAAAAAATTAAAAACTAATAAAGTCACAAACCCATATAATTTACTTAATTCATCCTATCAAGAAACACTTCTATATATACTCTTGCAAATATAGTAGTCAGTCATATGAAAATTCATACAATCCCCGTACTGATCGCCCAATGCAGGGAATCTTGTTATGCATGAGTTATGTCTAAATAATTTGTTGTAACAAAAAATGTAGCCTAACAAGCTGACTCAGTTCCGAACTTGAAATATGAGATGAGCTTCATAAAATCCTTTTTTTTTTATAAATTATATATATTAATTGACTTGAAAAACTATTTTCAATTTATCCAATAAAATTACGAAGAATAAAACTATATCGATTTAAGAACAATCAGTCCAAGTTAAATATATAATTTAGGTGAATTTATAACAAGAAGGAAACCAAAAATAAACATTGGTCATTATGCCACATAATGATCAAATGCCATGAGATCCATATCTATGATATTTTTCAAACAATTTAGTCAATTTTCACGTTCCCAAATATTAATCTCACTTTGGATAGCGTGTGTGGTCGGGAACGTGGCATAGTTACTGTGATTCCCATCATCAGATCCCGGTAGATAACCCTTATCGATTCGGAAGCAACACGGAAGCACAGTCACGTCATGATTAATTGCATCCACTATGCAGCGGCTTAATGGTCACGTACTGTGTCAACGAACTGTATTGTCATGAGCTTGTGAAGGGTTTAAGTATTGCTTGTCAACAGAATATATATTGATTGTGTCAAACTTGTAGCGTAATATGATGCTGCTACTTCCTTGAGAAGGGTTGGAACAAAACACATTATTCTTCTTCTTCTTATTTTAGGCCTGTTAGCCTGTTATGGTCCTGTATCATTGTTTGCCTCTTGTGACGTCGACTGCCAGCTGTCTTTCCATCTTTTGGGAGGTCGTTCTGGAGGTCTGCTTGCTTGGGGGATACTGTCCCTGGTCATTCTTACGGCTCTTGGTTCCGCCATTCTGGATACGTGTTCGTTCCAGAACCTTCTTCTCTGTCGTCCCCATCTGACAATATCTTCAACTTCACACGTCCTTCGGATTTTTGTGTTTCGTACTCCTGAGTACATTCATTTCGCTGGTTCGAAGGAGATTTTTGGTTCTCACAGTGTCGGCTCTGGACTCTATGCTGTATGTCATTATGGGGCGGACACAGGTCTTGTATATCCTCACCTTGTTTTGGATGACACATTCGAATACCAAAAAATACCTTATAATATTCTACATGAAGTTAGAGTGATTGTGTCTTGTTATGTACAAAATCTGCACCTTGTTGGTTCACACCAGTGTTGTAAAAATAATGCGAACCACTTCAATAATCATTATATAAATAATAATTTCACATGGTTAATTAATTGTCACGTATCCTCAGGTTTCAGACACAAATTTATAACTAAACTTTCCCGAGATATTTCATTTTGTTTCTGAGATATTTCAATTCGACACTTTAAACACCTACCAATATATAATTTATGTATCTGGGCACGTATGTATTTTTTGATTGTGTAAAAATTGTATTTCTAGTTAAAATATAAATTCCATTTTTTACCAGATATGCAGCTTGGCCATTTGATAATCATCAAAAATCTCATTTTTCAAAATTTTGCACTTGCCCATTTGTATCAGAAACCCGACGACACATTGCTTATGCTGCTGATGTTATTCTGCACTTAATGATTATTTAGAAAAGGGGGTTACTACCTATATAATATTGAAGTTGATTTGGCAGGCATACAGGTTAAAATTCGGGTTTACGAAAAAATCGCAAAATTGATTATTGGAAAGTACCCGATCTAATGGTCACAACCACTATCGTCTTATCGTTATACTCAACTCAATATTATTTAATCAATATTTTTAATATGTCAAAAATAACGATTTCGAATCTCGAGATAAAGCTCCCCTCAAGAGAATCTGTTCTGTAAACGGCGTTTTATAAACTTTCCTTTCAATGTTACAAATAAAACTATAGTAAATTTATGAAAATATTGATATAAAATTATTGAATTTACCCACTATTTAGGAATATAAAGGATACGTACTATAATTTTCATTACATAATTATCAATATACTCGTATAATGCTTGACAAAACGGTATTGATTTAAAAAAGCTTTGTTATAAAATCAATACGCTATCGTTTTGCAATTTTAAATTGCAGTATCAAATAAAGCAGGGAATTCATTGCCCTCCATTTTACATCCTGGCCATTAATCTACGCTCGATGCACATGACGAAGAGTCTGCCGACAGCACAACAATGCCCCGCCGCCGTGGAGCTGATCCCAGTCACAGTATGCATGTGCATTGTCACTGCTACGGTGAGAGATGTTTGGCTATCAGTTAAGCTGACAAACAGGGGGAGATTATATTATTATGCCAAAAAAATTATGCTATAAATCCCAGATGCCACATTGCGGGGTGCAATTTACAGCGAATGAAATTTGAACACTTTAACCGCGAGATTGTAATCTGTCAAACGATATTTCAATTTGATTCGCAATGCTTGATTGCCTTTCTTAAAACTTAATTGTTTAAAAAAAAACAAATTAAGGTAAAATTTGGACGAATACAACAACGTATATGGAAAAAGGATCTAACCTCTTTTTTAAATGTTCTATAGTATTTAAGTAAATATAGCATCGTTCTGTATGGATTTGGATGGACTGGGACGATTCGTTTCTAAGAGGGGATTTTCATGTTCGACTATAACCTCAGCGATGTAATGTTGGAGTATATATTCTTTGAATAGCCACTAGATCGGTTATACTCAACCTGCGGCCCGCGGGCCGCATGCGGCCCGCCAAGCTTTTTTGTGCGGCCCTCAACACATTTATTATCAGGAACATGATTTACAAAATCTGGCATTCTATATTTCGTATATCTTGAGATTAATTTCGACTTTGACGTACAGACATGGAAACCCGAAGAGGATGGTCGTTGTCGTGTCAACATCAGATCTGGTATAAGAGTGTTGCTACTGCACACGCTAGATTTATTCCCAAAAAACAAACATTTGACAGACAAATATGCGCGCGAATAATTTTGCTTGTGGCAACACATAAATTTTTGACAGCTCCAAAGTTGAATGCGTCACAGTCACAGTGTTGGGGCTTTATTTCAAGTAAACATTACGCGGAACACGGATACGATAGCCTTTTTTTGCTGTCTTATAAAATATTGTTTTGTTATAATTTAATTACCCATAATGGCGGGTGTGTCTTCGAAATGTAATCGAAAAATGTCCGACGAAAAAAGAGTGTTTCAAGACAAATGGGAAGAAGAATATTTCGTTGTGTCAAATAAACATGGTTCGACCACATGCTTGATATGTCGTGAGAGTGTTATATTGAAAAAATATAACATTCTTCGTCATTATACCACGAAGCACAAAACATTTAGTGATACCTTTCCTCGTGGCTCTTTAATAAGACGTGAAAAGTTAACATTCTTCAAGAAGTCCTTACAACATCAACAAAATATTATATCAATGGCGGGTATCACATGACGCAGCAGTGACAAGAGCGTCGTATGAAATTTGTTACATACTTGGTAAATATATGAAACCATTTACCGACGCAGAGGTTGTGAAAGAATGTTTCCTCAGTGCTTCCAACGTATTATTTGATAAATTTAGCAATAAAAATCAAATAATATCTCAGATCAAAAGTATGCAGCTCTCTGATTCTACCTTTGCTAGACGCATTGAAGATATTGCAAAACACATATTTAATCGCATCATAGAAGATCTGAAAAAATGCAAATATTTTAGTTTGGCTTTTGATTCTAGCACCGATATTTCAGCAACATCACAATGTTCCGTTTTTGTTAGATATTGTACAGGACACAATTCAGTTCATGAAGATTTTTTGAAATTTCTTCCTATGAAAAATCAAACCAGAGGCACGGACTATCTCAATACTATCAGTACATTTCTGGAAAACAATGATATTGATATTAAAAAATTGGTTTGTGTATGCACGGATGGATACCCTTCAATGGTCGGATCCGAAAAAGGATTTGTTGCTTTATTGAAAGAGAAATATAATTTAACAAATCTCTTATCTTTCCACTGTATCATACACCAAGAGAACTTATCAGCACGTATCTCCATTGCCGAAATAGACGCCGTGATGAAGACTGCAATAAGTATAGTTAATTATATTAGAGCCCAAGAACTGAACCACAGGAAGTTTAAAAGTCTTTCGGAAGAATTGAACAGTAACTATAGTGACATTCTTTTACATACCTCGGTGAGATGGCTAAGCCGAGGTAAAGTTCTGGAACGGTTTTATTCTTTGACGCATGAAATTATTTTGTTTTTACAACAAAATAATAAAATTTACAGCGAACTTAATAATGACGGGTGGTGGTGTCTTTTAGCTTTTCTGTGTGATATCACAGAAAAACTTAATGAACTCAATCGTGGCCTACAGGGCGAAAATAAAATCATTTCGCAGATGGCGAATAAAGTGTTTGCTTTTGAAGAGAAATTGAACATCTACCACGAAGAAATAGAGAACCAAGTATTGCATAACTTTCCAACTGTTATAAAAGCTAAACAAGATGGTATACATGTTTCTGAAGAAAACTATAAGATATTTTTAAATTATTTAACTGCCTTAGCTAAGGAATTTAAGAGCAGATTTCAGGACTTACGTAGTATCAAGAATTGTTTGTTACTTATAGAAAATCCCTGGCACCTAGAAACAGCAACTTTAACACATTTAGCTGCATTGGGATATGATTATGCAGTGCTTTTTGATGAATTTATCGAATTTAAGAACGATACTAATCTGAAAGCTATTTTTGAAGAAAAAAGAGAGGGGAAGGAGTACATCCATTTTTGGGAATTAGTTCCTGAAAAATACAAGACTAAAAAATTGTGCCTGCCTGCTCCTCACATTGTTTGCATCAACATATCTTTGTGAGTCATCATATTCCAAAATGAAATATGCAAAAAACGTATACAGGAATCGACTTACTGATTCTTACCTTGATGACGTATTGAGGGTAGCATGCAGCAATTATAAACCCGATTTGTCTAAAATTGTTGAAAATTTATCCCAATGTCAAAAATCACACTAATTTCAAAATAAACGCTTGGATACATGTTACTTTTGAGTTTTATTTTTTTCACTATTGTAATTTTTAACGAACCGTATGCTGATAAGTGATATGTACTATTATTATTCTGTTTTGGTTATATTTTTATAAATCTCAAATGGTTTTCCAAAAAAACGGGGGTGGTGGGTTTCATATTTTTTGTCATACCAGTATAGTGTTGCGGCCCGCGTAGCTTTACAAATATATGTATGTGGCCCGAATAAAAAAAAGGTTGAGTATCATTGCACTAGATCATGGGTGTCGAGACACCTTTTATGAAGATCTATTGTACTTTTGACGAATAGTCCTACACTTACCAATATGAGAACGTTGATTAACTTCGTTTGCTGAGTGTTAAAAAGTCTTGTTTCTAACAAAGATATGAAATGAATATTCTTATTTAGTCAAAGTGATATTCTTTCAAATATCGAGAGCGAGACCTTACTGATTGTGATTCTAGAACATATTCAGTATTATCAATAAACGTAATCAACTGAATATTGCTTACTGGCTGAGAACACTTAACTTTGGGTAAATGGCCATTAAAAACGAGGGAATTCGCTATGGAATGCACATTTAACCGACTTTGTAATTTTACACAAATGTGATTGAATTTCGCTATTTTAGAAGTTTACAAAAACTTTAAAAAATGTATTCAATGAAATTAAAGAGTTAGTAAATAAAACTCTTCGTATTTTAGGTTGTCGGAAAGATTTAAACAAGTAAAACATAACGACAGACTGCAACGGTAAAATATGCACAATATGTAGAATTGACACTAGATTTTACACAACAAACCTAATCATGCTAATTCTCAGAAATATACTGGAAAAACATTGGAAGACTCAACAGAGAGATAAAAGAATTCAGAATATGACAAACTACGGGCAACTGACCTTTAGAAGACCTTATTTACTGGTGAAAGAATAGTAACTGCATTTTTTTAATAACACAATCTAAATCTATAACAATTATTTTCTATAATAAAAGATATTTTAATGTAACAGTTTACTTAAATTAGTTTAAGCATTAATTTTAGTTGTGCTTACATTTTTATTTTATCTCTTTAAGTTAATATTATATTATTTCATGTAATACGTGAAAATACTTAATTTATGTTTATTTTTAGGTGTTAAAAATTTCAAATGCCATATCGCTATACATATATAATGCCGAAGATGATTGGTGAATGGCGAAAAACAAAAAAAGAAGAATAATTGGTAGTTTACATCTCAGGAGAAATGCGAGCTCGGTGAAAAAAAATTACAAAAGCAGTTAAAAAGGAGGAAGTCCTCAAAAATCATTATTGAAATTTGAATTTGATTCAGTACAAGTCTTATGTTAGAAACCCGCCTTAGATTAAACACCCAGAGACTATACTAGTTGACTCCTGACAACCCTCGACTAAGACGTATTTTATGTTGAAATTTAGCACATCTGTAAACCCGCTTAACCCAAATAACAATAAATCAAGTTACCAAATGTACAGTAAGCTTTGACACTAGACCAGAAGTCTTAGCATTTGTTTTAGAAAATGTGCCTTGGAGTTAAGCTGGAGACATAGAACACCATATTGACAAATGAATAACACCACCATTCAACTCACTCTATCAAACTTCTGTAAGTTATGAATACTATTTTTGTAGATGAATACAAGACAGAAAGATGATTTAACAATTGAAAAACATTTCCAGGTAATATATTACGTAAATTACAAGTACAGCGCTGTAAATTTCTGCAATTCTTCTTCGTATTCTTTGAAGTTCTACTCCTCTTCGGAGATTAGTGATCATAATGGTTATATTGACATTTGAGAAAGCTGCTCTGAACAAAAATATGTTAACATAATGAAACCACTCCCGTCAGCTCTTCAACCAGGAAATGCGTCTTAAAACCAAGAGATATTACCCTACACTATCTATTGAAGGATCTCATATTTTTCTCCTCGTATTACTTGTCTAAATTAATTGTCTCCTTTTGAAGGTGGGTAATACTTTTCTTTCTTTATTCATCCATTTCAAGATGTTATCATTACGGACTTTATCAACCCACGAGACTCAGCATTCTTCAGCAGCACCAAATGTACAAAGCTTCTATTTTTTTGTGATGGCCTAAGTATGTGTCCATGCTTCAACGCCAAAGAAAAGTAAGGATAATATAAAGCAATGCTAAATTCGAATACGTAAGTCTAGATTAAAATCTTTGTTACAGAGGAAATCTTACATTTCGAAGAAGCAGTTATGTGCCATATCCACTCTTACTTGATGAAATTGGAACGAACACTTACCGTTTTGGTATAATACGGCAAAAAACTCGGTTTGGATCATGAAGGTTCTAATTATTCAGGGTTGCACGATTTTTAAAACTTAACTAAAAAATCAAAAATATTTACCAAAACGCATAGTATGTATTTTTTGTTCAGAAACATTTCATCGAAGCGAATTTCGTTTTCTTATCTGAATAAAAATTTACAAGAGTATATCTAGAAGGTGTTATCAAATCAAACAAACTGATTATTTCCTCTCACGTTTAACTATTACTATACTCTTTGCAAACTAACCTTAACATACATACTCGTAACCTTATCGTTGTTAGTATGCCTCGTTATCATAAAAAAATATTTTTAAGTGAAAAACACAGAATTTCACAAACTTACAAATATTTTAAACGCTTCATAAAAGTTTTATGATATAGGACAGATACACGCTTTCGGCGAAATTGTATTTTCATATCGTGCAAAGGTGAAATTGAGTTATTCAACTTATAAGAGTTGATATGTTTTTTAGTTACGGTAAACGTTGCGTAGCACGACATTCAAAGTCTCTATCTAAAAGTTTTGTTGAGAGTTTGAAAAACAAAGCGAAATTCTCGGCTCGACACAGTTTACTTCAATTCCCATTTTCAATCAATCAATCAACCTTTATCGCACAGATAAAAATAGTGAATTAAAGTATAAGAAAAGATTAACAGTTTTCTGCTATAAAAGATTTTTCATGATTAAAAGTACTTTTTAAAAATGAAAAAAATAAGCTTTATTTCATAGTTGTAATAACTCAAGGTTGACAACCTCCGTGGTCTAGTTGATAAGACTTTAACTTTCACACGGGGGTTTCCGGTTCAATTACCAATGGAACCCAAAAAAGGGTTCAATCTGGTAAAAGAGTTCGTCTGGTAATAATACTAGTATGCGCTAGACGTGTGCAAGTGTTGTTGCCACTTCACGTGCCAGCACTTGCAATGACAAAACATGAATTACGTAACTACTCCAATAGTTCTAAACCTAAATGCTCAGTTCCTGAGGGAGAAGACAAGATTGTCTGCTGGCCAGTTTCTTAAACATGCCCGAATTACCAAGTCGAATATATTGAGGGATACCAGAATATCTCATGACTGTCAATTGTAACGAAATCCTTCTGAAACATATATTTGAGCACCCGTGAGGAGAGTTTGCTCTCTAAACGACGATATATAAATTGTCTTTATATTATTAATATTTGTTTCATTATTTTTCGAATCTTATATTTTCATATTTTTAGAATAAAAATAAAGTTAAAAGTGACTTGGCTTTCTCGTTTCGAAAACGGGAAACTTAAACCCCAAAATCAGATACACTCATACTAGTATGATTTATGGCAGATCAATGTCTCAAAATTTCAAAGAAATAAAAATTCTGATTTTTTTATAAAAAAAATATAATGTTATTATTTCATTCAATAAAAAACGGAAATTTTCAACTTTTTTTGGAACTTTTTAATATTCCTAATTTAGTGTGGCAGGAAGGGTTAAAGCGAATAATGTTATTACAAGTTCAGTCCTTTTAATCAACAGTGTCCATTATTGCCTTAAAATAATAATGAATTAATTAGAAATTCATAAAACAATTTCCTCAATCAAGTGATAATGAGATTATTTATTTATTTTCAATGTTAACAATATCAATAATTTTATTTCAGCCAGGCTGAGGAATTGTGCAACTCAAGTTTGCAAAAGAGAAACCAAATTGTAAAAAAAAACAAAACAAAGAGACCAGAAAAAATCACTGATCACAATACAAAGGTAAAAAAGTATAATTGGAAAAAAATCTTTGCTTAGAATTCTAAATTACAAGACATATTGAAACGAATAAAAACATTTAAATGATGCTGAATATTTGTAAAGATATTCAAGATAATTTGATGTTTATCAAAAGGTTTACTTTTTACTTTGTGAACTCCATATTAGAATATTTAATAAGAAATTAATTTGGTATTCCATTAATTAATTTAATCCCCGTCTCCTGTGTTTCTACCTCCTATCCCGAGGCTTTCTTCAGGCGGAATACATTCCACCGGAAGAGAATTCGTAACCCCTGAGCTGGAACATAAGCGTCTTATCAACTAGGCCACGAACGTCGTCCATGTAAATACTTTATAGAGAAAAAACTATTCTCAATGTTTGTATTTAAAGGGTTTATTTGTACAAAAGTAAAAGAAACTCAAGAAACGAATAAAGACTATGAATGACGTACTAGTATTATTAAATGAATGGTGCACAATGTGCATGCGTGTACATCCATTATTCCAGTCCCGCCTCCAATCCATTCCCTTTATTAGGGCTAAAGGAATGGCGGAGCGAAACAATAACAGAATTGTGTGGCTATTGCAGCGCGCTTTAGTGTTTGTCATAAAGAAGCCTCATAAATAAGAATTAGGTCGAGCTTTGTTCGCAGCACACACTTCCCGGATTAAGGGTACAATATCATTCGGAATACTTTTCATTTCCATTTCAAGTAAGGTTTTGCCTCAGATTAAATGAGGAGTAAATAGGTAAACCTATAAGCGTTACACAATGTTACATTCAAGACCTGCTCCGGTATAGTGAAAGGAAAAATAAAGAATTGTACTTTATTTTTCGGGTTCGATTCTCGTTGGAACAGATTTTTTTTAACGAATATTCCAGTCCATCTTTCACTAAATGCCTCTAATATACTTTAGTTGATGGTAGAAATTGCCACATGGCAATAAACAATGAAAGTGTAATAATACAATGCTTCACTTCATGAACACTTAATATATTAATAAATTTCAGGCAAAAATCAGACGCAAACTTGGAATGATTTCAAAATAATGATTAATCTACAGCTTTATAATTGATGAAAGGAAAATTTAATTTGCATTCAGTAGCGTCGGATTCGTGAAAAATGTATTTTCGAGGATATCTCATATTGGTTGATTTCTTAAATATAATTAATATCTTTGATTCGGTTAAACCGGTAGGGTTATACCGTTATATAAAGTTGAATAAACAGTGTTTGACTGAACAAATTACAATTTCTTTAAACCTCCACAGTGTTGATGCCTAAACTATAAATAATACTCGTATATAAATACAAAAATATATTTCAAGTGAACATTCAAGAAGTTGAATCTGAGTTGTAATATCATTATCATCGTCATCATTCTGTCGTGTAGCTCATGACTGAGCTTTATGACTTCCATGATAGCCCTTGACAACCTGCACTCGACAGTTTGAAGAGTAGATGCTAAGGGTAGTCCCGCGGCGTCTCTCACTTGGTCAATCCAACGCTTTGGGGCTGTTTCTCTTGTGCGTCTTCCTTCCACGCTTCCAGTGACCACAATCCTCACCAAAATGTTTCCTTGGCCACGAGCAATATATCCAAAAAATCGGAGTACTTGTCGTAGGGATATTGTCGACAATCTATCGGTGACTCTCAGCTCCTCGAGAATGGATGCTTTAATTATATTAAATATATATTTACAGTAAATAAACAAGTATAGTACGCTCATCTATCTGCTGTGCTCAATAAAACCGCCAAGTTGTAACTTAAATTCGCAAAATTTCGTAAATGGATTAAAAAAGTGGTGCCAGTCTAGGTAAAAGAGTTCGTCTAATAACAATACTCGCACGTGCCAGCGGTAGTGTTGCCAACACTCATATGTCTGAAACACTAATTCGGATATATTGAAGGGTACCATAAGAAAAAAAAAACAATCAATTACGGTGATTTCGCCCAAAACGAAGATGATACTGCACGACAATACGTTCAGAAATTTAATCATCTTTTTATCATTATCTTAAAATAGATCTTTTATCATCAGGACTGCCTCTCTTAAGATGTTTACTTCCAGCAACCCTCCCATGTTTTTTGAAATCTTCCTGCCTGAACGACGACAGCCAGCGAGTATTTAATACATTGCTTTTGTAGGGAACTCTTATGTTATACATTATCTTCACAAAGCCTCGCCAGTGTCTTCCGCGTTCTCTACCCCATCTCACAATATCTTCAACTTTACAAATTTCTCAGATACGGAAGTTTCTAACTCTATATTTGTATTTAAGTGTTTTGCTGACTCTGAAGGCTTTCCTTTCACTAATTCTGAGGACACTTTTTGTTTTTGTTATATCTACTCTGGACTCGATTACATAAGTTATTATTGCCCTCACAAATGCTATGTATTTTTTCAACCTTTCTGTCGCCCATCGAAACACGTATCTTCATTGACTTCACATCGATTCAGATATTCATCATATTTTATATTTCTCTTCATTATACCTGAAAAAAATACACTAATCTCAATTCAGATCTTTTTTGTCGTTAGCACTGAATGTATAAAATAAATATTCTGTACATATGAAAATACCTTCAAGAATTTGTCTAAAATAAGTTCATTCTAGAACGACCTATGAAGAGAACCAAAGAATACTGTTTGTGTATTTTTTATGGGTCATAAAATTAAAAATTCCCTATTTTCATGTAAAACGAGCTTTCGGGCCCTTAATTGGAACGAAACGTCCGAGCTTATTCCGGTACAAATCTTAATTTTACGGAACGAATCCTGCCAAGCTCGGAGAATGGGCAAACATAAATTAATGAAAAATGTCACGGTTCAATGCGGTATCTATAGTATGCAGTATTAACCGCATTAGTATTTGTCTTTTT